>JAJJWX010001756.1:600000-1086594 GCA_023529315.1 Papaver bracteatum
TATTAAGATTTCAAAACGTTTCAAAGATTTTGATTTCAAAAGATCATAAAAATTTCTGCGAATTATTACAGAAAGTTAAAGATTTCAAATAATTTCAAAGATTTCAAAGACAACAAAGAGCGAAATTATCGCAAAGATTTCTAAGATTTCAAATATTTTGATTTGATTTACAAAGTGCGATACAATCGCAGAATTACAAAGATTTTACAATTACAAAAATTTCAGAATTACAATATGTTAGAATTTTTCTTGAATATTTATTTCAGATGATATAATATTATGAGAATGCAAATAAAAATGAAAGAATAAAGAAATGCGAAATTATCGCAAGAAATGAAAGAATAAAGAAATGCGAAATTATCGCAAAAGACGCGAATAAAATTTCACAAGAGAGAAATGCAAATATGCATAAGACGGGCGCAAATCGCCTAAAACATATGAAAATGGGACGAACCTTTGTGGCGTACACCCTAGTTCGCGGATTCTATTTTGTAAGAGGCAATGTCCTTAAAGTACGTCATAAGGGGGGTATCTCTTTGCATGACTATGGGAAAGGCTATACTGCTGCTGGAACCTAGTCATGGAGAATTTGGGATTATAGAAAATCCATCCAGGAGAGATAACTTGGATTCCAAACTATATAAGGTTATACCCTGGTTGGGCGCCCGAGAGTTTCTCCTAAGGAATGCAAAGTATGATCAAGGCTCCGAGTTACACGGTTGAGATATGGGTGCCCGGGACGGATGAACCTACCCTGGCCATCCATGGCAAGTCTTGGCTTACGATGTGTTCGGCCCGAAGAAAACCCCACTAGGGTGTAGTCTCGTAACTATAAGCCATATAGGCAAAAAGGATAAGAGGCTACGAAAACAACTGGTTGTTTCTAGAACCGGATGGGAGGAGATAGTCTTGTATGGCAGAAGTACGTCTCCTTGAAGGGGCAACCAGGGGGAGAGATAAGGGCGATACCCTCCATTAGGGAGCTGTGTATCAAAAAAGACGGCAATGTCATGGGGCTTTGTATTCGCAAGAATATTTAGGCCCGTCATATTGTCGCGTGACATAGACAGCAATGTCATGGGACTTTATATTTGCAAGAATATTTAGGCCCGTCATATTGCCGCATAACAGGCCGAAAAGCCTAAAACTAAATGATAAGATGAGATCAATGGATTTTTGCGATAAGAGAAAAATATGAGATAAGTGAAATCAATGATAAGAGGATATAATTCGCAAAGACGTCCTGCGATTTCATCGCAAAGACGACAATGTCATTAGTCTTAAAAAGCAAAGAAAGATTAATCTCACAAGATGGCTTAGACTTATCATATTGTCGCAGAGATCAAAATAAATGATAAGGCAAAATCAATGGATTATTACATGTGAAAGTAAGAATGTCCTGCGATCTTGTCGCATAAAAGTGGCATAATAAGACCTTTAACTAGGAAGGCGAAATAAGACCACAAGAGAGGTTATACCTACAAGCGTATAACAAATTTCTAACGACTTTATATTAGTCTTATTTCATTACAGATCAATAACAAGAGGCAAGTATGGGAATGCATAGAACGAAAAGAACCGCAAAGAATAAAGAGCCGCAAAGAAGAAAGAGAGAAGTACACAAGTTTTACAAAAAGAAGATCCAAAAGAGAAAATAAGACCACTAGAGAGAACGCAAATAAACTTGTGAAGATGATTATATTGCAAAAAAAAAAAAAAAAAAAAAAAAACAGTGGAGAAAATAACAATGAGATACAATGAGCTAGAAAAATGAGGCACAAGACAATGAACCTGCGAGAATAAAGAGGAATGCATTCACTAGAGAAAAATACAAAGAAATGGGGAATGGAGGCAATTTAAAGCTACATCACTTTTACCGCGGCGAAATGAGCTAAGTAACACAAACATTAGCTATACATTGCAATAGATAAGCATTCTCATCATACAAGCATCATACTCGCATTATAAAAGCATTGCATAAACATTTCATGGCATAAGCATCGCATACACATTTCATAACATAATCATTACATAAACATTATATTCACACAAGTATTTTACAAAATTTTACAGAATAATACCTTGAAATTTCGCAGGACTATTCATATTTTGATCCATTATTCACAACACTATTCACAGAACTATTTGCGACACTATTCATAATTCACAACACTATTTATGACACTATTCGCAGGACTATTCATAATTCGCAGTACTATTTGAGCACTATTCATAATTCGCAGAAATATTCAGAAATTAGCAAGGTTATTCATAATCACGCAGACTCATTCATAAATTCGCAAATTCACCCACAATTTCGCAGGAATTGTGATTATTTCAGAATGTGATTATTTTCTTGAAGTGATTATCACTTGAGGCAGTGGCAAGATAAGAATAAAAAAGCAATTTAATCATTCAACATTTTCTCAAGGATTCTCCTTCATAGATAAAGAACAGAGGTAACTATGGATTACCAAGAAAATATTTTATGTTCTTTATCTTCTCAGCAAGAATCATTTCCAAAATGGGAAAAGAATTCTCACCAAAAATGAAGAAATAATTTCGCATGAGTAGAGGCAATGTTTCTTATTCAAAGACAGTTACTTCTTATATTTCGAGGATTGAGTACTTCTTCTACTTCTTCTGAGATACTTCATACTTCTTATACTTCTTCAAGGATACTTCTCATACTTCATACTTCGCAAGATGATACTTCTAATTTCTTCTCAAAGCTTCAGAACTTCGCAAAAGAATAGAGGCAAGTATATACTTTTTAAGTTTGGTATTCTTTCGCTTGTTCCTTCATAAACCAAGATCAGAGATTACTACAACTACGGATTTTTTCTTAAAGATTGCTCTTCAAGCAATATTCAAGAAAAAAGAGGCAAAATGTAGGAGCAGAATCTCACAACAACAACGCTCTTGCGAAAACTTCTACCACACATGGCAAGTGTCGCAGCTTGATTACCAAAACGACGCAACAAAGGACGGAAGACAAAACATGAAGAAAGACGTGAAGATTTTATATAGAAAGCTCGCAAGAAATATAGCAAGAGAAATCCTATGAGAAATGACAATGATGTTGCTGCGATATTACCGCAAGAGTTCAGATCCGAAATTAGGGGAAATGTGAGCTGTCAATGAGCTGTCATCCACAATGTGAATACCTATATAAAGAGGAGAGCAGGAGAGAGAAAGGGAGAGACACATTTTTGAGAGAGGGAGATAATTTTAGAAAGAGAGAGAAAGATATTTTGCAGAGAGAGATTTTTAGAGAGAGAAAATGTATTTTCTTTATCATCTTCTTCCCCAAAACTAGATCTATAATTCTTCTAAGAACTCCATTAATGGAGATTGTAAATGTAAATTAATGTAGTTACAAATTATTATAGTGAAGATCCGTGGATGTAGATCACATTGATCGAACCACGTAAAAATCTTGGTGTTTATTTATAATTTTAGTATTTTTATTATCATTTTTACAATTAGATCTAGAAATTGTTATCAAGATATGACAAGGGGTGTGTTGTAGGAAGTCCTGCAATTACAACCACAATCATGGCATATTTGACTAATCAAACAAGGATAGCCTAACATTTGATGGGAGAAGTCATTGTAACCATTTGATGTATAATTAATGAATCCACAAATATCAAGACTTTGAACACCCGATACAAGAAAGAAGATTAATTCAGCAAACTCATGGCTCCACCAAGAATTCTCAATTGTGGAGGGACAAAGATTGGGAATACCAAGTTTTCCATATGCCATTAATGCAATACTAAGATCATTAGTAGGAAACTTCCCTTGATTCCAAGATACCTTCTTACCACAAAGACCATAGATATTTATCACATGAGGGACGTTCAACACTTGGTCTAGGGAGATGCACGTTTCCTAACGGTATGTTGGTAATCTTTGAAATTAATTCTCTATTAACAAGAAGCCTTTTTTTATTAACCATGGATTTGAATTCCATCTTATCAAGATCAACATCATGGATGTTGGCATAGAAAATTCTTGTTAGAGAATCAAAACCTTGACCAAGACCATCAAACATATTTCCAAGATTGTACTTTTTGAAACAAGTTAAATCCTCATCATGTCCACTAGACAAATCCAATTTATTTTCTAAAATAAAGCCTTTAGATGAAATCTTATCAAAAATTCTAGCACATGAATCATCCACAAACTTAATCCTAAGAGAATTTTGGTCACAAGGAGGATCCTTGGGAATCATTTTTGAGCCCTTAGAATTCATCATGAGATCCAAGAAATTGAAAGGAACAAGAGGAATTTACTTACTTGGAATGAATCTTCAACACCCTTTCTCTTAGTTTCTCAAAAAAGTCTTTAATGGAGATAACACACAAAAACCTAGAAGTTCACGTACGCGGACGGGTGAGAGGAAGAAGGGAGTATGCGAACTTATTTTTAATAAGACCAAAACATGGGCTTGGACCCGTTTGCAAACTTTAACCCACAAAGAACTAAAGGAGGCTTTGTTTTGACAATTGCATATCAAGAATTATGCATTCTGCAACATGAACGATGCATTAGAAATCTTAAATTGAAATCTGTACACGATTCAACCATTTCTTGCCCCATATCGAGATATATACATATGGAGTAGTGCCAGTCTTGTTACCAAGAGGCATGATGTGCAGAGAAGTTCTTATGCATTATTTTTGGTTGATCAGTGTGAATTGTCCCCGTACCATAATGATAATAATCAGAGGAGTCTGAGCTTCCATTCCTTTGCTTGATATGACTCAAAGGAGGACTCTTCCATTTTCCAGGTTGTACAATATTATTTAAGGGTTTAATATGTACAGAGCCCTTTTTGGAGTGATTCTTAGACTTAACAGAATTAAGTTTCTCTAAGGATCTAAAAAGGTATTCGAATGCTTTGAAAAGATCTTTATCAGCTGATCCATTATGATAGTACTCCTTACAGAGATCGGTAGTTGTTCTCGTGATATTCCACATCATTGAGCGCCATGAACGTTTCTTTAATCTCCCCTCCTTTTTAATTTTTTCTTTAGATTGACACATATCATCTATACGTTCCTTCTCAGATAAAATGAAATTATCATGAGAGATCAGAGGTTTTGACCATAATAGATCTTAATCAATCTTTAAGAATTTCTGGTGTGCGTTACAGATGCCAAGAGAAAATTTTCCAAAGAAATTTCCCATAGGACAAATTTCAAGGACCGTACAAACACAAACTTATCAGGTTTAATGTGTTTCCCTGCTCTGATACCAATTGAAAAAGTGGGGGTCTAACAACCTCACCCAATATTTCGATTAACAACAATATGTATGGAAAACTCAGAGTTGTTCTCTAGAGAATCAACTAGACTCAATTAATAGAAAATACTCAAGGAGTTATTATATCAATCTCTCGAATTGATTTACTCAAGCAAATATGATTCGCGAGCCTAATCAAAGAGAGATAACTTGGATGGTACCAAAGACCAATATCCAAATGTCAATCGATTTAAATCAACAACCAATAGGTTGGATATTCTAATCGATTGAACAAAGCACAACTTGTATTATTTCAATTATATAAAAATATAATACGGAAAAGAAATAACACAGACACTAGAATTTTGTTAACGAGGAAACCGCAAATGCAGAAAACCCCCGGAACCTAGTCCAGATTAAAAATACACTGTATTAAGCCGCTACAGGCACTAGCCTACTCCAAATTAACTTCGGTCTGGACTGTAGTTGAACCCCAACCAATCTCACACCAATCCAAGGTACGGTTATTCTCCTACGCCTCTGATCCCAGCAGGATACTGCACACTTGATTCCCTTAGCTGATATCACCCACAACCAAGAGTTGTTACGACCCAAAGTCGAAGACTTTAATAAACAAATCTGTCTCACACAGAAAAGTCTACAGGTAATAGATAAATTCGTCTCCCACGAATAAACCTATGAGTTTTGTTCCGTCTTTCGATAAATCAAGGTGAATAGGAACCAATCGATAAAATCAGACTTATATTCCCGAAAAACAGCTCAGTTTCATCAATTACCTCACAATAAACTTAATCGACGCAGCGAAGAAGATTATTGAGGAATCCAAACAATGAGACGAAGATGTTTGTGACTACTTTTATCTTGGCTATCGGAGATATAAATCTCAAGCCAATTATTACAATTGTACTCGTACGATAGAAACAGCAAGATCATATCACACAACTATAAGAAAAGTAGTATCGGTCTGGCTTCACAATCCCAATAAATTCTTTAAGTCGTTAACCTGGTTTTATAAGAAGAAAACCAAAGGTTAAAGGAAATAGACTCTAGGTTTAGCAAACTAGTATCACAGAATGTGTGGGGATTAGGTTTTCCCAGTTTCTAGAGTTCTCCCTTATATAGTCTTTCAAATCAGGGTTTGCAATCAATGTTAGCTCACTAACAAAGCATTCAATATTCACGTTAGATGAAAACCTGATTAGATACAAGCTAATATCTCTCAACCGTTAGATTGAAAACTTAGCTTTCCCTACACACATGTACTTGACGTTTTGGGTTTGTGTAACCGTACCCAAACGTGTACAATTGTAGGAGCGGAATATCACAACAGATGAGAACTTGCGAAATTATGGAGATAAAGGACATTTTACGTGCAAAGGAAATCACGAGGAAAGTGTGAGCAGATTGAGAAAGCAAAAGAGGTTCTCGAAATGAATCTACGAAGGTTCGCAGGATAATTCTCAGATCCGAAATTAAGGGACAGACAATTGTTATCCAATATGTAAAATCATATAAATAGCCATTTAGGCATGAGAGAAAGGGGAGGATAATTTTATGAGGAGAGAGAGATTTTTAGAAAAAAACTTATTTTCTTTATGATCTTCTTCCCCAAAAATCTAGAGCTCCAAATATTCATTAATGGAGTCTCAATTGTAAAATTATGTAATTACATACAATCACTAGTGAATAACCATGGATGTAGATCACAATGATCGAACCATGTAAAAATCCTTGTGTCTCTCTTACAATTTTAGTACTTTAATCTTCATTTTCATATCAAATAAATTAGATCATCAAATCAAATTAATGGAATCTCATGAGGGTGTAGTTGTGGGATTTCCTGCAACTACATAATAGGCGCTAGAAACAGGGAGGAGGAACATGATGAGTTGAAGTAATTTCAACGAAGAAATGAATTTTCAACTGTGTACAATTTTTTAGATCTATAAGGTTTCAAGGGGAAATACGGAAGCCTTGGTGAGAAGGACGCTCTAAAAACAACAAAATGTGTCAAAGATTATGTCAAATCAAATAACAAAGATGAAGATGTAGCAACAGATAACTCTACAGGACAAAATCTTACCTTATTTCTTTAAGTTTATGTTCAAAATTACAGATCCAAAAGTTTTCGAACAAACTTTTTGAAAAGTATTTCCGTTATTGTTAAATTTTGCTTTCTACAAATTTTTTGATTTTCTTAAATTCAAGACAAGTTTTCAGCAAATAAACTTTGTTTTACAAGCCCATTTGACCAATTTCGATACCATCAGTATCAAAAAAATTTATTTGATTTAGTAGAAATTAGTCCTTCAAATTTCATTTGATTTTTTTTTATATTTCTGCGAAGTTAGAGTACTTATTCTGTATTTTGCCTATGCGAAGAGCAAAGAAGAGAAACAAAAATAAAATAGCTGAGAATTTTGGGAGGGTATATTATTAGATTCTGCAATTAGCAATCTTATCAAACTAAAGTACTAAAATATAAAGACGAAAGAATACCATGAAAATAACAATTCCACAAACTATTGTGAAGAGTAAAGAAGAGATCCTGCGAAGAAGTGTTGCGAAGCTTACTGACAAGATTTATCACGTGAAGGCAAGTTTCTAGTCATAAATCACAAAGCACGATAAAGAAGTAATGAAAAATATGAAGCTTACCAAACCAACACGAGTGAAGATCAGTACAGATGGTTCAGAGTATTGTCAATGAGCTTGAAGATGCAAGGTCGAATCCCATCAAGCGTATTTTTTTTCGCAGATTTTGAAAAGCAAAAGAACAAAGTTATCAATCAAATAAAGAAGTTGTTTCTTTATGTCACAAACAGAAACTGGCACAGATGGTTAGGGGTTAAGAGTATGAGTTAGAGTTCGCATGATCAATTCTCGCAAACCCATAATTTATCACACTTTTTAAGAACTGCTACTGAAAAGAAAGGAAGAATAATAGAGCGGCAATATGTGTTTCTTTCGCAAGCTGAAGCTAGATCAGATGGTCAGCAGTAAAGGGAAGGAGTTTGATGTATAGGGTTCGAATCTCCCCATTCGCAAAAAGTTTTTGCACTTCGCAAATGTTTACCTTGCGAACGTTCGCAGCACGAACACTTCGCAGATGTTCGTTTACTTCATGCAAAGGTTTACTTCGCACAGTCTTTGATAACTTTGCAAGGATATTTCGCAAAGAAGAAAGTTGATGATTATCTCGCAAATTGATTTCGCAAGAAAGGGTTAGAACAGTTGGTATGGTGCGAGAATATGGAAGAGGCAGGTCAAGGGTTCAAATCTCATTTCTCACACTTCTTTTTGCTGCGAGATAATTATATTTTGTGCGACGTTTATACATTTCAAGGATGCTAGCTTCGCAAGAAAATCATATACTTCGCAAGAGACAACAACAATCCGCAAAATATAAGTACCATTTCCTTTAATATTTTATTTACAGAAGACAAAAGATTTTTGATTTTATTTACCAAAAGCGATATACTCGCAAGATTCTAAAATTTCTAAGATTTCAAAACATTTCAAAGATTTTTTAGATTGGTGAAAAGCGATACAGTCGCAAGATTCAAAAATGAATTCATCGCAAAAATTTAAAGATCTCAAAATTTTTCAAATACTTCAAAGTTTCAAAAAACAGAGAAAATTAAATTTATATATTTCTATAGAACATTTTTAATTTAAAGACGCGATATAATCGCAAGATTTCAAAGAAGATTTCTAAGATTTCAAAAGATTTTACGGAGAATTTACTTCAACAATGATATTATGAGAATGAAAGAAGAAATGACAAAAATGAAAGAAAGGATGAAAGAATGAATGAAGAAATTCGAAATTATCGCAAGAAATGCGAATAAAATTTCGCAAGAAAGAAATGCAAACAAACAGTGATCAACCTCCAAAAAAGAAAGAGAGCCGCAGAAAATTTTACACAGGCAAACCTTTGTGACGTACACCCTAGTTCGCGAAGCAACATTTCGCAAGAGGCAAAGTCCTAAAGTACGTCATTTAAGGGGGTACCTATAAGCATGGCTCAGGGGAAACGGAACACCACCACGGAACCTGAGTACATGGACATTAAGGGGTACATAACCCAAAAGCGGGGTACCTATCCGGGTAAGACACCTTGGATTCTCAACCTAATCTTGCGATGTAACATGATTTAGGTTGGGCGACTAAGGCATACTTTCTTTCCCAAGAAGTGCAGAAAACGATCAAGGTGCCGAGGTACACGGTTGAGTCAAGAGTGCCGGATGGGTTTGAAGCACATCTGCCATTCTTGACAAGTCTTGGCAAATGATGCACTTGGCCCAAAGATACCCCATAGGGTGCAACCTCGTAACTATAAGCCCTATAGGCAAAAAGGATAAGAGGTTGCGAACAAAAGCTGGTTGTTGGAAAAACCGGATGGGAAGAGCTAACCTTGTATGGTCGATGTACGCTTCCTTGAAGGGGCAACCAAGGGGAAGATAAAGGGCAACACCCTCCATTAGGGAGCTGATACGTGTTATAATACGCAAATGTCACGAGGCTTTTTGTTCGCAAGAACGTAAAGGCTTGTCATATTTGTGCAACAATCGAATTTCTGCGAGCCTTCTAAAAAAGAAAAAAAAAAAAACTCGCAGAACATATAAATAAGTTAAGATGAGATCAATGGGTTTTTGCATGAAAGTGTAAAGACGTCCTGCGATTTCATCGCAAGACGACAATGTCATGGGACTTTATTTTCGTGAGGGGATTTAGACCTGTCATATTTTCGCAGAAAATTCAAAGAAAAATGGATAAGGCAAGATCAATGGGTCAATACATGCAAATGTAAAGACGTCCTGCGATTTTGTCGCAAAAAGAAAGAAACATGGCAAAATAAGACCTTTAACTAGGAAGGCAAAATAATACCACAAGAGAATACACAAATAAACTTGCGAAGATGATTATATGTAAGTAAACAAGCTTGCGAACATATATACTGAAATGAAATTGAGATTATGCATCTTTAATATTTTAATTATATTATATCATTCGAGACTAATAGTGCAGGAATGGAAGCGATTTAAAGCTATATCAATTTTTCCGCGACAAAATGAGCTAAGTAACACAAACTTTAGAAATACATTGCAATAGATAAGCATTCACATCATCACATAAGCATCATACTCGCATCATAAAGCATCGCATAAACATTTCATGGCATAAACATCACATACACATCTCATAACAACATCATCACATAAGCATTATATTCACACAAGTATTTTACATAACTTTACAGAATATTCAGAAATTCGCAGCACTATTCGCAGTACTATTCGCAGCACTATTAGCCAGATTATTCATAACCTCGCAGACACATTCAGAATCTCGCAGGAGATGTGATCATTTCGCAGAATGTGATTATTTTTTAAAGAGATTATCGCATGAGGCAGAGGCAAGATAAGAATAAGGAAACAATTCGTTCATTCAACATTTTCTCAAGGATTTTACCCTCACAGATAAAGAACAGGGGAAACTATGGGTACTAAGAAAATATTTTATGTTCTTTATCTTCTCAGCAAGAATCCTCACAAAAAATGGAATAATAATTTCGCATGAATAGAGGCAATACTTATCACTCTTATTCAAGGACAGATACTTCTTACATTTAGAGGATTAAGTACTTCTTATACTTCTTAAGGATACTTCATACTTCTTATATTTCGAGGATTGAGTACTTCTTATACTTTTTCAAGGATATTTTATATTTCTTATACTTCATCAAGGATGTTTCATACTTCTTATACTTAAAGGGTGAGACTTCTTATTTACTTCGCAACATTCCGGGACTTCGCAAAAGAATAGAGGCAAGTATATACTTTTCAAGTCCAGTATTCTTTCGCTCGTTCCTTCATCAACAAAGATCAAAGACTACTCCAAAAACCACAGCAAATGATTTTTTCCTGAAGATCGCTCCTCAAGAAATATTCAAGAAAAAAGAGGCAAAATGTAGGAGCGGAATATCACAACAGATGATAACTTGGGAAATTATGGAGAGAAAAGACATTTTACGAGCAAAGGAAATCACAAGGAAAGTGTGAGCAGATTGCAAAAGCAAAAGAGGTTCGCGAAATGAATCTACGAAGGTTCGCAGGATGATTCTCAGATCCGAAATTAAGGGACAGACAATTGTTATCCAATATGTAAAATCATATAAATAGCCATTTAGGCATGAGAGAAAGGGGAGGATAATTTTAGGAGGAGAGAGAGAGAGATTTTTAGAAAAAGACTTATTTTCTTTATGATCTTCTTCCCCAAAAATCTAGAGCTCCAAATATTCATTAATGGAGTCTCAATTGTAAAATCATGTAATTACATACAATCACTAGTGAAGAACCATGGATGTAGATCACAATGATCGAACCATGTAAAAATCCTTGTGTCTCTCTTACAATTTTAGTACTTTAATCTTCATTTTCATATCAAATAAATTAGATCATCAAATCAAATTAATGGAATCTCATGAGGGTGTAGTTGTGGGATTTACTGCAACTACAACAATGGTTGGTTCAATATTAGTCAACCAAATGGTTATCCAAATGATAAATTTCATATCAACCAGATTCTTCTTCACCATAACTAGTCCAAATGACTCAAATGAACTAGTTAGAGAGTTGTTCAATTGCAATGTGATCTTATGTACCATACAAGACACAATTGAATCAAAAACGTTGTGATTCACTCGAATCATTTCATGAACTATAAAGCCATGGTTTGCAAAATCATTCCTTAGTAATTTAGATAAGTTCACGAACAGCGTTTTCAGACATAACCTCTTGAGTTCACGGACTGAGTTCGCGGACTCAAGCTAACCGGTTGAAATTAATAAACTCCAGCAGAAATTCTCGGGTCGAGAACTTCCGTCAGTTCGCGGAATGGGTTCGCGGACTACACCTGAGATTAAACTCCAGCAGATATTCTCGGGTTCGAGAACTTACGCCAGTTCGCGGAATGACTGCTCACGTTCTGGTTCTACTTGATCAACAAAGTTTGCAAACTTCGGTTCAAGTGCTAAGGATTTATACATATATGTGTTGCCACAACAATATTTATATCCTACAATGGTTATATAGTGTAAACTCTCATTTCAATCATTTGAAACATTCTCAGAGGGCGTTATATAGTTGTTATTCACAAACTATTTTTCGTCAGAGCGATTTCCAAAATGATTGAAACCTATGTAGTCAATATCGGCCGATATATCGGGGATATTTCGGATATCGGCCTTGGAGCGGTAGGATAAGCATTGTATAGGGGATACGATATATTGGCGATAATATCGTCCAATATAGTCAAATATCGGCCATATCGGCCGATATATCGGGGACATATCAAGATATTCTTGTTGAAGTTACTTTTTTGTTTCTAGTTTGAACTTTGAACTTGTTTAATTACCATTTTAGGCAGTAAATTTTATAGTTGTTAAAGTTACTCTCCTGCTTCTAGTTTGATCTTGTTTATTTATCATTTTAGGTAGTAAACTTTAAAGTTATTGAAGCTAATTTTGTGTTTTTGATAAAATTGATGGTAGCTATAAATTATAGTCTCTAAATTTGGAACGGATATTATTCCGATATTTGAACGATAATATCCCCGATATAAATTCGTACCAGTGTACCGGTCCTGGCCGAGATGATCCGATATTAACTACATTGATTGAAACATAACATGACTTTCGTCACTAGGCAAAGATGAACTTGGCTAAAGCGAAAGCTTTACCAACACCCATTTCGAGAAATAGATAAGCGAGATATACTCATCTTGAAATGTCACATGTGCATATTCTTAGTCTATATAGTAAAACGACTTTGTCTCAAGCTATAAGATAGAGTAGATAGACTTTTGAGTGATAAATAAATTCAAGTCTCCACATACCTTTTAGTCGATGAAGATCCACTGGTGTAGTAGCAGGATTTCCCATACTACACCCCTATTAGGATTCTATAGAAAACTTAATGGAAGATTTGAAGAATTAAACGACACTTTACTATTTAGATCTCAGAAATGTTTACAGAAAATATTCAAACTCAGAAATACAACTTTATTTCTAGAGTTTCTCTCTCCTCACAATTCTCTCCACTCTAAAAAATACATCATCATCTTCTGGATTTACTTGAACTCTTTATATAGGAAATTACATAGTGGCCGACAACTAAGTTTTCGCCTTCTTTCAGATCTATTCTGCGATCTCCTCGCGGTAATTGCAATGCTAATTATCGTGAACTTTCATAGCCCTCGTGAAACAACACGCTCTTACCATATTTCTTCAATCGTCAGCTACTGTGGTGTTTTCTCACGACACTCGCCAAATGTCGTTGGAGAATTCCACGACGTTCTCGTGAAAGATGTCATTTAATATTATAGGAGTGCTCGACCTTCTCGTGAAAGCGTTGTTCTTATCGCAAGAATATAGTTTTGGCGATATTCTGGTCCTACATCTTGCCTCTTCTCATGTCTTTTCTGCGAAGAAGAGAAGATTGTGCGAATAAATTACTGCAACCACTTATCCTTTCCCCCCATCTTTATTCTGACACGTCTCTAAGATTTTCACCAGATGTCTCCACTAGAGATGGAAAACAGGAGGGACGGGGCTGGCCCGTTGTGGGTTACACGAGTTCGGGTTAATACGGGTCAAACCCGCGGGTTGAAATTCTTCACGGGTGGTGATTTCTTCAACCCGTGCCCGTAACGGGTTAAACTTGCGGGTTTACGGGTAACCCGGCTTGTTTAATTAAAAATAAAAATAAAATTTAATTATGGTAATTTATGACAAATTACAATTTACAAGGATAAAAATTGTAAACATAACTCAAAACTAATTTTTGATTCTTGATAATCCTACAAATCCTTCCCATCTTCCTCAAATTCTCATGCTGCTGTTCAAAGTTCAAACTAAAATCCGACGAAAACCCATTTTCCATATCTGATATTACTCTAATTCCATCTCAATTTCATCCTAAATTCCAATTCTCAGATCCCCTTTCTCTATGTTCTTTTCCCCATTCAACAGTTGCAACTCAATCTCCAAGAGTGCATGAAAATAATCTGTAAACATAATTATGCACATATGTAATACGTCTCAATTTCAGTTAACTATACATCAACATCAAAACAAATATCACTTTCCTTCACATTATTCATCTCCCACTCTCTTAGCAGTTACCACTTACCACCAACAACACACAACACACATCAACACAAATTTCATCTTTATCTCCATGTTTATCACAGATTCATCTCTCTCTATATCAATTTCACTATCAACAGCTTCTTATTCCTCTCATGTTTATGACCCATTCAATTTCAGAGCACCAATTTGAACAACCACAGATCTTTGTTCCTCTCGGCTGAAATTCAGTTCAATTTGTCGATTGACCCAAAACTTCATCTCCGTCTCAACCTTAAAACTTACCCAAATATTTCATCTCCGTCTTAACCTTATAACAAATTGATTCAGAAGAAGAAAAAAAAAAGGAAAAAGGAAAGAAAGAGAGCAGATTCAGTAGAAGAATTGAAGAAAGTACCTATACGTGTAAGTTATAATGGAGAGGAGAGCAATCGCGAGAGGGATATCATCTTGCAGTACGAGAAAAATGGAGAGAAATCGATAGGAAGGAAAGTTCAGGGCCTTCAGGCGATGGCCGCTGCAAACGGATGAGAAGAAGAAAGAAAAGAAGATAAGTAAATCTAGGGTTTTTTAGTTTTATACCCAGGAGACACGTATGGATGGGTGGGACGCGTCATGACTAAACAGTTACGGGTTTACGGGCTTAACCCGCGGGTTTACAAGCTGGGACGGGTTAACCCGTTTTCCCACGGGCTGGCATTTCTCCAACCCGAAACCGGCTTGTTAGACAACCAGCCGAGCCGGTGCGGGTTTTTCACGGGTCGGGCCGGGTAAACCCGCGGGTTTTGGCTTGTTTTCCAGCTCTAGTCTCCACATAATTTTATCATCCATATATTTTTCAACACGTCAATTTAAACCGCTATAATCTGACCATTCACGTCTTTTATTTGTATTAATTACATTTACTTTCTCGAGAAACTTCTCCTCCTATAAATACCTCTTTCATTCTTTCTTTTCTTCTCTTTTTACATTCTCTTTCTTTCTTCTTCTCTGCAAATTTTTACTGTTCTTCTGCAAATTGCGCATCAATTATTTTTGCCATTTCTTCCTTCTTTCAATCTTCCTTCATTCCCATACTCTAAAAATGGTTGCTGTTGGTGGTAAAAATTTAATTGCTTTCAATAAAATGCAAGAAGAACTCAGAAGCAAAGGGTTTAACTTATCTTTAATCCCAGACCAAAATCCCAAATCTGAACTTTCGTTTGAATTATTTTCTAATTTTCAATGTTTTCGCCAAAAAATCATAGTATCACTAGGCCAACTTGAAGCTGGTCTTCCACTTCCTCTCTATAATCCAGAACTTCCATTATTTTACCAGATAATTTCTGATAAAAGGTTTTCACGAGCGATATATCAACTTAGTGGAGATTGCATTAGATTATTACTTGAATATGCCTCTCGTGGCGCTGGCAAAGGATCACGATATACTGAAGAACACCAGAGTCTTAAATACAAGCATATTCCCATTATCCCTGCAAGTTATACTGTAGATAACTTCTTTAAAAATTACCAACTGCTTTCTATGAAGAGGGACAACACCTGTTGGGGTGTTCGCTTACACAAAAAGAAACTTAATGTTGACGAGGCTCTCATGATGGATATCGATTTTCATACCAAGACCAATCATGGCCCTCGCCATTCCAACGATGATAAGTGGCATATTTTTCCTTTGTGTCTTGAAGGTCCTTATATCTCTGGTTCTCTCCAACTTCCTGCGGACCTCTCCCAGTATGATCCATGGGTTTTCAACTGGACTACCAAATCTAAAGATGTATATTATCTTATCCTCTTGCATTATTATTCATTATCTTCGTCATACTTATATATTCTCGCTAACTTATTTGTTATCTTGCAGATTAACAAAATAAAACTTAATTACCAAAGTTTCAGGAAACCCAGTACTCTTTCAGCTCTTAGATCTTTCACAGATGAAGTAAGAAATATTCTTTTATTAGTTTTAACAATATATTGTTGCCCCTATTTCTTATCTTTATCTGTGCTCATAGGTGATCGAAGAATTAGCTCCTCTAGAACCAAAACCCAAGGATAAATCTTCAACTGATGACAAAGGGAAATCTATTGCTTCTAGTAAAGGAAATCCTTCTTCTTTTCGTGATGAAGAATTTGGCGAGCCTCCTTTAAAGAGGAAGAAAATTCAGCCTTCTTCTTCTCAACACATTCAAGAAAACTTGAATATTGGTAACAAGTTTGATGATGAATTTGGCGACAAATTTGATAATATTAACGATGTTCCCTCTATGAAGAATTCTTCTTCGTCTGATTCTTCCATGGCTCAGCTATCCATGCTTTTTGGTGATCCCTCTCGTGGAGTTCCAAATGATTATGGAGATGAAACTCTTAATGAGTTAGCTCAATCGCTCTCCAAAGTATGTGATGCCCCATTTTTATCTGATAAAAATTCTCTTCGCGGAATTTCAGAATCGCTAACTCCGAGCTTCTTAAATGCACTTGGTATCTTGGTACGTTTTCTCTTAATTGTTTTATTGTTGTTTTCATCTTCGCCAAAATTCTCTCGCCAAATTTCTTGTACTTACAAAGCTCTATCGCAAGTTGGGAGAGCTTCTTTTTCCGCTGCTTCTGATTTGGATAACAAACGTGATTTATTCAAGAAGAAAGCTATCAATCTTCGCCAGGATAAAGAAAAATTGGAAGTTGAAATGTCTGAGCTTCGCGAGAAAAACAAGCAGCTGGAAACTGAAGCTTCAGTTGATAAGCAGAAGATTTATGATCTTAGCAATGCCAACAAGCAACTTTATGGTATGATTTATTTTATCTTCCTTTTAACTCTGTTTTTTCCTTATCATAGCTTATTTAAGTAATCATTTTTGCAGATATTTATGGTCTTACTGACGAGGCTACATTCCTTCGATCTTTTCCTGATCCTGTAGATGATAATACCCTTCTTGCTCGTCTTAATAGCTCTTTAAGTAATTTTGCTGATGAACAAATTAGATCCCTCTATGTAGATGAACTTAGATCCAAGCTTAATCTTCTAACAATTGAACATAGACACAATTTAGGTTAATCTAATAAATTTAAGCGTCTTTATCATGAATCAAAAGAGGTGATAAATGAATTAAGAAGTAAAAATAGTGATCTTATTGACAAGAAAGATCAAGCAATTAAGAAGGGTGCCAAGGATCTAGAAAATTTCCACAAAACTCTCCTTGAAATTCAGATGGAAAGAGATAGGCTCATCTGCGAGAATAAAGAACTCCTTACAAGAGAAACTCAAGTTCGTTCTCACCTTCTTATTACTAGTGATGATGAGTTTTCTTGGGCTGCAACAGTTCTTGACAATGCTAGGAATAATCTAGGTGTAAACGTTAGTCTTCATGCTGATCAATCAGCCTTAATTAGGGACTTGATTACTAAGAAACAAGGTTGTTAATCACTTTACTCTATTGATTTCTTGTTTCCATTCTTCTTCTTTATAAAATGTTTAATTTGTTGTTTTATCTTCGCAGAATCTGAAGAAAGATATCGTGTCAGAATAAGGGAGCTTGAAGATAATAACCATCAACTCGCGAACAATCTTGCTGCTCGCAACGATAAATATTCACGATTGAAAGCTCAATTTGGAGTTACTTCTGCAAACTTTAACAGAACTCTCATCCTTACTCGTAACAACACCACTAAGCAGGTCTGTGACGATCATGGAATTGCTCTTTCTTTATATCCTGATCTTGCAATAGAGGTACCATCAGTGGTTCCAGACCTTTCTATCTCTGATACTGATGAAGAACTTGATGATAATGATGAAGAAACAAATTCTGGCGATGAGACGAAGTCCGCCGAAAATAATGAAGAAGAGAAATATGACGAGGAAAAGTCTGACGAAGATGAAAATGACAATGTCGATAAATGAAATAATATATCTATGTAACTTTTTCTCTTTTTTCTTTATGTAACTCAATTGCGAATTTCTTCAATTTGCTGCTACTTGCTTCATCTTAATGTATGATATTTCTTTGCCCCTTCACCTGTATGAACTAGAAAATAATCCTTTTCTGCAATATAATTTGGTCAATGCATTTTATATCTGCTAATTATCTGTAACTCTAAATAATGTTCTTGTAAATTTCACATATGTTGATGAATAACAATTCCATTATCCTAAGCATTCCCATACTTTCCTCTGTTATTCATCTGCAGTATGAGAAAGTTAATAACAATTTTAAAAATTATATGTTGTCTCCATAAATGTATTTTTTGGTGAATATCAAGATTATTGCGAGAATATCTCAAACTATAAATCTCGTGATTTTTTTTTTTTTTGCTATTACTTTCTGCGATCTGATGGTCTTAGTACACCTTCCTACTTAAAGGTCTTACTTTGCCATGCTTCTCTTTTTGCGACAAAATCGCAGGACGTCTTTACACTTTCATGCATTGACCCATTGATCTTGCCTTATCATAGTATTATAGCCTCTACAGGATATTTGTCATGCAACAATATGACATGTCTAAATATTCTTGCGAACATAGAGTCCCATGACATTGTTGTCTTTCGCGATGAAATCGCAGGATGTCTTCACATTTTCATGTAAAAACCCATTGATCTCACCTTAACCTTTTCTCTTATGGCTTTTTGCCTCTGTATAATTTACGTGACAATATGACAGGCCTAAATGATCTTGCAATCTTAAAGCCCCATGACATTGCCGTCTTAAGACACTTATCAGCTCCCTAATGGATGGTGCCGCCCTTATCTTCCCCCTGGTTGCCCCTTCAAGGAGGGAACATCGGCCATACAAGACTATCTCCTCCCATCCAGATTTACCAACAACCAGTTTTTTTCGCAGCCTCTTGTCCTTTATGCCTATATGGCTTATAGTTACAAGACTGCACCCTAAGTGGGGTTTTCTTCGGGCCAAGTGCATCATAGCCAAGACTTACCAAGGATGGCCAGGGTAGGTTCATCCGTCCCGGGCACCCTTAGCTAAACCATGTACCTCGGCGCCTTGATCATACTCTGCACTTCTTGGAAGAGATTCTCAGGCGCCCAACCAGGGTATAACCTTTTAAAGCTGGAAATCCAAGATCTCTCTCCCGGATAGGTTTTATTTAACCCCAACATCTGTATGACTCAGGTTCCAGTAGCGGTATAACCTTATCCCTGAATCATATAAAGAGATACCCCCCTTATAACGTGCTTGTAGGTCTTACATTTGCCTCTTACGAAATTGTATTCGCGAACTAGGGTGCACGCCATAAAGGTTTGTCCCATTCTTTAAATCTCTGCGAAATTGTATTCGCGTTTCTTAAAATTTCTTGCGAGCTTCAATTTTCTGTGAAAATTTCATTTCTTTTTGATTTTCTGTTTTACAACTTTTCAATTTCATCTTCTCCATTCAAACAAAATATTTTTCAAAAACAATCTTACCTTTCTACTTACTATTATTCGATTGTCCCTTTATCGTAATTTCATCTTTATCCTCCTTCTCTTCATCTGTCTCTCTACTTGTTATTTTCTCACGAGTTACACGTAATTTCATCCTTTTGTGCTATTTGTATCTGCGTTTTTGCTGCGCTTTATTATTTGCTTGTTATTCGCGATAGGCTCGCCATCCATCTCTTCATGTTTTTCTATTAAATCGACCATCAATTTGTCACTTCTCTGTTGCTGCTTAACTCTGTACTTCCTATTATTATTCTTCCCTGCTCTTTCCTCACAAGATTTGATATCTATCTCATAACACTTCTTACTTTCTCCCCAATCTCCTTTAATTACTCCAACACCTTTTGGATGAGGGAATTTAATGCACTGGTGGAAGGTAGATGCAACACCTAAGATCCCATGTAACCAAGGCCGTCCAATCAAAGCATTGTATGGTGATTCAATATCAACAACACAGAATAAAATTTTGGAAGACATCCCCTTCAAAGGAATTCTCATTGTGATTTCCCCCTTTGGTTTATTAGCATTACCATTGAAACCATAAATCTTATATGTTGATGGTATTAAGTCTTCATCTTTTCCACCCATGGTTTTGAAAGTATGATAAAATAGGATGTCCACAGAACTTCCGGTATCGATTAAGACTCTATTAATGGCCCAAGATTCTTCTATTTCATTGTTATTTTCTCCATCTTCATCTTCTGCTGTTTGTCTTGGTTTTATCTCCAACTTTACCACCAAGGGGTTATCATGCAACTCGCCAGGTTATGGTACCTATTGTGCTGTAAAAGAAAGAACTTGTTTCTGCCACTCTTCTAATGGCGAGACTCTCGCTATATTCATAATATCTTTTCCATCCATATCTCTGGCGAAAACTCTACTTAAAATATTGTCGTGAAAATCTTCGATGGTTTTGAAAGAATGTACGATAGAATTGCAAAACAAATTCTTTGCTTTGGTTCCAACCTCTATGACGAAAGTTTCTGCCCCCTTTACATTATTCACTCTGCGATTTTCTGGTGGTGGTGGAAATTGTTGCGATTGTTGTCGCTCTCTTAGAAAATGATTTAGCTTCCCTTGATCAATTATTCTTAGGATTATTCTCTTCACATTTCTGCAGTCATTTATCGAATGGCCATGGAAGTGATGATAAGGACAAAACTCTTGATTGCGAGTATTAGGATGCGGTTCCTTCCCCATGTTCCATGGCGAGGGTATATCTTCCATCAAGATGATTGCGTCCCAGATTTTCTCTATACTAGCATTCAAAGGCGGCATCTTAATATCCTCCCATACTGTTCTCATATTTCCCTGATTTCTGAAATTATTTTGCCTCTGTCCACCATAAGTCTCTTGAGGTTGATGATCAAGCCTTTGGATTTTATTATTTTATCCACAATTATAATAATTCATCTCTCTTTCATATTCTTCTTGATCACGACTTCCCATAGCCACTAACTTTTGTTTGTCATTATTCTCCACCTTCTCTGGTTGAACTTGCGAAGTGCTCGCCACATTATTAATTATTTTAGGGAGTAAACTTTCGTTCGTCACTATAGAGATGGTGTTTGCCATTGGGTATGACTCCATTTCGTTTTGTTTTTCTTCCAAAGCAATGTATTCTTCTTGTAACTCTCTTAGTTCAGTCATCGTGATGGTGTTTTTGATTCTGAAAATTTGTATATAGAGCAGATTGGTCGCAAACATTGCATTTATGAAGGATAAAATAAGATATCTCTCATCTACTCTCCCTGCCATTTCACTGCACATTGTCTTCCATCTTATAGTAAGATGTTTTAGACTCTCGCCAACTCTTTGCTTTAATCCAAACACATCTTCAATTCCTGGTCGTGAAGAATTGTTGCTTATGTATGCACCCAAAAATGTATCCTGTAAGTGATCAAAGGAAGTTATAGTGTTTTTGGGCAACCCTTCGAACCATTTTAGGGCCTCGCTAGTTAAACTGGATGCAAAATATTTGCATAAAACAGCATCATGATTCTCCCACTATAGCATACACCTGACATAAGCTTTAACATGTTGAACATCACAAGTAGTCCCATCAAAAATACTAATTAATGCTGGTAAGTTGCATTTGGGAGGAATTCCTCTTGGTTGTACTTCCTGTGTGAAGGGAGTTTTAGTTGCTTCCTCGATAGCTTCATCAAGTTGTCTCCTTCCTCCTTCTTTTTTGTTATTTATCATTCCCCTCATTTCTGCTAACTCCTTTAAGATTTGCTCATTTGCAGTGAGATTTTGTTCTACTGGTCTTTTTAACGCAACTTCCCTTCTCCTACGTTCTTGCCTTTCTTGTCTTGCGAGAGCTTGTAAATCTTCATCTTCATCATTATTTCGTCTTCTTCTGCGATTTTCATCTTCATCCCCTTCCAAAATTCGCAATTGATTATGTCTTCCAATTTCTTCTTCACGAATTTCTTCATTTCTCGTCATTTCTCCTCGTTTTCTTTCTATTCTTCTTTGTATTCTGTCGTACTCTTCTTGAACATTATCATTTTGGCGATTTTGTGTGCGTCTTCTTTCTCGGTTATCATGATTATTTTGCCTTACTGCCTCCTGAAATTCCTGTTCTTCCATTTCCACTCTCAACCTTTCTCTCTCGCAAGCTAGGCGCGCTTGTTCAGCATAATGTCTCTCAATTTCGTCCTCGATAGCTCTTTGATTTCTGATATTCTCTCGTCCACGTAAAATTCTTCTTTCCTCTTCTCGATTTTCTTCACCATCTTGATTATCTTCATTTCTTTGATTTTCATTATTTCGCCTTCTGTTCAAAATTTCTTCTCGTGGATCATAACGATCATTAACCTCTCTTTCTTCTCCCTGATGTTGTTCTCCATTTGGATTTTGCGTTTCTTCTTGTACATTTGCTCTTACATTTATTAAGAGAGAATTTCACCTTGGTACTTCTCTGAATGATGTTGAACTTGATCTAGTAGTACTTCTTGATCTTCTACTTTGTAATCTTAAATTCTCCATCCTCAACTCGTGATTTTGTCTTGTTAAATTTTCACGTTCTTCTGCCTCTAATCTTCTCTCTTCTTGTGTTCTTCGCCTTAATTCCTCTGCTATTTCATCTTCATCTTGATGAATCAACCCTTCTTCTATTTCTTGATTTCTTCCTTCTCTATCTTCATCTCTTAATTGTCGATTTTCTTCCCCTTCCATTGAATCTGATCTCCATGTATGCACACTCACCCTATCATAATCCACTCTTCCATTTTGTATTGATGTTGGTTGATTTGGCTGTTGAATTCGATTTTCCCCTTCATTCCTTGTTCTATTTCTTCTAGTTCTCACCCTTGAAGATTCTCCTAATTCACTTGTTTCTCCACCTGCAAGTCTTTTACTCCTTCTCACAGTTGTTGGTGGTTCTGATGTATTTCTTCTTCTTCTAGCCATTTTTTCAATTCCTTCAAATCTTCAAATTGTAATTAGAGGTTTTGTAACTTGGTTTTCCCTGTTTCAGGCGCCAAAATGTAGTAGCAGGATTTCCCACACTACACCCCTATTAGGATTCTATAGAAAACTATGAGAAACTTAATTGAAGATTTGAAGAATTAAATGACACTTTACTATTTAGATCTCAAAAATGTTTACAGAAAATATTCAAACTCAGAAATACAACTTTATTTCTAGAGTTTCTCTCTCCTCACAATTCTCTCCACTCTAAAAAATACATCATCATCTTCTGGATTTACTTGAACTCTTTATATAGGAAATTACATAGTGGACGACAGATAAGTTTTCCCCTTCTTTCGGATCTATTCTGCGATCTCCTCGCGGTAATTGCAATGCTAATTATCGTGAACTTTCGTATCCCTCATGAAACAACACGCTCTTACCATATTTCTTCCATCATCATCTACTATGGTGTTTTCTCATGACACTCGCCAAATGTCGTTGGAGAATTCGACGACGTTCTCGTGAAAGATGTCATTTAATATTGTAGGAGTGCTCGACCTTATCGTGAAAGCGTTGTTCTTATCACAAGAATATCATTGTGGCGATATTTTGGTCCTACAACTGGTTCCTTGAGTAGTCCTTCGTCTTGTATGATGATCGCCATGGAGTTCTTGAGCTCAACTACACTTTCTATCCTAGTCCGAGACCTTAGCTATAGTAGACTAAAAATCAAGACTTTATAGTTTAGATCACTAAGATTGACAAACGTGCTTGAGATAGCAACGCATGTGAGTTTGACCGAGCAGTGCTTTAACCATCTCCCCCTTTGTCAATTTTAGTGGCAAAACTATTAAACATATGTAATACAAAAATTATGTACATAAACTTTGTATCTCCTATTCCACATGACTAATCTTCAACAATACTCGAAATTTTCGTCACTTTCAAGTATTCCAATGATCCCAAAGGTTGTAAGTTTAGTATCATCGTTGTTCAAAATCCGTAGCTATACCAATGAGATAAGCATCGTTTCTCAATCATTGTTATACAATGTCATAGTATTATTACACAGCGTCAAAGTCCAATTGCATCACAACTTTAACAACAATATTATGGTGATACTTCACTCCCCCTTAGTCAATACTCCATCTCACATGGAAACCACTCCCCCTTACATAATGATCATAAAACCATATGTATTTGTAGTGTGAACTACAATTAATTCTCCCCCTTTTTGTCAATAAAATTGGCAAAGGAACAAGAACGGGATCCTAATGAAATTTTCGTAAGAGACATTTCATGACCAAAGGTAAATGTTCTATCATCTTGTTTAGATGCAATCATAAAGCTGAGGATAAATGCATTCATCAAGGAATTTATAAAGATACAAGATAACCCCTAAAATACTCCACAACCGCACTCCCCACAAAGATTTGGCAATTAAGCACAAGTTCAAAAGAACTCTCCCCCATAAGATGTCATTCCTAAAGGAACAACAAGAGCGACCTTAATTTCAAGAGAAAAGAAGGATTTTTTTAGACTCAACAAATTACATACAAGTATGAATTTGGAATCCAACAAGAAATATTCAATCATATTAACCAAAGCGAACCAAGATTAATTTGACTAAATATGCTCAACATAAGTAAACTTATGGAGACTTAAAACATCGATTAGATTATTCACAAGAGAACCCGTAAATATTCTAACCGAATTAAACAATTAAACTAATAACAAAGTAATCAATTCAATTGTCCACACTCGACATGAGAAAAATCTATGGAGTGCTGACTAAATAATCACACAAGATGATTGATTTAGTTCATTTGGGCTCAACATAAGAGATTATGGAACCCCGACTAAGATTATCATAGAAAATGACAACCTTAACCGTACATGTACTCAAAATGAGAGAACTCATGGAATACAAACTAAATAACCACACAAGTTGATTAACTTAGTTCTTAATGCTCAACATATAACATCTCATGGAACAACCAACCATGCCAATAAGGAATCGACTTAGTTGTATCGTGCTCAACATAAAATGCACAATGGAGGCTTCACGGTAATACATAATAATATGAATCAATTAATCTCTATACCGTGGATTACAAAACAAGGACCTATTCTATTTTTACATCACAAAGTGACATAATAGACTTTATCCTTGAATCATAAAAGATTTTAACCTATCTTACATCAACAATAGGCTTAATTTTTGTGTTTTGCCAAAAGTCCATTCATTCCTTTATCAATATTTGCATACCAATATGTGAACGACTTTACTTTTGAAAAAATATGGGACAATCAAGTTCACGGATGTAAACACACATATCCCATCAAAATATTGCAATATATAAAACCATAAAGACTAATACTGCAACCATCATCTTCCAAACAACTTTAGAATTTAAACCAATAACTCTAAAAACAAGAAGATGAAATCACTGGATATAGCTATGTGTAATCACAATCATTGCTATTCCAAAACACTAGTTATTCTTCTAAATAAAACAGAAAACATAGAAGATTTACTAGACTTTAACGCATTACTCATTATCTTCATCGGAGATACTCCAAGAAGCTTGAATTGTGTTCAACTAATCCTTGAGCTCGGGAAACTTAGTTGAAACCACCGAAAATTGTTCTTGAACGCATTTAACCCTTGAATTGACTTTACACACTCCATTGTGAATTTTTTGAAGTAAACTCAAGGTGGTAGGGTCACACTCATTCAAAGAAGCATCTCTTTGTCTTTTGAACACATTTTCCCTTATGCGCCTGAAGGTACAGGAACAAACCGGTTTGGGTACCCCAAGAGAGTTTCCAATTGTGTCAACACCACAATCATGGAAGATTTGACTAATCAAACAAGGATAGCCTAACATTTGATGGGAGAAGTCATTGTAACCATTTGATGTATAATTAATGAATCCACAAATATCAAGACTTTGAACACCCGATTCAAGAAAGAAGACTAATTCAGCAAACTCATGGCTCCACCAAGAATTCTCAATTGTGGAGGGACAAAGATTGGGAATACCAAGTTTTCCATATGCCATTAATGCAATACTAAGATCATTAGTAGGAAACTTCCCTTGATTCCAAGATACCTTCTTACCACAAAGACCATAGAGATTTTATCACATGAGGGACGTTCATCACTTGGTCTAGGGACATGCATGTTTCCCAACGGTATGTTGGTAATCTTTGAAATTAATTCTCTATTAACAAGAAGCCTTTTTCTATTAACCATGGATTTGAATTCCATCTTATCAAGATCAACATCATGAATGTTGGCATAGAAAATTCTTGTTAGAGAATAAAAACCTTGACCAATACCATCAAAGATATTTCTAAGATTGTACTTTTTGAAACAAGTTAAATCCTCATCATGTCCACTAGACAAATCCAATTTATTTTCTAAAATAAAGCATTTAGATGAAATATTATCAAAACTTCTAGCACATGAATCATCCACAAACCTAATCCTAAGAGAATTTTGGTCACAAGGAGGATCCATACTATAGCTATTTGAGACTTTGGGAATCATTTTTGAGCCCTTAGAATTCATCATGAGATCCAAGAAATTGAAAGGAACAAGAGGAATTTACTTACTTGGAATGAATCTTCAACACCCTTTCTCTTAGTTTCTCAAAAAAGTCTTTAATGGAGATAACACACAAAAACCAAGAAGTTCACGTACGCGGACGGGTGAGAGGAAGAAGGGAGTATGCGAACTTATTTTTAATAAGACCAAAACATGGGCTTGGACCCGTTTGCGAACTTTAACCCACAAAGAACTAAAGGAGGCTTTGTTTTGACAATTGCATATCAAGAATTATGCATTCCGCAACATGAACGATGCATTAGAAAGCTTAAATTGAAATTTGTACACGATTCAACCATTTCTTGCCCCATTTCGAGATATATACATATGGAGTAGTGCCAGTCTTGTTACCAAGAGGCATGATGTGCAGAGAAGTTCTTATGCAACATTTTTGGTTGATCAGTGTGAAGAGTCCCCGTACCATAATGATAATAATCAGAGGAGTCTGAGCTTCCATTCCTTTGCTTGATATGACTCAAAGGAGGACTCTTCCATTTTCCAGGTTGTACAATATTATTTAAGGGTTTAATATGTATAGAGCCCTTAATTTTTGGAGTGATTCTTAGACTTAACAGAATTAAGTTTCTCTAAGGATCTAAAAACGTATTCGAACGCTTTGAAAAGATCTTTATCAGCTGATCTATTATGATAGTACTCCTCATAGAGATCGGTAGTTGTTCTCGTGATATTCCACATCATTGAGCGCCATGATCGTTTCTTTAATCTCCCCTCCTTTTTAATTTTTTCTTTAGATTGACACATATCATCTATACGTTCTTTCTCAGATAAAATGAAATTATCATGAGAGATCAGAGGTTTTGACCATAATAGATCTTGATCAATATTTAAGAATTTCTGGTGTGCATTACAGATGCCAAGAGCAAATTTTCCAAAGAAATTTCCCACGTGACAAATTTCAAGGACCTTATAAACACAGACTTATCATGTTTAATGTGTTTCCATGCTCTGATACCAATTGAAAAAGCGGGGGTCTAACAACCTCACCCAATATTTCGATTAAAAATATGTATGAAAAACTCAGAGTTGTTCTCTAGAGAATCAACTAGACTCAATTAATAGAAAATACTCAAGGAGTTATTATCTCAATCTCTCGAATTGATTTACTCAAGAAAATATGATTCGCGAGCCTAATTAAAGAGAGATAACTTGGATGGTACCAAATACTAATATCCAAGTGTCAATCGATTTAAATCAACAACCACTAGGTTGGATATTCTAATCGATTGAACAAAGCACAACCTGTATTATTTCAATTATATAAAAATATAATACAGAAAAGAAATAACACAGACACCAGAATTTTGTTAACGAGGAAACCTCAAATGCAGAAAACCCCCGGGACCTAGTCCAGATTAAACATACACTATATTAAGACGCTACAGGCACTAGCCTACTCCAAATTAACTTCGGTCTGGACTGTAGTTGAACCCCAACCAATCTCACACTGATCCAAGGTACAGTTATGCTCCTACGCCTCTGATCCCAGCAGGATACTTCACACTTGATTCCCTTAGCTGATCTCACCCACAACCAAGAGTTGCTACGGCCAAAAGTCGAAGACTTTAATAAAAAAATCTGTCTCACACAGAAAAGTCTACATGTAATAGATAAATTCGTCTCCCACGAATAAACCTATGAGTTTTGTTCTGTCTTTTGATAAATCAAGGTGAACAAGAACCAATTGATAAAACCAGACTTATATTCCCGAAGAACAGCTCAGTTCCATCAATCACCTCAGAATAAACTTAATCGACGCAGCGAAAAAGATTATTTAGGAATCACAAACAATGAGACGAAGATGTTTGTGACTACTTTTATCTTGCCTACCGGGGATAGAAATCTCAATCCAATTATTACAATTGTACTCGTATGATTGAAACAGCAGGATCAGATCACATAACTACAAGAAAAGTAGTATCGGTCTGGATTCACAATCCCAATGAAGTCTTTAAGTCGTTAACCTGGTTTTAGAAGAATAAAACCAAAGGTTAAAGAAGAATCGACTCTCGCTTTAGCAAACTAGTATCACACAGAATGTGTGGGGATTAGGTTTCCTAGTTTCTATAGTTCTCCCTTATATAGTCTTTCAAATCAGGGTTTGCAATCAATGTTAGCTTACTAACAAAACATTCAATATTCACTGTTAGATGAAAACCTGATTAGATACAATATAATATCTCTAAACCGTTAGTTCGAAAACTTATCTTGCCCTACACACATGTACTTGACGTTTTGGGTTTGTATAACCGTACCCAAACTTGCACAATGGTTGGTTCAATATTAGTCAACCAAATGGTTAGTCAAATTATAACTTTCATATCAACCATATTTTTCTTCACCATAACTAGTCCAAATGACTCAAATGAACTAGTTAAAGAGTTGTTCAATTGC
This sequence comes from Papaver bracteatum, assembly GCA_023529315.1. Taxonomy (NCBI): domain Eukaryota; kingdom Viridiplantae; phylum Streptophyta; class Magnoliopsida; order Ranunculales; family Papaveraceae; genus Papaver; species Papaver bracteatum. The sequence continues at coordinate 629,293 of JAJJWX010001756.1, forward strand.
TATGAGATCTTATGTACTAAACAAGATACAATTGAATCAAAAATGTTGTGATTCACTCGAATCATTTCATGAACTATAAAGCCACGGTTTGCAAAAGCATTCCTTAGTAATTTAGATAAGTTCACGAACAATGTTTACAGACATAACCTCCTAAGTTCACGGACTGAGTTCGCGGACTCAAGCTAGCTGGTAGAAGTTAATAAACTCTAGCAGAAATTCTCGGGCCGAGAACTTTCGTCAGTTCGCGGACTGGTTTCACGCACTGCACCTGAGCTTCAACTCCAGTTTATATTCTAGGGTTCGAGAACTTATGCCAGTTCACGGACTGGGTTCGCGGACTGACTGATCACGTTCCGGTTCCACTTGATCAACAAAGTTTGCAAACTTCGGTTCAAGTGCTAAGTACTTAAACATATATGTGTTGCCACAATAATGTTTATATCCTATAATGGTTATATAGTCTAAACTCTCATTTCAATCATTTGAAACATTCTCAGAGGGTGTTATATAGTTGTTATTCACAAACTATTTTTCGTCAGAGCGATTTCCAAAATGATTGAAACATAACTTGACTTTCGTTACTAGGAAAATATGAACTTGGATAAAGTAAAATCTTTACCAACACCCATTTCGAGAAATATATAAGCGAGATATACTCAGCTCAAAATGTCACATGTGCATATTCTTAGTCTATATAGTAAAACGACTTTATCTCAAGATAGGAGATAGAGTAGATAGACTTTTGAGTGATAGATAAGTTCAAGTCTCCACATACCTTTTAGTCGATGAAGATCCACTAGTTCCTTGAGTAGTCCTTCGTCTTGTATGATGATCACCATGGAGTTTTTGAGCTCAACTACACTTTCTATCCTAGTCCGAGTCCTTAGCTTTAGTGGACTAGAAATCAAGACTTTATAGTTTTGATCACTAAGATTGACAAACATGCTTGAGATAGAAACGCATGTAAGTTTGACCGAGCAGTGCTCTAACATGGGGGGTTGTAGAAGGTCCCCGATTTTATACGACTTCGAGATAAAAGTCGTAAATGTGGTTGTGGTTCAAGTTTGGACTACCTTGTGGTTTAGTTGTGATTCTATTTCAATTTTATTTTGTTAGCCTAACACAACTCTTATTTATATTGTAAGATTTTGTTTCACAACATTTAATCTATGTAGTAAGATTCTACAACACAACTTCCCTAATGGTTGTAAATAGCATGATTACTACACTTGTTAGAGTGGTTGAAAAATCTCTCACAACTCTTATTTGAATTGTTATACCTTCTTTCACGACCTTTGTCTAGTGCAGTCATAATCTCTAACACAACATCCTTAAAGGTTGTAATATTTTAAGTAACAACTTCTGTTTTCAGTAGATGAATATGTAACTACAACTTTTGTTTAGAGTTGTGTGCATAAAACTATTTTGAAAAAAATAATTAGCACTGAAATCCATTTACATTTACCCAAAAATGAAATTCAAAGTAAAAGATCTATGATACACAAAGACTTGGAGAAACAAACATAAAAGGGAGATTCTGCAAATAAAAATTTACTAGATGCTTCATGGGTCAGCAATGGTGACCTCAACCTCAACACCGGGTTCAATAGTAATCGAAGTGATTAGTTTCACCACCTCGGATGAATTGACAAGATCGATAAATCTCTTGTGCACACGGAGTTCAAAACGACCCCAAGTGTTAGTACCTAAAAAATAAAGACAAGGGTATTAACCACGATGTACAGTGATTTGGTAAAACAACTATCTCAAAGAAGAATACAAGCATTCACAGGTAAGATAATATATAAAAACTAACTTAAGAAACTTGTCAAATATGAGCCATAACACTTATGTGCTTATAATTCTACAAATGCAATTCAATAAAGCGTGGCTTCAAACATCCATCCTTCTAGGGAAAAACAATGGAAATTATAGACATTAGTCAAAACATTACAATGAGCCTTCGATGTTATAACATAGAAAATAGACAACAAATATGACTTAGAATTAAACAATTTTATCCTCTAAAAGCAAAATCTCATCTAAACGTATTTTGGGTCTCCAGAAGTGAACAGAGACAAACCAACTTTTGAGTTATACAAAAACCTTGTACCTAAAAGTTATCTTCCTTTGGAAGGACCTAGAATTAATGTACAACTATCCATACTATAAAACTATTAAATCCCAATATCAAAAAGATATTATGAATTATGGTGTCTAAAGTTCATTCAACAAATGCGTATTCTCTAGCTTTAGGAATATCAAAGACACCTTCAGGATTCTAGTTGAGGGCACCTTCAGGATTCCAGTTGAGTCTTCTTTAACACGCTAAGTTGCCTCTCATTTTATCATATACTATATATTCTATACTCTCAAGTTTAGACTTATCGTTTTCATTCTTCCCATATCAATGGTAATCTCAAACCGTACTGACTGTATCTTCGATTCATTTTTCTAGATAAGTTAAGTTGGTGATACATGACTAAACAATGGTCAATATGTTTCTTTCACATACCTAATAAACATCATTTAAACCCCGATAAACCAAACACGCTACCGAAAACAGAAGAGTTCATTATACACAATGAAGTACGCATTCAATTACTCACAAATGAAGCTACATAATCATCCACTATAAACTCTCGACGAACTAAAAACAACTGCTACTTACATTGTTCTGAATCTTCATTTGATCAAGTGAGAATAAGCATTAATTGTACACTTCTCTATCAATTAACAACCTTCGTAATGTAGTAGCAGGATTTCCCACACTACACCCCTATTAAGATTCTATGGAAATTTATGAAAATCTAGATGGAGATTTGAAGAATTAAACAACACTTTATTATTTAGATCATAGAAATGTTTACAGGAAATACTCAAACCCAGAATTACAACTTTCTTTCTGGAGTTTCTCTCTCCTCAAAACTTTCTCAGCTCTCAAAAATACATCATCCTCTTCTGGACCTACTTGATCCCTTTATATAGGAAACTATATAGTGGAGGATAGCTAAGTTTTCCCCTTCTTTCGGATCTATTCTGCGATCTCATCGCGGTAGTTATAATGTTAATTTTCTCCATCTTTTGTAATCCTCGTGAAACATCATTATTCTATCATGCCTCTTCAATCGTCAACTATTATGATGTTTCCTCATGACGCTCGCCAAATGTCGCTGGAGAATTCTCACGACGTTCTCGTGAAAGATGTCATTAATATTGTAGAAATATTTGACCTTCTCGTGAAAGTGTCTTTCTTACTGTGAGAATATCGTTGTGGCGATATTCTGGTACTACATCTTACCTCTTCTAATGTCTTTTCTGCGAAGAAGAGAAGATCGTGAGAATAAGTTGCCGCAATTACCCATCCTTTTACTTTAATTTTTGTTCTGACACATCTCTGAACTTCTCACCAGCTGTTTCCATATATATATTTTCGACACGTCAATCTGAACCGCCATAATCTGACCATTCACGTCCTTTCACTACATTAATTACATTTACTTTCTCGAGAAACTTCCTCTCCTATAAATACCACCTTCACTTTCCTCTTTTTCTTTTTTACGTTCTCTTTCTTCTTTCTTCTCTGCAATTTTACTGTTCTTCCGCAAATTGTGCATCTGTTATTTTCGCCATTTTCTTTCTTTCTCAATCTTCCTTCATTCCCATACTCCAAAAATGGTTGTTGTTGACGCTAAAAATCTGACTGCTTTCGAGAAGATGCAAGAAAAACTCAAAAGCAAAGGATTTAATTTATCCTTAATCCCAGATCAAGGTCCTAAATCTGATCTTTCTTTCGAACTATTTTCCATTTTTCCCTATTCTCGCCAAAAAATCATAGTTACATTAGGTCAACTCGAAGCTGGTCTCCCTATTCCTCTCTACGATCCTGAACTTCCACTATTTTACCAAATAATTTCTGAAGAAATATTTTCACGAGCGGTATATCAACTTGGTGGAGATTGTATTAGATTATTACTTGAATATGCCTCTCGTGGCGCTGGCAAAGGATCACGATATCTTGAAGAACACAAAAATCCCAAATATAAACATATTCCAATTATCCCTGCAAATTATACCGTAGATAATTTCTTTCAAAATTACCAATTACTCCCTATGAAGAGGGATAACACTTATTGGGGAGTTCGTTTGAACAAACAGAGGCTCTCTGTCGAGGATGCTCTTATGCTAGATATTGATTTTAATACCAATACAAACCATGGACCTCACCATTCTAATGACGATAAGTGGTTTATTTTTCCTTTGTGTCTCAAAGGTCCTTATATATCTGGTTCTCTCCAACTTCCTGCGAGTCTCTCGCGATATGAACCATGGGTCTTCAACTGGCCTGAAAAATCTACCGATGTATATTCTCTTATTCTCTTATCTTATTATTGTTTACTATCTTCTTCATACTTTTTCATTCTCGCTAATTTTTCCATTATCTCGCAGATTGAAAAAATGAAGCTTAACTATGAGAAATTCAGGAAGCCCAACACTCTTTTAGCCCTAAGATCCTTCACAGATGAAGTAAGAAATATTCCTTTATCAATTTAACAATATATTGTTGCCCCTATTTCTTATCTTTATCTGTGTTTATAGGTGATTGTAGAATTACCGCCTCTAGAACCAAAACCCAAGGATAAATATTCAACTAATCACAAAGGGAAATCTACTGTTTCTAATAAAGGAAATCTTTCTGCCTCTCGTGATGATGAATCTAGCGAACCTCCCTTGAATAGGAAAAAGATGCAGCATTCTTCTTCTCAATCTATTCACGAGGATTTGAATGTTGGCAATAAGTCTGATAATGAATTTGGTGACGAATTTGATAATGTTAACGAAATTCCCTCTATGAAGAATTCTTCTTCCTCTGATTCTTCCATGGACCAGCTGTCCATGCTTTTTGGCGATTCCTCTCATGGAACTTCAAATGATTACAGAGATGAAACTCTTAATGAGTTATCTCAATCGCTCGCCAAAGTCTGTGATTCCCCAGTTTTATCTGGTAATAATTCTCTTCGCGGAGTTTCAGAATCGCTAACTCCGAGCTTCTTAAATGCACTTGGTATCTTGGTACGTTTTCTCTTTATTGTTTTATTGTCACTTTAGTCTTTGCCAAATTTCTTTTACTTATAAAGCTCTATTCGCAGGTTGGGAGAGCTTCTTTTGCCGCTGCTTCTGATTTGGATAACAAATGTGCTTTAATGAAGAAGAAAGCTTCCAATCTTCGCCAAGATAAGGAAAAACTGGAAGCTGAAATGGTTAAGCTTTGTGAGAAAAATCAGCAACTGGAGGCTGAAGCTTCAGTTGACAAGCAGAAGATTTCTGATCTTAGTAATGCCAACAAACAACTTTATGGTATAATTCCTTTTTTCTTTCTTTTAATTCTGTTTTCTCCCTATTATTGCTTATTCAAGCAATCATTATTGCAGATGTTTATGGTCTAACTGACGAGGCCACATTTCTTCGATCTTTTCCCGAACCTGTAGATGATAATACCCTTCTTGCTCGTCTTAACAATTCTTTAAGTAATTTTGCCGATGAGCACATCAAATCTCTTTCTGTAGATGAACTTAGATCCAAGTTTAATCTCTTAACCATTGATCATAGACATAATTTAGGAATGTCTAATAAATTTAAACGTCTTTATCTTGAGTCAAAAGAAGTAATCAATGAGTTAAGAAGTAAAAATAGTGATCTTATTGACGAAAAAGATCAAGCTATTATAAATGGTAGCGAGGCTCTAGCAAAATTCCATAGAACTCTTCTCAAAATCCAGACGGAAAGAGATAGGCTCATCTACGAGAATAAAGAACTTCTTGCAAGGGAAACTCAAGTTCGTTCTCGCCTTCTTATTACTAGCGATGATGAATTTTCTTGGGATGCGAAAGTTCTTGTTAATGCTAGGAATGATTTAGGTGTAAATGTCAGTCTTCATGTTGATCAATCAACCTTAATTAGGAACTTGATTTCTGAGAAAGAAGGTTGTTAATCACTCTACTCTGTTGATTTCTTGTTTTTATTATTCATTTTTACAAGATTTCTAATTTGACTATGCTTTACACCCACAGAATCTGACGAAAGATGTCGTGTAAGGATAAAAGAATTAGAAGATAATAACCTCCAGCTCGTGAATGATCTTGCCGCTCGTAATGAGAAATACTCTCGATTGAAAACTCAGTTTGGGATTACTTCTGCGAATTTTAACAGAACTCTCCTCATTACTCGAAATAATTCTACCAAGCAAGTTTGTGATGATCATGGAATCTCTCATTCTTCATATCCTGAACTTGCAACAGCAATACCACCAGAGGTTCCCGATCTTGAAATTTCTGATATTGATGAAGAATTTGACGATAGTGAAGAGGAGAATAATGATGAATAAAAGAACTCTGGCGAGGAAGAGAAATCTGACGAGGATGAAGATAACAATGTTGATAAATGAAACAATGTATCCAAGTAGCTTTTTTCTTTTTCCCTATTAAAATTGTAGCGAATTTCTTCAATTTGTTGTATCTTGCTTCATCTAACTTTCTTTGCCCCTTCTTCATCTGTTAAAAAACAACCTTTTTTGCAATATAACTTGATCAATATAGTTTATATCTGCTAAATATCTGTGTAAGTTTCTCATATGGTGATGAATAATAATTTTATCATTCTGTGCATTCCCATACTTGCCTCTATTATTCATCTGCAATATGAGAAAGTTAATGACAAATCTCATGATTATTGCGATAATCATCGTGAACATTGAAACTTACGATGTTCTTTCTACGATCTTATGGTCTTATTATGCCTTCCTACTTAAAGGTCTTATTTCGCCATATTTTTCTTTTCACGACAAAATCGCAGGACGTATTTACACTTTCATGTATTGACCCATTGATCTTGTCTTATCATAGTATTATAGCCTCTACAGGATATTTGTCATTCAACAATATGACAGGTCTAAATATTATTGCGAACATAGAGTCCCATGACATTGTTGTCTTTGGCGATGAAATCGCAGGACGTCTTCACATTTTCATGTAAAAACCCATTGATCTCATCTTAACTTTTTCTATTATGGCTTTTTGCCTCTGTATAATTTTCGTCATGCGACAATATGACAGGTCTAAATGATCTTGCGATTTTAAAGCCCCATGACATTGCCATCTTAAGACACTTATCAGCTCCTTAATGGAGGGTGCCGCCCTTATCTTCCCCCTGGTTGCCCCTTCAAGGAGGGCACATCGGCCATACAAGACTAGCTCCTCCCATCCAGATTTACCAACAACCAGTTGTTTTCGCAGCCTCTTGTCCTTTATGCCTATATGTCTTATAGTTACAAGACTGCACCCTAAGTGGAGTTTTCTTCAGGCCAAGTGCATCATAGCCAAGACTTACCAAAGATGGCCAGGGTAGGTTCATCCGTCCTGGGCACCCTTGGCTAAACCGTGTACCTCGGTGCCTTGGTCATATTTTGCACTTCTTGGAATAGATTCTCAGTCGTCCAACTAGGGTATAACCTTATAAAGCTGGAAATCCAAGATCTCTCTCCCGGATAGGTTTTCTTTAACCCCAACATCTGTATGAATCAGGTTCCAGTAGCGGTATAACCTTATCCCTGAATCATATAAAGAGATACCCCCCTTATAACGTGATACGTAATCGATCAAGGGTACCTAGAGTCAGTGTTGTTTGATAGGGAGTTAGGAAGAACACAGTGGAAAGATAATTGAATACAAATAAAATAACACAGTTGTTTTCTTCTAACTTCTTCTTCTTTATAATTGTAAAAGAAAAGACTCTAATTACAAACCAAAACTATGGCTGCAATCTCCTTCGAGTTTTCTCTCCACCTGATAACTTCTTCTTCTTAATTGCTTGAAAGAAAAATACTCTTTTACAAACCTAACAATTGGCTCTTCTCTCGGAGATTTTCTCTACCTTTCTAGCTTACAAGTCTCCCCTTTTTATATGAGTGAAAACTTGCCGAAAAAGAAATAAAAAGCTGAGTTTAAGAACTCATCAAATTAGGAATCCTAATCTAAGTAAGGAAACCTCAAGGCTTGTTGATCAAACAAACTAGTCGACCAACATCTAGTATCTTCTAGATACTCTCTAGCCACTATATGGCTCAAACTAGGAATCCTAATCTAAGTAAGGAAACCTCAAGTCTTGTTGATCAAACAAACTAGTCGACCAACATCTAGTATCTTATAGATACTCTCTAGCCAAAACACGGCTTAACTCTTCTTTGCATACAACCTGCACAACTTACGTTACTAGCCAAAACATGGCTTAAACGTTGCTAAGATACTCCTGTATCATGGCTCCCCATTTTAGGAAGCTGAAACTCCCGTGTAAGCTCTGAATTTCTAGCTCAGTTGTCTCGAGCTCATTCTCTAGTACTCTTGTGCAATTTCCAGCTGATTTCCCACGGTCATAAATAAAATCCAAACCTTTGCTTTTAGTACTGCGCTTAGTTACACCAATAACAAGCACCGTCTCCTTCTTCCCGTCTTTAAATTCTGAACATATTATTCTTTGGTCGTCATCTTCCGTTTTGAAACTAGTGACCACCATTTTTTTTCTTCTTCTTTCCTCGATCAAAAACAAAACTCACGTCATTAGCGGTGGTAATGCAAACCATGCCAGTGACCATCATGAGCAAAACACATGTATCTCCCAAAAATTGGAATAAAATCCACCAACCAAGTCTTCTAATTTCGACGTAACGTCTAGCATCAATTTTGTTATCCAGTATTGTCCCAACCAACAAGCTTTCATTGATGCATCTTCCGTCAGTTTTAACTGGTCCATTACTATTTTTCTTTCTTATGTTCTTAAAATAAAGTGGAACCCCAACACCCAAGAGCAGGGAAACACCCCATACGTAAACATATCTCATCTGAACTTTAATAGTTAAATTATTAAGGACTGGGCACTTACCCTTACCTCGAGTACAAACAGCACCACCAGCTTGCTTAATCTTCTTCTCCGCAGTCTTAGAAATCAACTTAGCCTTAACAACAACAGCACCACTTAATTTATCATATGTTTGATCAACGGAAGTGACATGGAGACGCCTTCCATTTTGTCCATAAATTTTCACCTCCGTTGGTTGTTTTTCAACATCCTTAAAGTTTTCCATGCCATCGATTCTATGAGTAAAACCTCCCTGGTTTTCCATACCATCTTTCTCACAGTCAAGGCATACTATCATTATCGTTTCTTGGCAGGATGCTACCAAAGAAACAATAAAAACATGCGGCACCACGATAACAAGACCAATGCTATGTATACTTCTTTGAGCATCATAATATGATTCCTTAACTACATCACAAACAATTCTAGGAACACCAATAGAAACTGGCAGACCTGTACGCGAACAATTTGTTAACGCTAAAAAATCTCCATGCCATGAATCTCCGTGTTGTGAACCATCTCCCTGACTTGGTAAACGTAGCACCATTGCAGCGATGGCAGGTGTTAGACGTTCAGTAGTCAATCGTCTACCTGCTGTTGTGGGCAAAATTTCTGTGCGTTCCTGCGTAACATGGTCGATACAACCAGCAGAAGTAACCACGTTTTCTTCAACTGCCAGGTCACTATCGCAATCATAGACTGGATGCAAATCACAATTAACAACGACTTCTTCTTCACTTTCTCTTGCTGAGAAAAGTGGTTCTGCATATACAACAATAAGTTCGTCTTCCTTGATAAGGGTTTCAATAACATCACAAGTAAGAACAACTTCGTCTTCAACTTTTGGATAGTTGTCTTCATCTTCAACTTCTTCTGGACCACAGTCAAAGACTGGTGGTAATTCCCGATCAACAATGACTTCGTCTTTACTTGTGACGTCTTCGTGTTTCTGTTCTTCAAAGATGATAACATCATCTTCTTTTAATTCTTCTTTTTCCCTCTTGGCACTTTCTTTTCTGCGCTTAGATTTTTGTTTCACAGCACTTGCTTTCATGAACGCAAATAACGTATTTCTGAAGTCTTGTATCCTAAGTTCAAGTTTAGCAAACTTGTCCTCATCTGTCAATTTCATCTCGTCTTCTTTACTTCCCAACTCGGTTCTAATACCTCCTCTAGGTTTTTCTTGCGTATGTTATAACAACAATATATTCCCCTGATCGCGTATACTGGATTTGTATTGAGTCCATGCACCACAACTAACCCTTGAAGTCAGAACGTGGCTCTGATACCACTTGATACGTAATCGATCAAGGGTACCTAGAGTCAGTGATGTTTGATAGGGAGTTAGGAAGAACACAGTGGAAAGATAATTGAATACAAAGAAAATAACATGGTTGTTTTCTTCTAACTTCTTCTTCTTTATAATTGTAAAAGAAAAGACTCTAATTACAAACCAAAACTATGGCTGCAATCTCCTTCGAGTTTTCTCTCCACCTGATAACTTCTTCTTCTTAATTGCTTGAAAGAAAAATACTCTTTTACAAACCTAACAATGGGCTCTTCTCTCGGAGATTTTCTCTACCTTTCTAGCTTACAAGTCTCCCCTTTTTATATGAGTGAAAACTTGCCGAAAAAGAAATAAAAAGCTGAGTTTAAGAACTCATCAAACTAGGAATCCTAATCTAAGTAAGGAAACCTCAAGGCTTGTTGATCAAACAAACTAGTCGACCAACATCTAGTATCTTCTAGATACTCTCTAGCCACAATATGGCTCAAACTAGGAATCCTAATCTAAGTAAGGAAACCTCAAGTCTTGTTGATCAAACAAATTAGTCGACCAACATCTAGTATCTTCTAGATACTCTCTAGCCAAAACACGGCTTAACTCTTCTGTGCATACAACCTGCACAACTTACGTTACTAGCCAAAACATGGCTTAAACGTTGCTAAGATACTCCTGTATCATAACGTGCTCGTAGGTCTTACATTTTCCTCTTACGAAATTGTATTCGTGAACTAGGGTGCACGCCATAAAGGTTTGTCCCATTCTTTAAACATCTACGAAATTGTATTCGCGTTTCTTAAAATTTCTTGCGAGCTTCAATTTTCTGTTAAAATTTCATTTCTTTTTGATCTTCTGTTTTACAACTTTTCAATTTCATCTTCTCCATTCAAACAAAATATTTTTCAAAAACAATCTTACCTTTCTACTTAGTATTATTTGACTCTTCCTTTATCGTAATTTCACCTTTCTCCTCCTTCTCTTCATCTGTATCTCTATTTGTTATTTTCTCACGAGTTACTCGCCATTTCATGATTTTGTGCTCCTTGTATCTGCATTTTTTCTGCGCTTCATTACTTGCTTGTTATTCGCGATAGGCTCGCCATCCATCTCTTCATGTTTTTCTATTGAATCAACCATCAATCTGTCACTTCTCTGTTGCTGCTTAACTCTGTACCTCCCATTGTTATTCCTCCCTGCTCTTTCCTCACAAGATTTGATATCTATCTCATAACACTTCTTACTTTCTCCCCAATCTCCTTTAATTACTCCAACACCTTTTGGATGAGGGAATTTAATGCACTGATGGAAGGTAGATGCTACACCTAGGATCCCATGTAACCAGGGCCGTCCAATCAAAGCATTGTATGGTGATTCAATATCAACCACACAGAATAAAATTTTGGAAGACATTCCCTTCAAAGGAATTCTCATTGTGATCCCCCCCTTTGGTTTATTAGCCGTACCATTGAAACCATAAATCTTATATGTTGATGGTATTAAGTCTTCATCTTTTCCACCCATGGTTCTGAAAGTATGATAAAACAGGATGTCCACAGAACTTCCGGTATCGATTAAGACTCTATCAATGGCCCAAGATTCTTCTATTTCATTGTTATTTTCTCCATCTTCTTCTTCTGCTGTTTGTCTTGGTTTTATTTCCAACTTTACCACCAAGGGGTTATCATGAAACTTGCCAGGTTCCGGTACCTCTTGTGCTGTAAAAGTAAGAACTTGTTTCTGCCACTCTTCTAATGGCGAGACTCTCGCTATATTCATAATATCTTTTCCATCCATATCTCTGGCGAAGACTCTACTTAAAACATTGTCGTGAAAATCTTCGATGGTTTTGAAAGAATATTCAATAGAATTGCAGAACAAATTCTTTGTTTTGTTTCCAACCTCTATAACGAAAGTTTCTTCCCCCTTTACATTATTCACTCTGCGATTTTCTGGTGGTGGTGGAAATGTTGGAATTGTTGTCGCTCTCTTAGAAAATGATTTAGCTTCCCCTGATCAATCATTCTTAGGATTATTTTCTTCACATTTCTGTAGTCATTTATCGAATAGCCATGGAAGTGATGATAAGGACAAAACTCTTGATTGCGAGTATTAGGATGTGGTTCCTTCCCCATGTTCCATGGCGAGGGTATATCTTCCATCAAGATGATTGCTTCCCAGATTTTCTCTATACTAGCATTCAAAGGCGGCATCTTAATTTCCTCCCATACTGTTCTCATATTTCCCTGATTTCTGAAATTATTTTGCCTTTGCCCACCATAAGTCTCTTGAGGTTGATCAAGACTTTGAATTTTATTATTTCCCCCACGATTATAATAATTCCTCTCTCTTTCATATTCCTCTTGACGACTTCCCATAGCCACTAACTTTTTCTTGTCATTATTCGCCACCTTCTCTGGTTGAACTTGCGAAGTGCTCGCCACATTATTAATTATTTTAGGGAGTAAACTTCCATTCGTCACTATAGAGCTGGTGTTCGTCATTGGGTATGACTCCATTTCGTTTTGTTTTTCTTCCAAAGCAATGTATTCTTCTTGTAACTCTGTTAGTTCAGTCATTGTGATGGTGTTTTTGATTCTGAAAATTTGTATATAGAGCAGATTGGTCGCAAACATTGCATTAATGAAGGATAAAATAAGATATCTCTCATCTACTCTCCCTGCCATTTCACTGCACATTGTCTTCCATCTTATAGTAAGATGTTTTAGACTCTCGCCAACTCTTTGCTTTAATCCAAACACATCTTCAATTCCTGGTCGTGAAGAATTGTTGCATATGTATGCACCCAAAAATGTAGCCTGTAAGTGATCAAAGGAAGTTATAGTGTTTTTCGGTAATCCTTCGAACCATTTTAGGGCCTCGCCAGTTAAGCTGGATGCAAAATATTTGCATAAAACAGCATCGTGATTCTCCCACTGTAGCATACATCTGACATAAGCTTTAACATGTTGAACAGCACAAGTAGTCCCATCAAAAATACTATTTAATGCTGGTAAGTTGCATTTTGGAGGAATTCCTCTTAGTTGTACTTCCTGTGTGAAGGGAGTTTTAGCTGCTTCCTCTATAGCTTCATCAAGTTGTCTCCTTCCTCCTTCTTTTTTGTTATTTATCATTCCCCTCATTTCTGCTAACTCCCTTAAGATTTGCTCATTTGCAGCGAGATTTTGTTCTACTGGTCTCTTTAACGCAGCCTCCCTTCTCCTGCGTTCTTGCCTTTCTTGTCTCGCGAGAACTTGTAAATCTTCATCTTCATCATTATTTCTTCTTCTTCTGTGATTTTCATCCTCATCCCCTTCCGAAATTCGCAATTGATTATGTCTTCCAATTTCTTCTTCACGAATTCCTTCATTTCTCGTCATTTCTCCTCGTTGTCTTTCTATTCTTCTTTGTATTCTGTCGTACTCTTCTTGAATATTATCATTTTGGAGATTTTGTGTGCGTCTTCTTTCTAAGTTATCATGATTATTTCACCTTATTTCCTCCTGAAATTCCTTCTCTTCCATTTCCACTCTCAACCTTTCTCTCTCGCAAGCTAGGTGTGCTTGTTCAGCATAATGTCTCTCAATTTCGTCCACGATAGTTCTTTGATTTCTGGCATTCTCTCGTCCACGTAATATTCTTCTTCCCTCTTCTCGATTTTCTTCACCATCTTGATTATCTTCATTTCTTTGATTTCCATTATTTCGCCTTTCATTTACAGTTTCTTCACGAGGATCATAACGATCAGTAATTATTCTTTCTTCTCCTTGATGTTGTTCTCTATTTGGATTTTGCGTTTCTTCTTGTACATTCTCTCCATCATTTCTTATAAGAAAAATTTGCCTTGGTATTTCTCTAAATGATCTTGAACTTGATCTAGTAGTACTCCTTGACCTTCTACTTTGTAATCTCAAATTCTCCATTCTCAACTCATGATTTTGTCTTGTTAGATTCGCGCGCTCTTCCGCCTCCAATATTCTTTCCTCTTATATCCTTTGTCTCAATTCTGCTGCTGCTTCATCTTCTCCGTGATGAATCAACCCTTATTCTACCTCTTGATTTATTTCTTCTCTTCCTTCACCTCTTAATTGTCGATCTTCTTCTCCTTCCATTGAATCTGATCTCCATGTATGCATACTCACCCTATCATAATCCACTCTTCCATTTTGTATTGATGTTGGTTGATTTGGCTGTTGAATTGGATTTTCCACTTCATTCCTTGTTTTATTTCTTCTAGTTCTCACCCTTGAAGATTCTCCTAATTCACTTGTTTCTCCACCTGCAAGTCTTTTACTCCTTCTCACAGTTGTGGTTGGTTCTGATTATTTCTTCTTCTTTTAGCCATTTTTTCAATTCTTTCAAATCTTCAAACTATAATTTGAGGTTTTGTAGCTTGATTCTCCCTGTTTCGGGCGCCAAAATGTAGTAGCAGGATTTCCCACACTACACCCCTATTAAGATTCTATGGAAATTTATGAAAATCTAGATGGAGATTTGAAGAATTAAACAACACTTTATTATTTAGATCATAGAAATGTTTACAGGAAATACTCAAACCCAGAATTACAACTTTCTTTCTGGAGTTTCTCTCTCCTCAAAACTTTCTCATCTCTCAAAAATACATCATCCTCTTCTGGACCTACTTGATCCCTTTATATAGGAAACTATATAGTGGAGGACAGCTAAGTTTTCCCCTTCTTTCGGATCTATTCTGTGATCTCATTGCGGTAGTTATAATGTTAATTTTCGCCATCTTTTGTAATCCTCGTGAAACAGCATTCTTCTATCATGCCTCTTCAATCGTCAACTATTATGATGTTTCCTCATGACGCTCGCCAAATGTCGCTGGAGAATTCTCACGACGTTCTCGTGAAAGATGTCATTAATATTGTAGAAATATTTGACCTTCTCGTGAAAGTGTCGTTCTTACTGTGAGAATATCGCTGTGGCGATATTCTGGTACTACACGTAACTCATCAACGCTATATTTCAAACCATGGCAAACAACACAAATAAGTAAAATTAGCATCTCTAAGTTAAAAATCTCATTTATAAAAAAAAAAAAACGGATCAACTAAATTTGTGTTATAATCAAGCTTTGAAACCGTTTGTCCTTTCTTTGATAAATAATGCCTGCAGCTTATGCAGGCGAAAGCTGAGTTCGAGATTGTAATTGAGGTTGACCCGAAGAAGGCCTTTGCTTCATATTAAAACAAGACGAAGAGCTACCACCACCTGGAGTAGAAAGACGAGATGAATTAGATGAACTAACTACAGACGACAGATACCATGAAGTTTGTCCAGGTACGCCTTGTACACGTGGTGGTGTTGGTGGTTCTTATGGTTTCTGTAGACCCCTGCAAATCAAAAATAAGAATATTAGCTTCAAATTTTAGCACACAGTATCAAAATAATCAAACTAAATAGGCAAATCGATTCTAAATTCTTCTAATTATGCATTCTATCAAATTCAGAAATTCATGTAACATAGAAAACATATCTCAGGTGCACAATTCAGATTTATAACGAGAATCTCTAACCAAACTCACATTCAAAAAAGAAGTTGCGCCTCATTAAAATTATAGGAAAATTGAAAATTTCCCCAAGTTGAAACATAAAATTTCCCTAAGTTGAAACATAAATTGAAAATTCCAACTGCAACTTGTTGTATTCATTCCATAACTCCCCATTAAACCAATACTGCAACACTGCCTTACCTGCAACCTCCACTTTCCATTTATCCCAGATCAAACCCTTAAGCATAACCAACACTAATTACAGCTTCAACTGCAAATGCACCACCTGCAATACTTCTGTCAGCAAACCTATCCTCTATCTCACCATCACTAGCCAGCAGGTCTCAACTGGAAACAGTAACACAAACTCCATGTAAGACCAACTCCATCTCCTTGCACTTCCAGCTCGAACCATCGCAAAACTATCAGCAAATTCCAAAGTCAAATAAAAGGATTCACTTTGGTTTACTCCAATTGGCCATTCCTACCGAAGCTTTACTCCATAACCTGACTTCGCATGCTGTTACGAGTGAGGATAAAGGTTGTTCTTCGCTGTTCAATACATAATCAGAAGAAAAGTTAAATTAACTATATTTTCTGCTCCATAGAAAAAACCCAAATCAAGTTGGAAATTTAACATTCAATGTTTTCAAAATTCAATAAATGGGTTTACAGAGCTAGATTTGGTTGTTGCATATCTATAAGGAACACTATTTCTGAATCAAAATTTGGAAACGAAAATCAGATCTTACGTAGAACAAATACTAGCTTTGATGAAAGACTGTCCTCAATTTTTTGTTTTAAAACTGCCGGATCTGAATTATTGAACATAAAATTAAAGCGATAAGAAGTGATTTGAGAATCAAACCCTAAAACTAAAACTAGATGAAAAGGAAACCCTGAAACTGAAAAGAGAAAGGGTTTCTCTATAAATCAAATAGATAAAAAACACTAAAACGTAAAATCAATCATGCTCTAAAGCGCATCAAAATCAATAAAGGGATAATTACCAGAGATTGAACTTTGACTCTGTAATCTTGAGATTTCAAAAACAGTTCCATCTTAACTTCATTAAACAAAACAGATCACTTTTCATCTAGAGAGAAGGAGTTTAGGGTGGTAAGTGAAGAACGAAAGTAATGGAGATGAAGGTGGAGCCGTTCTTTTGTATTAGGGTGTTTTTCCTGAGGGGAAGTTTTGAGAGGTTAGAGATGAAGATACGAGAGGAAAGTGAAGAAAGTGTGAGAAATTTTCCTTTGATATTCTATATACCTATCTATGAACGGTAGAGATTTGATTTAAAGGATGGTCATACGGATTAGGGATATCTTTGGACGGTGGAGATTTGATTTAAGACTGTCATACGGATCAAGGAAAGTGTGTTTTCTTTGTTCTTTCTCTATGTGCTTCCGGGTTGAATTTCGACTAGTCATATAGGTCGTGAAATAATTTCGACTAGTCATACAGGTCGTGAAGTAGCTTTAGTTCATACCGGAAGACTCGGGTTAGCAAGATACACCATTGAAATCTATAAATATGAAGCTCTTTGTGTTTTCTTTGTGCTTTCTCTTTGTGTTTTTGTGCTTTCTATTTTTGCTTCCGGTTTGAATTTCAACTAGTCACATATGTCATGATATAATTTTGACTAGTCATATAGGTCATGAAGTAGATTTAGTTCATACTGGTAGACTCAGGTTATAGGATTTGAACTTCAAACTTAGCAGGGTACATCATCAAAGTCGATAAATATGAAACTTAAGTGTTGATTTGAACTTCAAATGTGTTATAACGGCATACAAACTATGAACCAAGAAGCTATGGGTTGGTTCTAACTTCAAACTTAACAAGATACATCATTTTAATGGATAAATATGAAGCTTTGTGTCGATTCGAACTTCAAATATGGTATACCATCATACAAACTATGAACCAAGAAGATCCGGGAGGGTTCAGACTTCAAACTTAGCAGGATACATCATCGAAATCGATAAATATAAAGCTCAATGTTGATTCGAACTTCAAATGTTGTATACCATCATACAAACTATGAACCAGGAAGCTCTGGGAGGGTTTGGACTTCAAACTTAGCAGGACACATCATCGAAATCGCTAAGTATGAAGCTCAGTGTCGATTCGAACTTCAAATATGGTATAATGACATACAAACTATAAACCAAGAAGCTCCAAGAGGGTTCTGACTTCAAATTTAGTCGGAAACTTGGTAAGAATGGTGAATCTAAGCATTCATCGGTAAGATTCCATCAGTATATTCTCTGAAACCTTAAAAAAACCTTTTTCTGGCGACTTCGAGAAAGAAAGTGGCTCCGAGCTCGAAACCTAGCCGCGAGTTGACTACTATAAGTCGGAAACTTCATAAGAACGATGAATCCACCCATCTACAGGTAAGATTCCATCGGAATATTTCTCGAAACCTTATACATGCCATTTTTCGTCAATTTCGATACTGAACTTGGCTCTATACTCAAAACCTGGACGCGAGTGGACTACTAGAAGTCGTAAACTTCGTAATAATGATGAATCCACCCATGTACAGGTAGGATTCTATCGGGATATTCCTTGATACCTTAAATACACTCATTTTCATCAACATCGATACTAAACCTGGCTCCGAGCTCAAAACCTGACCTTGAGTGGACTAATATAAGTCGGAAACTTCCTAAGAATAATGAATCCACCCATCTATAAGTAATATTCTAGCGGAATATTCTCCGAAAGCTTAAACACACCCCTTTTCATTAACTACGATACTGAACCTGGCTCTGAGCTCCAAACCTGGCCGCGAGTGGACTATTATCGTAAGAACGATAAACCCACCCATCTACAAGTAAGATTCCATCGGAATATTACCCGCAACCTTAAACACACCCTTTTTCATCAACTTTCATACTGAATCCAGCTCCGAGCTTGAAACCTGGTCACGAGTGGACTATTATAAGCCGGAAACTTGGTAAGAATAATGAATCCATCCATTTACATGTAAGACTCCTTCGGAATATTCCCCAAAAGTTTAAACAAACCTTATTCTGGCATATTGTATGCATACCCTAGCTCCGAGGTCGAAACATGGTCGCGAGTTGGCTACTATAAGCCGGAAGCTTCGTAAAAACGATGAATATACCCTTCTATAGGTAATATTCCATCGGAATATTCCCCTTAAGCTTAAACACACCCCTTTTCATCAACTTTGATACTGAATCCGGCTCTGAGCTCAAAACCGGGTCGCGAGTTGACTATTATAAGTCAGAAACTTCGTAAGAACAATGAATCCACCCATCTACAGGTAATATTCCCCGAAACCTTAAGCACACCCCTTTCGTCAACTTCGATACTAAATCTGGCTCTGAGGTCGAAACTTGGCCGCCAATTGATTACTATAAGTCGGAAACTTTGTAAGAACGATGAATCCACCCATCTACAAGTAAGATTTCATCGGAATATTCTCTGAAAGCCCTTTTCATCAACTTTGATACTGAATCCGGCTCCGAGCTCGAAACCTGGTCGCTAGTTGACTACTATAATTAAAAAACTTTTTAAAAATTATGACTCCACCCATCTACAGGTAAGATTCCATCATAATATTCCCCGAACCCTTAAACACACCCTTTTTTGTCAACTTCGATACTGAACCTGGATCTGAGCTCGAAACCTAGCCGTGAGTAGACTACTATAAGTTGGAAACTTGGTAAGAACGATGAATCCACCCATCTACACGTAAGATTCCTTTTGAATATTTCCCAAAACATTAAAGACACCCCTTTTCGTCAACTTCGATACGGAATCTGGCTCCAAGGTCGAAATATGGCCACGAGTGGACAAATATAAGCCGGAAACTTCGTAAGAACGATGAAACCACCCAACTACAGATAATATTCCATCAGAATATTCTCCGAAAGCTTAAACACACCCCTTTTCATCAACTTTAATACTGAATCCGGCATCGAGCTCAAAACCTGGTTGCGAGTGGACTATTATAAGACGGAAACTCTGTAAGAACGATGAATCCGTCCATTTACAGGTAAGATTCCTTAGGAATATTCCTAAATTTTTTAAACAAACCCTATTCTGGCATATTACATGCATACATAGGCTCCAAGGTCGAAACCTATCCGGGAGCGGACGACTATAAGTCGGAAACTTGGTAATGACGATGAATCCATCCATTTACATGTAAGATTCCTTCGGAATATTCTCCAAAACTTTAAACAAACTCTATTTTGGTATATTGTATACATAACCTAGTTCCGATATTGAAACCTGGCCCTGAGTGGACCATTATAAGCCGTAAACTTGGTAAGAATGATGAATCCATCCATTTATAAGTAAGATTCATTCCGAATATTCCCCAAAAAATTAAACAAACCCTATTCTAGCATATTGTATGCATACCATGGCTCTAAGGTCGAAACCTGGCCCTAAGTGGACCATTATAAGCCGGAAACTTGGTAAGAACGATGAATCCATCCATTTACAGGCAAGATTCCTTCAGAATAATCCCCAAAATTATAAACAAACATATTCTGGCATATTGTATGCATAACTTGGCTTTAAATGTGGTTCAAGGGCATACGAACCATCAACCCTTAATGTCCAAAGTGGTTGTCACTCCAAATTTAGCAGGATATATCATAAAAACTCGTAAAGATGAACCATTTAGAGAAAATACTCCATCTGTTCCACTTTAGATGATGTTTATGGATTTTTCACGAAGATTAAGAAACGGAGAGAGATATGAAGATTTTTCATCTATACCCTTGAGAAAGTCTTCAAACATTAATTGTTATTAGTGCATTTAAAAAAACGTATAGTTCCAAGACAATATGTAAGGGTGTAATTGGTAGTTTTTTGGAAAAATATGAAAACTTTCAACTATTATGGAACAAAAAACTAACCCTAAAACATCATCTAAAATGGAACGGAGGGAGTAGTTTTTAGCAGAAGTGAGAAAAATGAAGCAGAAGTGAGAAAAAATTAGCCGAATCGGAGACCAAAATAATTTTTAGAAGAAGTGAGAAAAATTTAGTAGAAGTGAATTTTTTTTTGCAGAAGTGGATAAAATTGAGCGGAAGTGAGAAAAATTTAGCAGAAGTGTTTATACCTCTACAACAACTCTTATCAAGGTTGTGAATATTGATGACAATTTTTTTTAGCAAAAGTGAGAAAAATTTAGCAGAAGTGTTTATACCTCTACGACAACTCTTATAAAGGTTGTCAATAGTGATGACAATTTTTTTTAGCAGAAGTGAGAATATTTTTGCAGAAGTGAATAAAATTTAGCAGAAGTGAGAAAATTTTAGCAAAAGTAGGAATTTTTTTGCAGAAGTGGATAAAATTTAGCATAAGTGAGAAAAACTTAGCAGATGTGTTTATACCTCTACGACAACTCTTATAAAGGTTGTGAATAGTGATGAAAAATAAGCACAAAATGACCAATATTGTGAATCCGGAAGGATGGTTGATGACTTGTACTAACACATAGCAGACTTCGATACTGAATCTGGCTCGGAAAATTTTGTCGTAAAATTTTGCAGAAGTGAAAAAGTTTAACCATTTGTTACAAAAATTTAACAGAAGTGCATTGTCATTGTATAATGTCTGTGAATGTTTACAGAGAACGCTTCGCTCTATTTGCGGCTCAGGTGACTGAGCCTTCTTTTTGAACATCATATTTTGTTATTACAACTCTTATAAAGATCGTCAAAGGTTGACATGAAGTTAGTATATAAAAAAAACCCACAAACCTTATAGAATTGTGATAGTGTAGGCATGGTTGATGGGTTATACTAACGCATAGTAGGTTCATGTTCGAATCCCCTTCAACACTATTTTTTATTTGATATTTTGGTTATCTTCAACAACTCTTATAAAGGTTGTTGTACATTTTCATACAAAAATAACACAAAAATCCCAAACTTGTGAAGTGTAAGGATGGTCGATGCCAACTATTTTTCTTAAAGAGTTGTCGTTTGTTCTCTTGTCGCAACCATTTGGTTCTAGGGGTGGGTAGTGATGCCATTCTACAACTCTTCCTCTGAAAAAAGTTGTAAAACATGAGATGTTCTACGACTTTTAGAAAAAAGTTGTAGAACTCCAGTTGTAGATGTATATTTTTCCTGTAGTGTTTAGATCGAGCTCTTTAGTCTTTTGTCGTCACAAAACTTGACCCCATCTGGTAGCAATGACGATGACCACCACAAACCGATCGTATGTCCTCACTTTCCATTAGTAGAATGTTGTCATTTGATCTGGCTTTTTCACCCCGATTTCAAGCTAGTGCTAGTTGGTGGATTGCTAGATTCTAATTGTATAGGATTGGTGCTTCTAGTACAACACTGAAACATGTAGGCTTCCTCCTTTTGATGAGTCTGTGAAGGATTTTTTGAGCATCCGGTTATTACTGATGCAAAGGCTGAGTTTGCTCTGGTTCCTCAAGTTGTAGCTTTTCCTTAACGTAGCAAGATGGTAGGCACACTGAGTTTGTTGGTGCAGCTTGGCAGCTATGTTTGTCTTATGCCTACGTCGACCGAAAGAATAACTCGTTTCTTTTTGTCGGAAAATTGTAATTGAACTTTGCTACTGCCGACCATTAGGTGGCTCGAAATTAACAGTAGTTAAAGTGTTGTGACCTTGTGTTGCAGCTGGATAATTCTGAAGATTCTGCATACGCCTGTGTAGACTAGGAATTGAATGAAGGTACATCCAGACATAAGGCTACAGTTGTTCGCGCATTTGACATATAGTTCGGTGCTTGAACTTCAAATATACTAAATTGCCAGACGCGTGTAGTTTCTACGAATTTCTTAACTTGTTCAGAAGATGTCATGGATTTGTACTCATGGCACAAAATAGGACATTGGACAACAATTTGATTTAAAGCCACTATGAATTCGGCCAGAGAAACTTAGGTTTCCCTGTTTTCATGTCCACCGAGACTGATGATTACTGCATATAAAGTTGGAACCCAGCGATTCCTCTCGTCGTCCCGTGGAACTCTAGTGTGTAGCTGTGTTTGTCATTAATGTAGCAAGACGTTGGCGTAGTGAGTTTGTTGGCGCAACGTTGGAGTTATCTTTTTCTTAACTGCGGAAACTTGTTTTTTTCCATTGAGCTTTGATACTCTTTATTAAGTGGCTAATCAGATTTCCCCAACCAGTTGCGTGATTTGAGCAGAGTTGCAGACATCGAACTTGTCGCAACCGTGCATAGTTGATCCTATGCCCGGCAGGGTGACCACTAATATGCTTGAACTCTTGAACTTCATGGATTTGTGTGGTAAGGAAGCGTACTCATGTCCGTTACATGATGTCTTGACTTGGAATTCGAACTATTAATCAAAACCCAAGAATTAATCTCGAAGTCATCCAAAAATGTTGGATCAAAAGTTCTTGATAGAGGAAGTAGATTTCTTTTTGTAGCAAAAGTGACGACGTCGAGCTGCAGTAGGGATGACATCTTTCCTCAGGCGTTATTGAATGCAGTGCATCATTAAACAAAGTTGAAGTGATAACCACTCCTTCATTCTAGAAATAAGATGATCAATGATCCGCCAAGAATAAAGATTAGGTCGCCAATTAATTTTGAAATCCGAAAGCAAGTTTGTCAACAAGTAAAACCTGGGTAAAAAAAAACTTAAAAAAGTAACGTAACCAGGGTAAAAAAAAAACTTTAAAAAAAAGTAGTGTAAGGCTTATTAATGCCACTTCACGTTCACTCTAATACTGTCTTTTATGAAATTCAATACGGGAACTAATTGTTATTAATTCGAACATTATCAAACATATTAATTGCACAAGTCAAATTCTGACTAATCAAAAGGTTAGATCCTAGTTATCGCTCAAGGAAAAACAAACTACTTGCGAAGGAATATAATACGTATGAGCAGATAAATTTGTATTTTAATAAAAGGGGACAAACTTATCCGTGATTTTACTCCAAGTTGAACTCGAGCTGAATTGGGGTGTGCGTAGCTCGAACATATAACATTTCCCTTAAAGAGACCTCTTTTCTTTTAACGGATCAATGGAACGTTACATAACTTCTTTCAAGAATCAATCCCACGTTTCTGTAACACTTTCGTGACTTTTTCTTCGAACCCTAATTATTCATATTTGTTTTCATGTGAATTGGTTTTTTACATGGAACTTACACGGATTCTAAATTTGGTCCCGTACTTTTCTCAATGGAAAAACACTATTGCTTTTCACGATTTCCCTTAGTCGGCGCCAATGTTTGTACCCAAAATTACTTTTAGGCACAAAACACAATTGGATTGATGATTTGATGAGAAATTAGGCTAGAAAATGAATTAGAGATAAATAATGAAGACAAATAATTAACGTGGTTCGGCCACGGAGGAATCTCCAAATTGAGAGATATTTTATTGATTATGATAATCAAATGGTTTTCTGTTTTCCCATAGGGTTTTCATGCCCCTCCCTTTAGGGTTTAAAATACATCTATTTATATAGTTGTGTAGAAACTTCTGGAGCCTTCATCTGGGTTAGCGGAAGTGGGTTGTCAAATATGGGCCAGCACGTACGGTTATCGGGCACAACTGATAGATTTTTCCCGTTTATAACACAATGGTTAACTGATATTGGTACCAAAATATTATGGTACAAACAACGGTTCCATAATTGTTCTTCAGATTCCGATTTGTGAAGCGAGTGATTACGATCATCAATTGTTACCACAACCCATGATCTAGCACAATATTCTTCTTGGGAAAAAGGAATAGGGAGATGAGTTTCCTTATATAAATTTAAACTCCAACAACTATTTTTTTCAAAAAAAGCTAGTCGTGCCTCGAAAACACACATAATCAGTAAATAATAAGGAATATTTACTACTGATTATTTAGTTTGAAGGAAACTCTGATTACAAAAACGAAAATAATCGGAGATATAACAAAATAACTTCCAACCGATTGTAAAATCAGTAGATATACGTGAAACCTTGTCTACCAATTGTAGTTTATTTCAAAATAACAAAACTTTAAAACTACATATGTACACATTAACTACTGATTATACTAATTTCTACTGATTACATAAGTAAACTACCGATTTTCAATTTTTCTACCGACCATAGAAGGGCATCTTAGCCATTTCAAAAAATCAGAGATAAAGGGGGGCTTCATTTTAGGTTTGGGTGACCCATTCTTGTTTTAATAGTGGCCCCTAATTCTTTCAGGGTCGAACCCTAAAAATGCAAGGCTCAAAATATAGGAAAACGTAAAAATGCCAAGAGATGATTAAAAATTGAAGAACTAATTGTCGGAAACTGAAACTGGGTTTCCTTATTTTGTTTCTTAGCTATAATAAATATCAGATATGTTCTCATCACTAGCTAAGTCAAAGCTTTTGGCCACATTAAGAACTATGTCATAGCACTCGGCCTCGGCTATAAAGTAGTTGAAGTCAAGCGAAACACTTCACCATAGTGCTTGGCCTCGGCTATAATGTAACTAAAGTCAAGTGAAACACTCCACCGTAGCTAAACTCTTATGCCAATACATTTTTTCAAGAAAGACATGGCAATTAGAGCAATATTAGTACCCTGATTTTGTAATTTTTATAGATAAGTCATAAGATATTATTAATAACTTAAATAATTACAATCTCAGCTAGTACCTTGCTTAGCTGGTCATCCCCGTTCCCCAAAGTTTCATGCGTTCCAGGAGGTCCCAGGTTCGAGCCCCCAATGGCGTAGTATTACATGAATTAACATGGAAGGTAGAGTTAGTTTTCCCCCCTTGTGACACAATCCCATCCCCCATCCACTTCGGCTCCCTTGGCTAGGTTATCCATGAGGCTCGCTGGTAGGCTAGCACATCAACATGTTCAATTAATGTAGTAGTATGTCATTGGAGCTTAGCTTAAAAACTTCATAATTTTAACTCTAGCTCTAACATTTTTTTATTTTTATTTTTTGCTAGAAAAATGAAGAATTAATTAATGAAATAGAGGTTACATAGAGTAGTTTAAGAATGCAGGGATAAAACCCATCCATTCTCCAGAGATTCTTGATCTTTTATTACATTTTTCTGCTAGCAATATATAATTTCTACGCAAAAATTCAAATCTTGCTAAACTAAAAGAAGAACTAATTATTTTACAGTCATTCGAGACTGTTTTATTATACCAATGCAATTGGTTATTACTCAAATTAAAAGAATCAATCACTATTTTAGCAACACTGACAAATCATACTTTATCTAGCCCTTTAGTTTTCGTCAATTTCATTGCTTCAAATAAGGCCAGAGTTTCTGCTTCCTCAGCATTTCTCACATTCCCAGCTTTGAATTTGCATCCAAGAAATGCACCCGCAATAGCAGCTAAGACCAAACCAGTACCAGATAATTTAGTATCCTTATCAAAGGAAGCATTAGAAAATATAATATGACAATCAAATGGCAGTTTACTAGTGATATGATCAATGGTTTAAGAGATATTTTGTAAAAGGATCCTATGTTTACTAAATAATTAGGGACTGGGTCCTAAAATTGTCACTTGATGTAATTGGGTCATAGACTAGCTGAGACCGTTAAGTCAAATGTTAGTTTGCTACTGATCACAATCTCCTCATTTCTTCTCTGCTCTGGAAGCTATCTTTAATGGTGTCTGGTACTTATCACATATTGACCCAATTCGAAAACCTTAATTTTCCCAAATCAGAACCCAACCGATCTCGTAACAATTTTTACTCAAATCAATCAATTTAATCCTCACCACCAACAACAACTACCCAATTACAGAGACAACTATTCGAAATCTTTTGTTCAACATCAGACCGATTTTGATTTTACTAGAATAATTTCATGAATCCGACATAAAAGTTTTGGTGTGACTAAAGATATTCCAAGCGTTATGATATTACACTGTATAAATTATTTAGATCTGGAAAGAAAAACAAAACGATAGTGATGACAGTGATTTTGAATGTGAAAGATCAACAAAGATATGTTATGTTAAATTATGTTTGGAACTTTGGATGGATCGGTAGGTTACAACTTAGAAACCAAGATGGGTATGTTAAGAGTGGGAATGTTTGTATCAATTACAAAATGGGCAAGTTAGAAAAAAAAACCGATTAAGTTTTAACGGGTGTTAGGAAACTATGTCTTTTAATTAATTCATAAGGTCATTTTCGTGAAAAATATAACGGTCAAAGTCAGTCTACGACCAATGGCATCAAGTGCATGTTCTACGACCCAGACACTAATTAGACATAAAACATACGACCCTTTCATAAAATATCTCATGGTTTTATCATCCATTAGAACTGGACTAACTGGGACATGGGAAATAAGATTGTTTAAGTATGTATTAATATCATTGATTAACTTGGGAGAAATTCTAGCAGTGGACTGATAATTAATATTTTCCCTTGAAAGACACTGGAACATCTATCTTTCCAAATGCTCCAAGCAATTGAAAAGACATCCCCTGCCTTCTTTATCACTCCATCATCTGATAGACATTTGGTAACCCAATCATGCAGGTTAATGTTAGAAGCATTGTCTTGTTCTATAATATCTGCAAAAGGGGTTAGAGACCAAACAACTTTCGAATTCACAATGTAGAATAATGTGTTCAGGTGATTCAGAAATGCCAATATTGCACATATTACAATTTATATCATGACCATTAGAAAATCTCGCAAGAACAGTTTTAGCTGGAAGAATGTTTCCATGACATTTCCAAGTAAAAATCTGAACTTTAGGCAAAATGGGAAGCTTCCACAGAGACTTGTAAATATGGTTACTATTCTGTGGATTGTTCATGTAAAAGTTCTGTCCAGAGATGACTTTATAGGCCAATTTGATGGTAAACAAACCATTCTTAGTATGAGGCCAAATGATTCTGTCACATCCAGATAAAGGAATCCTAATGCCTAAGATATTGCTAGCATTCTGTGGAGTAAAATAGGGATTGACTAAATCAGCATTCCAAGCATTTATTTCCTTATCAAATAAATCAGAGACAACATAATTAGGATAAGGGTTATAAAGAAACTTAGGTTCAACTGCGTTAGGAAACCAATTATCCGTAAAAGCAGATATATTATCACCATTTCTAACCTACCAAATAGAGTTATCTCTAATGACCTCAAGACCACGACTAATACTTATCCAAGACCAAGAACAGACCACTTTTTTAACACAATGAAGTGGTTGACAATGTTTAAAATACTTACATTTCAAGATAATAACCCATAAAGCATCAGGATTATTAATGACTTTCCAGGCTGTTTTAGTTAACAAATAGAGATTAACATTTTTAAGGTTGCGTAAACCTAGACCACCTTGGTATTTATGTACGCATATTCTTGGCCAATATCTCAAGTAAAGACCCTCAGCCTTAGATTTACCTTACCAAAAGTCCCTCTGAGAAGACTCCATGCTATTAATAATAGAATCATGGATCATAAAAGTATTCATATGGTATATAGGAGATGATTTTAGAACATTTTGGACCATAATAGACCTACCTACTTGATTGAAATGTTTTCCTTTCCATTTAGCAACTCGTTTGTCAAAATGATCATTGAGATGATTAGAAGAATTAGATCTAGCTCTAGAGATGAATAAGGGAATAACTAGATACTTCTCATTTAGAGTTATTTTTTAAAATTTTAATTAATAAATGAAACTGCGTGATCAGGATGGACATTGTTACTAAAAAAATAACCTTATTTCTGAAGATTAATAACCTGACTAGAAGCGATACTAAAATCCTTAATTAAGCTCAATAAATTGATAGCTTCAGAGTGTGAGGCTTTAGCAAAGATGAGACAGTCATCTGCAAAGAGGAAATGACTGATATTAGGAGCTTCTTTAGTGACCTTTAAACCATGAATGAGTTGACAATTTTCAGCATGGATGAGGTATCTTAAGAATGATTCCATGACAATGATGAACATGTATGGAGACAGGGAATCTCCCTATCTCAGATCCCTAGTTGGTCTATAAGTTTTGCATGGAGAACCATTCAATAAGATATTAATACTAGCAGTGTTGATACACTGATGGATTAGATCACACCAATGTTCAGAAAATCCAAAAGCTTTAAGAATGTCTCTTAAATAAGACCATCCAACTCTGTCAAAGGCGTTAGACATATCAAGTTTAAGTCCCATGACACCCCATTTGTCTTTTTTCCTTTTTATTTTCATTATTATGTGAACCATATCATGAGCAATAATGACATTATCTTGTATATTTATCCAGGGACATAAGAAGCCTGAAAAGGGCTTATCATTTTGCTCATGAGTGGTTTCATTCTATTTACAATAATTTTGGAAATTATTTTGTAAATAGAATTATACAAAGAAATAGGTCTAAATTCAGTAGGACTAGAGGGATTGTTAACTTTTGAGATTAAGGACAGAAAAGTGTGATTCATCTCTTTAAGGAGATATCTGGAATCAAAAAAACTGTTAACTATTTTCCAAACATCATCAATTAAGAGATCCATATTATCTTTGTAGAACCCATGAGGAAAACCATCGGGCCATGGGGCAGTCCAGGCAGTCATTTGGTTGATAATGTCAATAATTTCCTGCTTAGTAACAGGTTTAAGCAGATTTAAATTATCACCGCTAGAAATGCATGGTTCAATACAATTTAGAATTTTAAGGTTCCTATGGGGATTAAAAGAACTCCAATAGAACTGAAGTGGTTTGCCAACAAGAGCAGCTCTATCATTAACCCACTGCCCATTATCCAATTTAAAAGCATTAATATGGTTAAAGTGCTTTCTTATATTTGCATAATTGTGGTAGAACCCAGTATTTCTATCAAATGATTTAAAAAAATCTTGTCTAGATTACTGGGCATAAAGTTCCTCTTGAACTTTTTTCCAATGTTCTAGATCAAAATCTACTTGCTTAATCAAATCCACATTAAGCAACAAAACTTGATATTGTGGCCTTGCTACTTTTCGAAGTATTACCATCGACTTATCTAAAAAATTATATTATTTTGTTGTAGCCTTTTTTTTTCCTTCTTCCTGACTTTCTCTTCATCATTTACGGTCATCATATTTGCATATTTCAAGGTTCTCTGAGTTTCCTCCTCCACAATAGGGTCAAACACTCTACTTGTGCTGGAATAGTAACTTGATTTTATGGCCTAGACGGCAAATGCCAAACGGTATCCCCCGTACCTGGTAAAATACCCTTAAAGTAGGGAAAAACGGTTTAGTCCAAAAACATAATAAAAAGTATAGATTAGTCCATCTCGAGTTAACTAGGTATAATTTAGTCCAAAAGTTATTTAAAATATGGAAAATATACGCATAACCTTCCTAATTTACAATTAAGTCCAATTATTTACAGTTTAGTCCAAAATGATTCATGATGATGTCAGTAATTTTAAATAATACAAAAATAATTTATCTTTTGAACCGTTTGTCCAAAATTCCCAAATTTTATATATTCGGAAAGATCTTTCAGAGAGCTACAAAAAGAGTGCCCATATGGCTATATAATTCTCATTTTTAAAAATCTTAGTCTACGGTGCTTAGTCTATAGTGGTGTACAAACATGTACACATCTATAAAAATCCAGAAAACACAAGACCACTTTCCTAGTCTACTGTGGTGTAGAAACATCAAGAAATCTTAGTCTACAGTGGTGTACAAATATGTGTTTTATCGCAAGAAAACACAAGACCACTTTCCTCATCAACCAGTGGTCCCAACTATTTATGGACAATCCCGTTGAAGCAATTTTGGCCCCATATCATATCATCAGCTAGAAGTATGTCATTCCATCCCATTGCTAACTTGATTGTAGTCGCTGTCGATTGCAACAAAATATTCCAATATTGTAGGCACGCATCTCTGAAAAAATTACATCAAAAGTTAAACAGTATGAGTAGTTGGTTCCACAACAACATATTAACAAGAATAATGCTAAGCAATATAACACAAACACATTAGATGAAAGCCAAAATATGTGCACTATATTCACTTTCTCGCCAAGCTTCTAACCTGTCATCAATAACTGTTGGAACTACTTGATCAGTCGAAGTTAATATATATGCCTCGGGAAGGCTCAGATATTACTACAATACGAATTGCTAGGGGAACCCATTTAGATGAGGTAACTTTTGCACAATTCTTTCCATATCGGTCACGTGGTAAGAGAAACTTCAGCACAATTCTTCCTTGCATCAACATCTATTTTTATCTTCACCACTATCTCCTCCCTTGAGACTACCTTTTTGTGTATGAATGAAAGCTATTGGAGGTAACTTTTCAAAGAAAACAAGACGATAAACATCACGGCCAACCAATGTGATGGCAAAATTATGTTAAACATTGAACACCTAATAGAAGATTCAGTTCACAAAAAAAAAAAAATCCAATCCAATAAATAATATATGCACTCATTAGCAGTCAACAAGGGTGTTAGAGCATAGCTCGGTTGAGCCCACCAAGCGTTGGTATGTCAAGTTTGGTTGTCATATTTTAGTGAGACAAAACTCATTTAAGAGTCGTTTGATTTAAATGTACTAGAGTCAACTTTGTATAGGTTAGCTTGAAAATATTAGGGTAAGACATTACAAGTATTGTGAAGACTTAAAGAAGTAAAGAAGTACGGATCTACAACCATAACATCATCATTCCACTCGAGGTTAGTGATATTTGACTTGAATTGTTCCATTCCCTAACATATCTTTCAAGTCGTGCATATTGAAAACACAAAACTGCGAAGCATGAACACTCTAGATAGACGTAGTATTAAGGAATACAATATGAAGTTTCTTGCTTATCCATTAAACTTTGTATATAAGACATCAACATAATTGTATGAATGATATTGTGATTATGTATGGGTTTGAGGTGAGGATTTCATCCTAGGGAACAATGTTTACATGTGTTCTAAGGAAATAAGTTCATGATATGTGTTGTGAACCGGAAAGGAAATCGCCAGGCATTATTGGGACTGCACTTCATTGCATATCTTATGAACGACCAATATGTGTGATTAGTATAACCGTTCATGACTTGTTTGTGTTCTTGGTAAAACTATTCACATGAGGCCTGACTTATGTATTGGTATGACTTTTATTAGTGAAACCGATCTTAAGTAATCACCTAGGGTATGATCGGGTTTGTGAGTGTCTGACCAAATTTGGGAAAGGGGAACCGATCCTATGAAGAGGTGCAGTACATCATAAGGGGGAACCGATCCTTTTATGAGGTGCAACAAGGTTTATAGAAGAAAGGGAAACCCTATGAACATGTGCAACACTTTTATATGCAAGGGGGAACCGATACTATTGACATGTGCAGTGCATACAAGTTAGATACCAAATATATGTGGGGAGCCGATCCTAGTACCTAGTCAGCCGTATCTTTGGTAAGCTAGTGTGACTATGCACAGTAATGATCGTTGTTGTAAGAGTCAAAAATAATTTCACTTTCTTACTCAATAAAATATGAATGAAGTATAAAGTAAGGAAGAGTTCGTATCCAGAGAGAGGCAATTGTTGTTATCAAATTCTAGTTTCTTAGTAACCAAAAGGGGGGATTTCTGATCTTTGTAAAATAAAAGCAAAGTAAATAGTTGGAAGTAATCAATGAGAGAAAGATATTGGTCAAGGAATTCATCTTCAATATTAAACATGTGCTTGTATATATGATTAGAATTACAATTTAATCTCTTTTATTATCAAAAGCCTAGAAAATCAAGAGAGCAAGATAATCTAAAAATTTCCTAAGTTCACCAACACACACATTAGAGATGCGTGTGTGAATTCTACCTAAAGAATAACCTAACGCCTTGCGCTAATTAAGTTCAATTCCTAGGAGCATTAAGTTCAGGAAATAGGCTAATCAATGCAATTGTCATACATTGCGCATAACAATTCGAACAATGGTCAAACTCTACATATGATTATGAGAGTGTATCACTACAAACTATAATCATATCATGCTACTTGTATTTGGGTTATCCCCTAAAATATCTATGGACAAGATGCAAGTTCAATTAATTGGCCACTTAACTAACCAAACATCTAAATCCTATCATAATACATCAATCATGTGATTATTAAAAGCAGTAGAGATTTGAACGAAAAAAAAAAGAGAAAACTAATGCATTAATCAAGCACAAGTTTTAGAAATAGGACTACATCCTTAACCAATAATATTAATTTAGCTACACATAGCTATGGAGTTCATCATAATCAATAACCAATAACCAAATAAGGGAGATGAATATTAAATGCGAAAGCAAACCCTAGTTGTAGTTCTCTCCTCCGCTCCAAGTAGAAAATACGTGATAACCAAAGTTTTAGAAAACTTTTGTTTTTGTAGCTTTTTCTCCAAAATTAGGTCCAAGTCTTCAAAGTCTATTAGATGAAAATCCACCAAGCCCATATGTGAGAAGAACCCATGTAGAAAATATTCCCCAAAAACTGACGTCGGAAAATCTGGGGTTTTGGCCGGAATCCGGTACCGGAACAGAGCTCAGGTGACCGGATTCCGGTAACTGGTCAAACAATTCAACTCGGGTCAACTGAGAAGTCAGACCGAGTCAAAGTCTAATTGGGTGAATCAAAACCGAGTAAGCTAACTGATTTGGCTGACTGCAAATTGGCCAGGGCTATTTTGCACATGCTGAACTTGTCATTGCGCTTCACCCTCAAATATCAGTCATGATGGCCTAGGCTATCTTTGCAAGTGTTGTTTCACTCCTCGCTTGTTCATACTTCTGCATCAACACAAACATTCCAATCCTGCCATTCTAACCCATATTGCAGTCTCCCAACACCAAGCAACACTCACACCTACAACACCACCATTCTAACCCATATTGCAGTCTCCCAACACCAAGCAACACTCGCACCTGCAACACCACCATTCTAACCCATATTGCAGTCTCAGTATCACTCATAACAGATTCCAACATATCATGCGACATTCATCAGTGCTCCACAACCTGCAGATCAATACCATCTCCATTTCCTGAAACCCAACAACTGACAACACATACCACACAACACCATAGCCATTGCAGCTGAACTCTTGACTCAAAACCAGTTCAGTTATTGATTTAACATCAACCATTGCAGAACACAAGAAGCATCAGCAACACTTCTCATCTCAAGCCATACCAAATTATGTTCTTCCCTGTAAAGCCAGCTGAACCCAACTATTCATTACTTAAGCTCTACAATACCAGTAGCATCATTGATTCCATACACCATTTGTAGTAACAGCTCCACCACTGCATAATGCCACAGCCCATTGCAATCACCAGTAACTGCAACACAAAACAGCCACCACAATCTCTCAAATAAACCCATCACCACTGTACAGTTGCAAAACACCAGCAACACTATCTTCTACATTTCAACTCAACCTTAACATCCATTCTCTTCTTTACTTGTTGCATCAGTTGCATCTTCCGAGATCAACATAAGAATTCTCTGCACATAAGCTTCACATCTCCGCTCAAGCTAATAGCAGCAACTTCACCTTCAGCCATGATAACTGCAACTCATGTACTGCCCTAGACATTCATCTAGACAGTTCCATACACACCTATTATGCACATAACCTAGCCATAACATCATCGCCACCAGTTCATCTCCAGCTGTACTTCAGTTCATTCACCTCACTTGTACCTTGTGCATCCCATAAACTGCCATGTAATTCCATTTCTAGTACTAGCTCTTGCCAAACTATGCTCCAAACCACAACTCCTATTTCCACCACTTGTGGTCTTTGCTCAGTGCATCAGCTTCAACACATATCAACGCCACTCCTCATATCATGGATTGCAGCACTGCATCACCACAAGCTCGTATGCACTACCACTTCTGACCAGCACTTCCAATTTGTTGTAGCTTCTGCAATTTCACCTTCTCAGTTCCACATTTCAAATAACAAACTGCAGCTTTCATCATCACTACAAGCCTGCAATGCTCCCTGTAATGCTCAACCAAGACTCATTTATTACTCCCAGCAAATGCATGTACTACCACTAGCCAGTGCTCCATAGCTAATACCTGGGATTTCATCTCCTCAGATTAATTCATCACCAGATCACCCTCTCAAACCATTTCTATCGATCTCCATCTCTTGATTTGTTTATCACAAGCTCACAGGACAAAACCCATCCCATCGAATCAACATATTCAACCAACATCAGTAGCAACAACGTTTCTTTATTAAGTTCTTGACCTCAAATGACCCATCTCTCAATTTATGACCTAACAGCAGAAACCCATTTTCAATCCCTAGTTTCATCCAATTCTACGTATACAGCCATGAATCAACAATAGTACCATCTCTTCTTGTTCTTCAGTCAAGTTACAGAGATTCAGCTTCCATCTTCAATCAGCCAACAACAGTTTCTGGATCTCAGACAGCATCATCTCCATTTTCTCTGATATTTAGGTGCCAACAATAATGAGAAGAGATAACTCCTCTCTGAATTCCAGGTCTGGGTAATAGCTATTATTACTATAGGCGCCCAACATATAGGCGCCCAAGTACTTTTTATTGATTTTTTCTCGTACCCTTCTTGTACGGCTTCGGAACGGTCTCATTCTTTCGCTCCTTTGCTGCACCACTTTAGCTAGTTCCAAACATCGCTCGGTTGTGGATGACTCTTTTGCTCTTCTCGAATTCTTCCACCAACAATAGTCATCTTTTACTTCTCAGATTCACTTTTTCCCTTCAATGTCTATTCATCACTAAAGTTGTCATGCTCTTCAGACAAAATTCGCATCACTAAAGCTGACATACTTTTCAGACAGAGATGAAGAAATAAAAGCAAATAATGAGAAATAATCTGCCTCCAAAAGCCATTGCACATGAGATGAAACTTTTGCGTTATTTCTTCTTCTTTTGTTCCAAATGACTCCAAAGTACCTAAATACTCAAAAACAAATATAAGATACATAATTTACAAGAAAAATAGCAGAGAAAGCATAAACAATAGATAAATATAGACACCTATCAAATTCCCCCACACTTAGATTTTGCTAGTCCTCGAGCAAATCAAACAAAATAATTCTAAAATATAGAAACAACTCCATCTCGTCGAGGCTAAGATCACTTTAAGCATAAATAACAAGCCTTTGAACCCCTAGGTGTCCCTAGTGGATGAGTTTTAGTCTCGTGAAGGTTTAAAAGAGGTCTGCCTACAAAACCTATATTTCCAACTCCATCTATTTGTGACAAATCAATGAACGAATCCAAAATGACTACAGGAGGAGGTACCTTGAGCAAATTCAATTCATATATAAGTAAATAAAGCTCTAATTAGACAGAAAGTCGAACAAGCCACAATACTCGGAATCTAACTAACCACAATCACAATGAAAATATTAAGAAGATGGATATAGATGTAGATGTTGGCGAATGCTGACAAGTGATTGGTGTTCCCATATCTGTATGAAGGTCACCACCAAGATGAACCTATACATCCTATTGGATTGAGCTACTGGTCTGAATTCCAGTGTCAACACACTGGCATATATAAGGGAACCAGTGGTCAACAATCTTATTTCTACATCAACTCAACTGGCACATACAAGGGAACCAAGAGTGACTTTATTCAACAAATATAATATTTTCTTTTCTTTTTCTTTTTCTTTTTCACTTTTTTTTAGACATCATGATTAGATCTTTTGGATCCAAGCGCATGCTTCTTATCAGCAAGTATATGATAGTTTCCTTGGATCCTGCATTCCACGCTTGTTTAGGCAACAGAGACAGGGACAACGTTTCACACATACTGTTATCCAAGTGTCATTTTTATTCCGTTTGGTCTAATTGGTCGGTCTTTTTTTTTTTTTTTTTTTTTAGCAACTCAATCACTCTATTTCATCCTAGCAGTAATAACAATTCGATGTTTAGTGACCCACCAAAGCACTTAGAGAACAATAGATAAATATAGAAAAATAAAAATAGAACGTGATATGGTGATATTCCGAGATATGGTAACAACTATCATGGTATTTATAATTTCTGAGCTATGTTCGTCCCTTTAGTTAGTTGATTCCTCAACTCCTGCAATCAAAATGGTTCCATCCACTAATGGTGTCATCCCTAAGGGCACAAGTTTCTAGATTAGTTCAAAAAAGCACAATTTTTTTCTTGGTTTTTCTATTTTTCTGATTTTGTTTTGTCTTTTTTTTTTTTACTAAAAGCATAAAACAAACTAAAAAAAACTATACAAACATATAAATGCTCCCCCACACTTAAACTTTACATTGTCCTCAATGTAAAATTGAATCGTCCAAAGAAAGTTCAAGGGGGGAAATTCCGAAAATGATATGCAAAAACAAGAAAATAAAGATAAAATGCTTAAAGAATAAAAAGATAAAGGTAAAGATACAAAACCGGTGGGTTTCCTCCCACTTAGCGCTTGGTTTAAAGTCGTCAGCCCGACGTGCTCCTTGTTTGCTAAGACTCCTCCAGAGGGAGCACTTCCACAAGGTTAACTCCTTCCACGACATCCGAAGAGAAGTTCTCATAATACGGTTTCAACCGGTGTCCATTCACTTTAAGTTCATTTCCTGTAGCCAAACTACGAATTTCAACTGCACCATGAGAAAACACATTAGTCACAACAAAAGGTCCAATCCAACGTGACCTTAGTTTACCCGGAAATAATTGCAAGCGAGAATTAAATAAAATCACTTTCTGCCTAATGAAAAATTGTTTCTTTGTAATCATATTATCATGAAATGCTTTCCTCTTTTCCTTGTAAATTCGTGAGCTTTCAAATGCATCATTGCGAATCTCTTCTAACTCTTGGAGTTACAACTTGCTTTGGTTTCCAGCACCATCCAACTCCATATTGCATTTCTTAATAGCCCAAAACTCCTTATGCTCAATTTCAACGGGTAAGTGAAAAGGTTTACCGTAAACAAGCCTAAAGGGAGACATCCCAATAGGTGTCTTGTATGCGGTTCTATATGCCCACAAAGCATCATTGAGTCTCATACTCCAATCTTTCCTTGTTGGATTCACTGTATTTTCGAGAATGGATTTCACCTCTCGGTTGGAAACCTCGGCTTGTCCATTTGTTTGTGGATGGTATGGTGTTGCAATCCTATGCGACACATTGTACTTCCTTAACAAAGTTTGCAAGAACCTGTTTTTGAAGTGTGAACCTCCATCGCTAATTATAGCCTTTGGAATTTCAAACCTTGCAAAAATATTTGCTTGCACAAAATCTGAAACAACTTTAGAATCATTAGTTGGGGTGGCCTTAGCTTCCACCCATTTTGATACATAATCCACAACAAGCAAAATATAATAATTTCCACTAGAATTGACAAAAGGGCCCATAAAATCAATTCCCCATACATCAAAGACCTCAACAAATTGAATAATAGTTTGTGGGATTTGATTTCGGGCACCTAGATTGCCTGTTCTTTGGAACCTATCACATGTAATACAAAATGCATGCGCATCCTTAAACAAAGTTGGCCAATAAAAACCACATTCTAGTACCTTGAGAGCGGTTATATTGCTCCCAAAGTGTCCTCCACAAGCATATGAGTGACAAAAAGACAAGATGGAGTTAAATTCAGATTCAGGAACGCACCTTCGTATTACTTGGTCACTACAATGTTTCCATAAGTATGGATCATCCCATATGTATTGGTTTCCTAGATTATTAAGTTTGTCCCTCTCAGCACGAGACAAGTTCTTTAGGATTTGTTTAGACACTAAGTAATTAACAATATCAGCGTACCATGGTTCTCCAAAAGAAATTGAGAATAGTTGCTCATCCGGGAAACTTTCACGCAACGGGATAGTTTCCTTGTCCACAGCAAGACGGCTCAAATGATCCGCAACGGTGTTCTCAATTCCTTTCTTGTCTTTGATCTCAATACCAAACTCTTGCAAGAGTAAAATCCATTGTATGAGCCTCGGTTTCGCCTCTTTATTTGTAAGCAAGTACCTAAGTGCTGCATGATCAGAAAAGACAACAACTTTTGTACCAATTAGATAAGAGCGAAAATTTTCTAAAGCAAAAACAATAGCTAATAACTCTTTTTCAGTGGTTGTGTAATTTTGGTAGGCCTCATTTAACGTTCTAAAAGCATAATAAATAGCATGAGGTATCTTCCCCATACGTTTCCCAAGCACCACACCAACCGCATAGTCACTTGCATCACACATGAGCTCAAAAGGCTTGCTCCAATCCGGTGGCTTAATGATAGGGGCTGAAATCAAAAGTTCTTTCAAACGATTGAATGCCACCATACACTTTTCATCAAAGTTAAAAACCACATATTTTTGCAATAAGTTGCAAAGTGGTGATGCTATCTTGGAAAAATCCTTGATGAATCTACGATAAAAACCTGCATGACCAAGGAAAGAACATATCTCCCTCACCGTGGTGGGAGGGGTTAGAGCACACGAATAAGGTCTATCTTAGATTTATCAACTTCCAAGCCTTTAGAAGATATAATATGGCCTAAAACTATGCCATGAGTTACCATGAAATGACACTTCTCCTAATTCAACACAAGGTTTGTTTCAACACATCGTTCAAGGATTAATGATAAATTGTTCAAGCAAAGGTCAAATAAATCACCAAAGACACTAAAGTCATCCATGAACACTTCGATTATGTTCTCAACATATTCTGAAAAGATACTTATCATACACCTTTGAAAGGTAGATGGAGCATTGCATAAGACAAAATGCATCCTTCTATAAGCAAAAGTACCGAAAGGACAAGTGAACGTGGTTTTCTCTTGATCCTCCGGCGCTATCACAATCTGATTATAACATGAATAGCCATCAAGAAAGCAATAATAAGAGTGTCCAGCTAAACATTCAAGCATTTGATCAATAAAAGGTAATGGAAAGTGATCTTTTCTAGTGGTGGCATTCAATTTTATATAATCTATACAAACCCTCCAACCGGTTTGCACACGAGTTGGGACAAGTTCATTCTTATCATTCTCTACCACGGTCACACCTGATTTATTTGGTTCAACTTGTACCGGGCTTACCCACTTGCTATCGTATATGGGGTAGATAATACCTACTTCCAAAAGCTTGAGTATCTCCTTTTTCACAACTTCCATCATTGGGGGGTTCAAACGACGTTGCGCTTCCCTTGTAGGTTTTGCATCGTCTTCCAAACGGATCTTGTGCATACAAACGGCAGGGCTTATACCCTTGATATCAGCGATTGTCCATCATATGTCCGTCTTGTACTTCCTTAGCACCCTTAGAAGGTTTTTCTCCTATAATTCACTAAGCTCGTCAGAAACAATCACAGGTAACTATTCATTATCACCCAAGTACAAGTACTTTAAGTGACTTGGAAGAGGTTTCAATTCTAACTTTGGAGATTTATCAATGGAAGGCAAAAGTTTTTCATCATTGCAAGATAAAGAAACATATGAAATATTCTTAAGTGCAGATTTTTCTGGTAATGAGTCAAGAGAACCAATGGTTTCCTTAATCTCATAACCGTACTCCAAACCGTTATCAATATGTGTAGTGAGCACGGTTTCCAAAGAATCAGCGCCATTCATCTCAAACATTTGTTGCGCCAATGTGTCCATCACATCAATAGAGAAACAAGAGTGGACATCACTAGGATATCTCATCGTCTCGAAAATATTGAAACGTATTATTTCTCCATCAAACTCCATAGTCAGCGTTCCCTTGTCAACATCAATAAAGTATTTCGCCGTTTTCATGAAGGGACGCCCAAGTAGCAATGGAAGAGACGAGTCCGGTGAACCTTCATCCATCTCTAAGACACAAAAATCTACTGGAAATACTAGTTGATTAACCTGCACAAGAACATCCTCAACAATACCCATTGGGTAAACATTAGAGTGATCGGCTAATTGCAACACAATTCCATCCTTTTTAAGAGGACCTAAATAAAGTGAGTTATACATATATGCAGGCATAACATTAACGGATGCACCTAAATCCAACATAGCTTTGTCAAATGTAGTGTTACCAATTTTGATGGGAATGTCAAAGCTACTCGGGTCTTTGCATTTCAGTGGGAGTTTGTGTTGTAAGATTTCCGAAGCATTCTCCCCCACACTTAGAACTTCATTACCTTTGAGCCTTTGCTTATTGGTACACAAATCCTTCAACACCTTTGCATACTTTGGAACCTGCTTGATTGCATTTATGAGTGGTATGTTCACATGAATCTTCTTGAGAATGTCTAAAATCTCCTTTTCTAGTGCCTCCTTCTTGGAATTTGCAAATATGCAAGGAAAAGGTAAAGGAGGAACATAAGTAGAAACCGAAGTTTTAGAGTTGGGAATAGGTACCTCAGAAGTTTGGGGAGAATCCTCATTCTTCTCCTCCAAAACAGGTTCCTTTGGTGTTTCCACCTTTCCTGAATCAGTAACTTCGGGTTGCACAAGTTGTGTACCACTTCTCAACGTAATAGCATTGACACCCTCCTTTGGGTTGATAGGTTGAGAAGGGAGTTTCCCACCAAGTTGTTCCTTCACTTGGCTCAACTCAGTAGCCATGGAACTCACTTGGGTTTGCAACTCCTTAACCGTGCTCTCCGTTCTTTGCATAAAAGATTTCATCAACTCTTCCATACTTGACCCTTGATTTTGAGGTTGTTGTTGTTGTTGAAATTGTTGACGCGGCTGGAATTGTTGTTGTTGAGGTTCAAATCCACCCGAATTGTTGAAATTAGATTGTTGGACCGCTCCTTGCTTGTTTGCATAGCTAAAATTGGGGTGATCTCTCCATCCCGGATTGTAAGTGTTTGAATATGGATCATACCGTCTTTGATGATTTGGATAGATCACATTAGCTTGCTCATTGACGTCTTCATACCCATGAGAACTTGGTAACACCGCGGCTGCAACTTGTTGCATCATTACTGACATGTTACCCATTTTCTGACGAAGTTCCTCCACCTCGCTTACTTCATTCACTCTCCTGAGAAGCACATACGAACCACGACACAAGAATTGTTGGGAGTTTGCTACCATGTTCTCAATCAACTCTCTAGCTTGTGCCACCATCTTGCTCACGAGTGCACCACCACCCGCAGCATCAATAAGATTCCTATCACTTGATTGGAGTCCTTCGTAGAAGTATTGGATGATCATAACCTCGCTGAATTGGTGATGATGGAAGCTTGCCACCAACCTCTTGTATCGTTCCCAACAATCATATAAGGATTCTCCCACATTTTGCTTCATTCCGCAAATCTCCTTGCGAATTTGAGTAGCCTTAGACGCAGGAAAATATCTCTCTAAAAAGAGTTTCTTAAACCCATTCCAAGTTGTGACACTTCCGGGAGGCAAATAGTATAACCAATCCTTAGCACTATCCGCCAAAGAGAATCGGAAAACTTTTAACATAGCACCATCCGCCTCCATATTTGCTGGGAGCATAGCCGTGACAATGATGTGGAAGTCCATAAGATGGTTGTGTGGATCTTCATTCACCATGCCATGGAACTTTGGAAATTCCCTAAGCAATCCCGGCTTGATCTCAAAAGTAGAGTCGGTTTGAATACAACCCTGCTGTGTATCCAACTTGTGAGAAGCCAACTCCTTGAGTGTACGATTTGCAGCATCACCCATTGCTTCTTCGTCTTCTCCTTCTTCTTCAAAAGGAATCTCGTGTTTTAGAATTTCTCCTTCTTTCTGAAGAGCTTCGTGTTCTACATCCAAGTTTTGTCATTCCGTTGTGCCTTGCCTTGGTTGGAGTATTGTGCCTTTTCAAGTAGCTATCCCGCACCTTGGATAATTCCAATCTTTAGAAGCCAGGGATTAGGTACCTGAAAAACAATTCTCACAAACAAGTGAGAAACAAGAAAAAAAACAAAAAGCAAGTATGCAAGCAGAAAAATAATAAAAAGAAACTAAAAACTAATAACAAGCCGAATGCCTCCCCGGCAGTGGCACCAAAATTTGATCGCTGTCGTAAGCATCAAAAATAATTTCACTTTCTTACTCAATAAAATATGAATGAAGTATAAAGTAAGGAAGAGTTCGTATCCACAGAGAGGCGATTGTTGTTATCAAATTCTAGTTTCTTAGTAACCAAAAGGGGGGATTTCTGATTTTTGTAAAATAAAAGTAAAATAAAAGCAAAGTAAATTGTTGGAAGTAATCAATGAGAGAAAGATATTGGTCAAGGAATTCATCTTCAATCTTAAACATGTTCTTGCATATATATGATTAGAATTACAATTTAATCTCTTTTATTATCAAAAGCCTAGAATATCAAGAGAGCAAGATAATCTGAAAATTTCCTAAGTTCACCAACGCACGAAGTAGAGATGCGTGTGTGAATTCTACCTAAAGAATAACCTAACTCATTGCGCTAATTAAGTTCAATTCCTATGAGCATTAAGTTCTGGAAATAGGCTAATCAATGCAATTGTCATACATTGCGCATAACAATTCGAACAATGGTCAAACTCTACATATGATTATGAGAGTGTATCACTACAAACTATAATCATATCATGCTATTTGTATTTGGGTTATCGCTTGATGAAAAACCCTAAAATAGCTATGGACAAGATGCAAGTTCAATTAATTGGCCACTTAACTAACCAAACATCTAAATCCTATCATAATACATCAATCATGTGATTATTAAAAGTAGTAGAGATTTGATCGAAAAAAAAAAGAGAGAAAACTAATGCATTAATCAAGCACAAGTTTTAGAAATAGGACTACATCCTTAACCAATAATATTAATTTAGCTACACATAGCTATGGAGTTCATCATAATCAATAACCAAATAAGTGAGATGAATATTAAATACGAAATCAAACCCTAGTTGTAGTTCTCTCCTCCGCTCCAAGTAGAAAATAAGTGATAACCAAAGTTTTAAAAAACTTTTCTTTTTGTAGCTTTTTCTCCAAAATTAGGTCCAAGTCTTCAAAGTCCATTAGATGAAAATCCACCAAGCCCATATGTGAGAAGAACCCATGTAGAAAGTATGCCCCAAAAACTGTCGCCGGAAAACTGGGGTTTTGGCCGGATTCCGGTCACCGGTCAAACAATTCAACTCGGGTCAACTGAGAAGTCAGACCGAGTCAAAGTCTAATTGGGTGAGTCAAAACCGAGTAAGCTAACTGATCTGGCTGACTGCAAATTGGCCAGGGCTATTTTGCACATGCTGAACTTGTCATTGCGCTTCACCCTCAAATATCAGTCATGATCGCCTAGGCTATCTTTGCAAGTGTTGGTTCACTCCTTGCTTGTTCATACTTCTGCATCAACACAAACATTCTAATCCTGCC
The DNA here is from genome assembly GCA_023529315.1 of Papaver bracteatum. NCBI lineage: Eukaryota > Viridiplantae > Streptophyta > Magnoliopsida > Ranunculales > Papaveraceae > Papaver > Papaver bracteatum. The sequence goes on from JAJJWX010001756.1 coordinate 673,283, forward strand.
ATTCTAACCCATATTGCAGTCTCCCAACACCAAGCAACACTAGCACCTGCAACACCACCATTCTAACCCATATTTCAGTTTCAGTATCACTCATAACAGATTCCAACATATCATGCGACATTCATCAGCGCTTCACAACCTGCAGATCAATACCATCTCCATTTCCTAAAACCCAACAACCGACAACACATACTACACAGCACCATAGCCATTGCAGCTGAACTCTTGACTCAAAACTAGTTCAGTTATTGCTTCAATATCAACCATTGCAGAACACAGGAAGCATCAGCAACACCTCTCATCTCAAGCCATACCAAATTATGTTCTTCCCTGTAAAGCCAGCTGAACCCAACTATTCATTACTTAAGCTCTATAACACCAGTAGCATCATTGATTCCATACACCATTTGTAGTAACAACTCAACCACTGCATAATGCCACAGCCCATTGCAATCACCAATAATTTCAACACAAAACAGCCACCATAATCTCTCAAATAAACCCATCACCATTGTACAGCTGCAAAACACCAGCAACACTATCTTCTACATTTCAACTCAACCTTAACATCCATTCTCTTCTTTCCTTGCTGCATCAGTTGCATCTTCCGAGATCAACACAAGCATTCTTTGCACATAAGCTTCACATCTCCGCTCAAGCTAATAGCAGCAACTTCACCTCCAGCCATGATAACTGTAACTCATGTACCTGCCCTAGACATTCATCTAGACAGTTCCATACATACCCATACTGCACATAACCTAGACATAACATCATCGCAACCAGTTCATCTCCAGTTGTACTTCAGTTCATTCGCCTCCCTTGTACCTTGTGCAGCCCATAAACTGCCCTGTAATTCCATTTCTAGTACCAGATCTTGCCAAACTATGCTCCAAACCACAACTCCTATTTCCACCACTTGTGGTCCTTTCTCAGTGCATCAGCTTCAACACATATCAACCCCACTCCTCAGATAATGGCTTGTAGCACTGCATCACCACAAGCTCATATGCACTACCACTTCTGACCAGCACTTCTAATTTGTTGTAGCTTCTGCAATTTCACCTTCTCAGTTACACATTTCAAATAACAAACTACAGATTTCATCATCACTACAAGCCTGCAATGCTCCCTGTAATGCTCAACCAAGACCCATTTATTACTCCCAGAAATGCATGTACTACCACTAGCCAGTGCTCCATAGCTAATACCTGGGATTTCATCTCCTCAGATTAATTCATCACCATAGCACCCTCTCAAACCCTTTCTATCGATCTCCATCTCTTGATTTCTTTAGCACAAGCTCACAGGACAAAACCCATCCCATCGAATCAACATATTCAACCAACATCAGTAGCAGCAACGTTTCTTTCTTAAGTTCTCGACCTCAACTGACCCATCTCTCAATTTATGACCTAACAGCAGAAACCCATTTTCAATCCCTAGTTTCATCCGATTCTACGTATACAGCCATGAATCAACAATAATACCATCTCTTCTTGTTCTTTAGTCAAGTTACAGAGATTCAGCTTCCATCTTCAATCAGCCAACAACAGTTTCTGGATCTCAGACAACATCATTTCCATTTTCTCTGATATTTAGGTGCCAACAATAATGAGAATAGATAACTCCTCTCTGAATTCCAGGTCTGGGTAATAGCTATTATTACTATAAGCGCACAACATATAGTCGCCCAAGTATTTTTTGTTGATTTTTTCTCGTACCCTTCTCGTACGGCGTCGGAACGGTCTCATTCTTTCGCTCCTTTGATGCACCACTTTAGCTGGTTCCAAACATTGCTTGGTTTTGGATGACGCTTTTTCTCTTCTAGAATTCTTCCACCAATAATAGACATCTTTTACTTCTCAGATTCACTTTTTCCCTTCAATGTCTATTCATCACTAAAGATGTCATGCTCTTCAGACAAAATTCGCATCACTAAAGCTGACATACTTTTTAGACAGAGATGAAGAAATAAAAGCAAATAATGAGAAATAATCTTCCTCCAAAATCCATTGCACATGAGATGAAACTTTTGCGCTGTTTCTTCTTCTTTTGTTCCAAATGACTCCAAAGTACCTAAATACTCAAAAATAAACATAAGATACATAATTTACAAAAAAAAACTAGTAGAGAAAGCATAAACAATAGATAAATATTAAGGTGTTTTAGACACCTATCAAGTACTCACATGGAGGTAGAACCGAAACTTGTTTTGGTAAAACCGTACACCCATGGTTTGTGATTGAGTGGTACTTTATCAATCACATAGTTCTTGAAAGTCACATGAACCAATTTTAAACTTGTTTGGAAGTGTGGTAAATCGGTTTCAAGTGAGCAAGTATGAAAGAGGACTTGAAAGAGTAAGATGTCGACAGACTTTGAACACGCGCATTAATGTGTATTCTTTTATTGTTCAAAGATATTCCTTAACGGCTAAGAAGGAAGTAAATCCCAAGATTGAATTAAAATAAGTTAAGAATATTTTAATTAAGGTTTTTAATTATATATGGAAAATAAGAATTAGTAATGTGCATTTTCTAGTTAAATATTTTCCAAGGAGATTTCGATCATTATTTTTGGACAGTGCATTCAAAGGAATTATGAAAACCTAATTTGGGTTAATATGGAAAAATATCTTGAGAATATTTTAGGTTTTAGAAATTCCTTGGTGTCCAAACTTCCTTGTATATAAATACTTTGAGTTTGCATTTCTAGCAAACTAATCCTTCGTGACAGTAAACTTCCTTTGTTGTACTGTTACTGGTGAAGCTGCCTATCGGAGAGGAAAGTAATCTAATTAGGTGAAATCTCTTACGGCCGCTCAATTTAAAGTCTTCTTTAGGATTGAGAAGCTCTAGCGCGACCCGTTGGTGGGAAAATAGATATTGCGGTTTATATTTAGTTTTCTTATTGATTTGATTGACTAACGGTGGTTGAACTTTGATTGCACCTAGTTTGTTTATGCTTGAGAATCTTCTCTTTTGATATAAGATTCACTCAAACTAGTTCAAAGTTTCGACAGGGATCTTTAGATTGTTGTTAGATCTAAAGACGATCTTGTGATAATCCATTGTTAACAGACTCCGTTCTGTGTGTGATTGATCATAAGAGATTCAAGTAGTTGTGTGCAGGTGTTTATTAAAGATCTAAGAAGATTTGAAGACAAAGAAGAGATAGAAGATTTCTGACTTGGTTTTATAATCTTTGGTGTGCATAATACTTGTTTGGGTAATCGGTTTATCCTTGGGGTAGATTGGATTGATTAATTGAGAAGATCGGCATTAACACAGTTCTTTGGATTAAGAGTGTTGATTGGCTTAATCTTACCGACTGCCTTTTGGGTGATTGAACATAAGATAGATCTTGGAACCTGCCAAAGGATTTTATGTTAAGATAAACAGAAGAGCCTTTGCACAACTCATATCACTTGGTTGAAGAGATTTGATACCAAACAGATTTGTTGTTCCTTTACTGTTTGGAATACGAACCAAAAGAATGGGTCCAATTACGTGACTTTTTTACAGGTTGGAGGAATAGGAATACAGACGGAACTAGGTGAATTATAGGTTTAGTTGTTTGGTCTCAACTATACGAAGTTAGTTTATTTTGTATAACGGCTTAATCCTAAGAGTATTCAATTCTGGATAAGGTCCCGGGGTTTTTATGCATCTGCGGTTTCCTCGTTAACAAAATCTTGCTGTGTCATTTACTTTATATTTCCGTATTATAATTGTTTTATTATAATTAAAGTAAATTGCACAAACGTTAATTCCTATTTACTTGATACGTGAATCCTATTGTGTTTGGTTAAGTCCGAAACCTTTGTATCAAGTAAACATACTTCGTTATTGTATTATCTCGATCTCGTATCCATAGACCATCACACGAAGTGTGAACCGATTAGTTGTATTGTCTCGACTCAGTCCATAGACAATCACTTTCGGAGAAAAGACTTATAGGAAGGAAAAGTTTTAGCTTGAGGTATATTTGGGTACCCTCACCTTTTCAATTGGTATCAGAGCAGGCAAACACAAAAAGATCTAACAATCTGTGTTTGGTGCGATCCATCCTATAAGAATTGAATCCAGGTCTGATTCAGTTAACGTTAAGCAAGAGTATGATTAATCAAAGGTTGAAGATGTTACTACTTCATTGACTCATGATCCAGGAGTTGCAAAAACATTTGTGTTATTTTCTGATGAAAAAGAAGATGCTGATAAAGAGTTGGTAAAACTACTAAAGCCTATAAAATCTTTGTCTTTTAAAATGGTGATTTTAGAGACAGAGTCAAATCTTCTTAAACATGAGATAAAGAAATAAAGACAGACAACTAGATAGTCTGGCTGAAGAGAATATGAATCTCACTGTCAAATTAGAATCTATTGTTAATTCTCTTAATAAAGAGACATGTCCAATGACTCTGAAAAATGATGTTGTTGTTTTAGTCACATCTGAAACAGATCAAGATGATGTTAGTTTGTCGAACTACATCAAGTCGGAAGAGGATGAGAAACAATCTTCTATATCTACTAATGATCAAATGAAATCATGTCCAAAATAAACTTTGAATCGATTCCATGATAATGATCTTAAGGAATACACTTTTCAGCCATTTGATAGGAAACTTATACTTCTTCAACATAATGTGGTCAAAATTTTGAAGGAAGTTTCTTGTCTTAAAAAACTGAAAGATCATTCCTCAGTAGAAAGACAGATTGTGCCAAAACCCTATAAGATCAACTCAAAATCAGAGGTAAGAGTTGACAATAGCTTCTGGAAGAAGGTTCCTCCACACCCATATCGAAACAATTCTTGTTTTGATGAAGAAAGATTCTAGAAGGAAGTGAAAGAGAGAATCTTTGCCAAAGGAAACAATGAGGAATTTCCAAAAATTGTTTCAGACAATCACACTAATGTGAATCATAAGGAAATCCTTAGAATGATAAAATCATATGAAAATCTCATTGAAAGAACTAAGAGAGAGCTATCAATCTCTGAGAATTCTCACATCGGTACAATTTCTCCACATGATCATATCTCTAGAGTTAGAAAAGATCATCGTTTTGGGAGAAAATATATTGGGCAGAAATTCCTTAAAATAAACATGAACTATGGTTCTGATATTCAATATAAGCTTGAAAAAGCTTATTCCAATGCAACTAAGTTGTATCAAAATTGTGCATTCTTATCGTCATCAGTTCTCGTGTTTATGGATGGGAATTGCACAATAAATCTGGAGAACATGTGTTTGTGTAATTGATTATCAGAAAAGTTGTAAGTTATGGATAGTTGTAGATCCAAATGTTTGTTCATGTTTATCATGATTTTCTAGATAAGTTTTATTTGTAACTTTTGAATAAAACTAAGAAGTTGGACAAAAGGAAACCAAATATATTCTTTAATATTTTCGAATTCTTCTGATATCTTTCGGTCTGAAAGTTGTCCCCTTGTATAGGTAAACTATCTCTTCCAGTATATTGATGCCCTAATCAATCATCTTATATTTAACCAAGCATGCCTCCAATAACTCGAAGTGTCTCAAAGACTAATAATGAGGAGGCTCAAAGGGTTAAAGATTGTCAAGGAATCAATACTGAGAAGAATAAAAGAAGCAGATCAAAAATCATGTCTGATTATGATTCTGAAGGTTCGGTTGGATCACAAGATGAGTCATGTTTGTTGGCCTATAATCTACAAGATCCAACCAAAACCAAGTGGGTTCGTTCTGATAGTATAATTGACTATATCTATGGTTTTAAATAACTAAGAACCAATCTCATAACAACGATTCAAAATCAAGATTGGCTCAAGGATAAGATTGAGGAAACAAAAGCTGATATTGCTGACATGAAAATTCAAGTTGAGAAGCTTGAGAAACATGAAGTGGTTGCAGAAAAGTCTCTTGAGATATGCTTTAACAGTTTGAACACTGAAGAAACATCGGTGAACAACAAGAGCGCCACTAAAGATTAAGTTATATGTTGTAATACTTAATCTAGAATAATAGACATCAATTTTTGATTTCTTTCATTGATTGTATAAGTCTATTGAATAAAAAACTATTAGGAATAAAGTTATTGGATTTATAAATTTTCTTGTAATAGTTTTTGATTTACATAGCCGGTACTTTAATGCTTTATTTATTTGCTATGTATGTTTATGGGATGTTTGATTTCGGTTTTATTACTGTGATATTCGATCTCATAATATGTTATGAACCCTTATGGTTTGGGTGACTTTTTGATTTAGCAGGATTAAGTTCTAGCCCATGTTGGTAGGCTTTATCAAAGGATCATAAGGGGTTCCTGTAGAAACAATATGTGAAAAATTCACAATATGTTGAATCGGTTTTGGTTTAGCATAAAAACAAATGTGTTTCGACGTTTTTCAACTTTGCTTGCAATTGTTAAAACCGATTTTCAACATTTCTCTGGTAAAGGTTGGTTGTTATTATTCTTTCGTTTTTGGCATAAGGATGACAACATAATGGTATTTCGATATGAATTTTCCCTGGAAGAAGAAGATGCGATCATATTGGATGTAGGATCAGAATATTTCCACAACAATATCCCTGCAAAATAAACAACATTTCTGCGAGATACATTTACGATACATCAATAATAGTCTGCGAAACATCTCATAGTAACGTAAGGAGCGACATATCGGGTGAAAACGACAGAAACATGAGATGAGTGTGACGTTTCTGCGATGCATCAATAAAACTTGCGAATGACTAAGGCGGTGCAAACTGCGTTGTATCGCAAGAACTCAGATCCGAAACTAAAGGGAATTTTAGCTGTAGATGAGCTGTCATGAGCTGTAACCCACTATGTAAATGCCTATATAAAGGAAATGAATAATTCCAGAGAGAGATGAATTTTTGAGTGTTAAGAAAGTTTTTAAGAAAGAGAAAATCTGATTAAGTGTATTGTGTTCTTGATTACTGTAATTCTTTTAAGATCATATTAATAAAAAGGTCCTTAATCTTCAAATTGTGTCATTAATATTGGTAAATTCTTGAGTTGGGTGTAGTGTGGGAATTCCTGCAACTACATTTGAGAAGTTTGATGCAAAATTGAGGTAACAATCTTGTTAGTTAATTGTTTTCATGTTTTAAGAAAAGCCTATTTTTATTTGATATATATATATATATATATATTGCTTTTGCTTAAATGAAATGTCGGTATAATTGATGTGTTTATTTCATTATATATGTGTGGATGTTTGTGTGATTCAATTATTTCCGGTTAAGTAAAACTATTGTTAACTTGCTTTGTTGTGTGATATCAATCGTTTAGGCTTGCGAAATTTTGGGTCAATTGTGGTGCTTTAATGTTTATGAAATCTATTACGGCCGCTCAATTTAAAGTATTCTTTGGGATTGAGAAGCCCTAGCGCGACCCGTTGGTGGGAAACTGGATATTGCGGTTTATCTTTAGTTTTCTTATTGATTTGATTGACTAACGGTGGTTGAACTTTGATTGCACCTAGTTTGTTTATGCTTGAGAATATTCTCTTCTGATATAAGATTCACTCAAACTAGTTCAAGGTTTCAACAAGGATCTTTAGATTGTTGTTAGATCTAAAGACGATCTTGTGATAATCCATTGTTAACAAACTCCATTTTGTGTGTGATTGATCACAAGAGATTCAAGTAGTTGTGTGCAGGTGTTTATTGAAGATCTAAGAAGATTTTAAGACAAATAAGAGATAGAAGATTTCTGACTTGGTTTTATAATCTTTGGTGTGCACAATACTTGTTTGGGTAACATAGGATCCAATTAATATTCAGTTTATCCTTGTGGTAGATTGGATTGCTTAATTGAGCAGATCGGCATTAACACAGTTCTTTGGATTAAGAGTGTTGATTGGCTTAATCTTACCGACTGCTTTTTGGGTGATTGAACATAATATAGATTTTGGAACCTGGCAACGGAGTTTAATTATGTTAAGATAAACAGAAGAGCCTTTGCGCAACTCATATCACTTGGTTGAAGAAAGTTGATACCAAACAGATTTGTTGTTCCTTTACTATTTGGAATACGAACCAAAGGAATTGGTCCAAGTACGTGACTTATTTACAGGTTGGAGGCATGGGAATACAGACGGAACTAGGTGAACTATAGGTTTAGTTGCTTGGTATCAACTATACGAAGTTGGTTTATTTTGTATAGCGGCTTAATCCTGAGAGTATTCAATTCTGGACAAGGTCCCGGGGTTTTTATGCATTTGCGGTTTCCTCGTTAACAAAATCTTGTTGTGTCATTTACTTTATATTTCCGCATTATAATTGTTTTATTATAATTAAAGTAAATTGCACAAACGTTAATTCCTATTTACTTGATACGTGAATCCTATTGTGTTTGGTTAAGTCCGAACCTTTGTATCAAGTAAACATACTTTGTTGTTGTATTGTCTCGATCTCGTATCCATAGACGATCACACAAAGTGTGAACCGATTAGTTGTATTGTCTCGACTCAGTCCATAGACAATCACTTTCGTATAAAGGACTTATAGGAAGGAAAAGTTTTAGCTTGAGGTATATTTGGGTATCCTCGTCTTTTCAAAGGGTATAATTATGTGCACACTAACAATCAACAAGTGTACAACTATGTGCACATTAAAAATCAACGTGTATACAACAATGTACACATGTTTAACAGGTGTATAATTATGTACACATTTATTTCTACTGAAAGCAAATGGAATCTGATGTTTATAACTCCTACTTCTTATTTTAAGGGATGGATATCATAGTCTAACTACATACACACTTATAAAAAATCCAACACTTGTACACATTAAATTTTACAAAAAAGGATTAAATTGTCCCCGCTTTTAAAAATCTGGACTAACATGTACCGGGCTTTCCCCTCTCAAGCCTGGTTAGTGCTTTCCTTAATTATTGTTAGTGGACAACTATGTACACCTAAATAATCAACATGTAGACAATTATGTACACCTAAATAACATAACATGTATGTATAACTATGTACACATTAGTGCTTTACCTAATTTCTTAGACTTCAAAATTAATAACATGTGTACAGCTATGTACACCTAAATAATCAATATGTGTACAAATATGTACACCTGAAAAATAAAATATTACATATCAATAAATTGCTCTGAAGAAGAAAATATAAACAAAAAACAACTAAACTATAGAATTATGCCCAGCTTCAAAAAGAATCAAAACGGTGTACAACTAAAATATAAACAAAAAACAACTAAACAAAAAAACAACACAATGGTGTATAACTATGTACATACCTACAATTGTGTACAAGTATGTACACATTAACAATCAACATGTGTACAAGTATGTACATATGTTGTCCACATATATACCCAAATTAATTATACCAAAATGATCCTATCTTCCATGTCTGCTAGATAAAAATAATTATTGCAAAAGGCCATAATTGCACTTACCAGTCATTAGTGAGGCTAAGAATCTTCTGCCTTTATCCTCTGCCTCCTTACCCATACTGATTGAAAATTTTCAAATATTCTTCCTTTTTTTGGTTTCAAGGAACTGATCCCTTCGTCCTCTACCTCCTTACCCATACTGATACTTCGCTTTAATAGCATTTGCATGACAATAACTTCACAAATAAAATGAAAATATAGATGATCAATTGTTTCATCTTCTTATTTGTTAGCACAATGGTGTACAACTATGTACACACCTATTAAAAAATATAACAAATCCAACATCTCAAAACATTTATATATTATTTGAGATAACACAATGATGTATAACTATGTACACACTCATTAAAAAATCTAAAAAATCCAACATATATACCCACCAAACAGGTTATACATATTATTGAAATTTGACAGTGGTGTACATACTAAGTACACGCCTATAAAACTTCAAAGCAATAAAATTATGAGACAACACAGTGGTGTAAAAAAATGTACACACCTAAAAAAATCCAACATTTATACAACAAAACATGCATATATTATATAGATAGCACAATGGTGTACAATTATGTACATATCTATAAAAAATCCAACACCTATACGCATTAGTGCTTTCCCTAATTTTCGGTTTGTATGCATAAAATATAGTCCTACAAGTGTACAACTATTTACACCTAAATAATCAACATGTGAACAACTATGTACACCAAATAACGTAACATGCATGTACAACTATGTAGACATTAGTGATTTCCCTAATTTCTTAGACTTCAAAATGAATAACATGTGTACAACTATGTACATTAACGTGTACACATTAGTTCTTTCCCTAATTTCTTATACTTAATGAATATCATGTGTACATCTATGTACACTAACGTGTACACATTAGTGCTTTCCCTAATTTGTTAAAAATAAATAGCATGTGTATAGGTGTATAATTTCGTGCACATTGACGAACAACTGGTGTACACTATGTGTACATTAACAATCAACAGGTGTACAACTATGTGCACATTACAAATCAACATATGTACAATTATGTACACATTGAGAATCAACATGTGTACAACTATGTATACATTAACAATTCAATAAAACAAATATGCATAAACTGGTAAGGCAAGTGTTTAAAGTGAAAAGGCGAGGGTACCCAAATATACCTCAAGCTAAAAAATTTCCTTCCTATAAGTCCTTTCTCCGAAAGTGATTGTCTATGGACTGAGTCGAGACAATGCAACTAATCGGTTAACACTTCGTGTGATCGTCTATGGATACGAGATCGAGACAATACAAGTATGTTTACTTGATACAAAGGTTCAGACTTAACCAAACTCAATAGGATTCACGTATCAAGTACATAGGAATTAACGTTTGTGAAATTTACTTTAATTATAATGCAGAAATATAAAGTAAATGACACAACAAGATCATGTTAACGAGGAAACTGCAAATGCAGAAAAACCCCGGGACCTAGTCCAGAATTGAATACTCTCAGGATTAAGCCGCTATACAAAATAAACTAACTTCGTATAGTTGATACCAAGCAACTAAACCTATAGTTCACCTAGTTCCGTCTATATTCCCACGCCGACCTGTAAACAAGTCATGTACTTGGACCAATTCATTTGGTTCGTATTCCAAATAGTAAAGGAACAACAAATCTGTTTGGTCTCAACTCTCTTCAACCAAGTGATATGAGTTGCGCAAAGGCTCTTGTGTTTATCTTAACATAAACTCCTTCGCCAGGTTCCAATATCTATCTTATGTTCAATCACCAAAAGGTAATCGTTAAGATTAAGCCAACAACACTCTTAATCCAAAGAATTGTGTTGATGCCGATCTTCTCAATTAATCAATCCAATATACCACAAGGATAAATCAATTATTCATTGGATCCTTTTTTACCAAAACAAGTATTGTGCACACCAAAGATTATAAAACCAAGTCGGAAATCTTCTATCTCTTCTTTGTCTTCAAATATTCTTATATCTTCAATAAACACCTGTACACAACTACTTGAATATCTTGTGATCAATAACATACAGAACAGAGTCTGTTAACAATAGATTATCACAAGATCATATTTAGATCTAACAACAATCTAAAGATCCCTATTGAAACCTTGAACTAGTTTGAGTGAATCTTATATCAGAAGAGAAGATTCTCAAGCATAAACAAACTAGGTGCAATCAAATTTCAACCACCGATAGTCAATCAAATCAATATGAAAACTAAAGATAAACCGTAATTATCTAGTTTCCCACCAATGTTACACACTAGATCTTCTCAATCCCAAAGAAAACTTTAAACTGAGCGGCCGTAAGAGATTTCACCTAATTAGATTACTCTCCTCTCCGGTAGGCGGCTTCACCAGTAACATTACAACAAAGGAAGTTTACTGTCACGAAGGATTAGTTTGCTAGAAATGCAAACTCAAAGTATTTATAGACAAGGAAGTTTGGACACCAAGGAATTTCCAAAACAGAAAATATTTTCAATATATTTTTCCATATTAACCCAAATTCGATTTTCATAATTCTTGTGAATGCACTGTCCAATTTATGATCGAAATCTCCTTGAAAAATCTTTAACTAGCAAATGCACATTACTAATTCTTATTTTCCATATATAATTAAAAACCTCAATTAAAAGATTCTTAACTTATTTAAATTCGATCTTGGGATTTACTTCCTTCTTAGCTTTTAAGGAATATCTTTGAACAATAAAATAATACATATTAATGCGCGTGTTCAAAGTGTGTCGACATCTTTCCTCTTGCAAGTCCTTTTTCATACTTGCTCACTTGAAATCGATTTACCACACTTCCAAACAAGTTTAGAATTGTTTCATCTAACTTTCAAGAACTATGTGATTAATCAAGTACCACTCAATCACAAACCATGGGTGTAATGGTTCAACCAAAACAAGTTTCGGTTCTACCTCCATGTGAGTATTGTGCATAGTCACACGAGCTTACCAAAGATAAGGCTGGATAGGTATTAGGATCGGTTCCTCACATATATTTGGTATCTAACTTGTATGCACTGCACATGTCCATAGGATCGATTCCCCCTTGCCTAAAAACGTGTAGCACATGTTCATAGGATCGTTTCCCCTTTCTTATATAAACCTTGATGCACATCATACAAGGATCGGTTCCCCTTGTGATGTAATGCACCTCTTACTAGGATCGGTTCCCCTCTCCCAAATTTGGTCAGACACTCAAAAACCCGAGCATACCCCAGGTGATTACTTAAGATCAGTTTCACTAATAAAAGTCATACCAATACATAAGTCAGGCCTCATGTGAATAGTTTTACCAAGAACAAAAACAAGTCATGAGCGGTTATACTAATTACACATATTGGTCGTTCATAAGATATGCAATGAAGAACAACTTCAATAACGCCTGGCGATTTCCTTTTCGGTTCACAACACATATCATGAACTTACTTCCTTAGAACATATGTAAACATTGTTCCCTATGATGAAATCCTCACTTCATACCCATACATAATCACAATAGCATTCATACGATTATGTTGATGTCTTATATACAAAGTTTAACGGTTAAGCAAGAAACTTCATATTGTATTCCTTAATACCATGTCTATCTAGAGTGTTCATGCTTCATAGTTTTGTGTTTTCAATATGCACGACTTGAAATATACGTTAGGGAATGAAACAGTTCAAGTCAAATATCACTAACCTCAAGTTGAAGGATGATGTTATGGTTGTAGCTCCATATTTCTTCATTTCTTCAAGTCTTCGCAATACTTGTAATGTCTCATCCTAATACTTTCAAGCTAACCTATACGAGACTCTAGTACATTTAAATCAAGCGACTCTTAAATGAGTTTTGGGTCACTAAAATATGAAAACCAAACTTGACATACCAATGCTTGGTGGGTTCAACCGAGCTATGCTCTAACATAAAGTATATATCACATATATTCAAGGATCACCACTTTTAAAAATAAGTTTAATATAAATTAGGTTTCCTAGAAATATGATTTTAATTCAAATGCTTGTTAGAAGTATGATATTAGTGCTTGAAGTCAAAAATTTACAAGGAAAGAGCACCTGATATAACATTGATTGAGCACAGATCCATGTTCCAACAACTGGGTCAAACATATGAGTAACAGTTAACTCCACCTCCACCCCAAATTGCAAATATTATTATGAAAAGAAACTCCACCTAAGCATCCCTTTTTATGGGTTAATGAAGGACGCGGGGTCCACTTATTTCTTTGTAGGTTGTAGGATTGAACTTCACATAAACATATATATGTCAGTCAATCCAATGCAAAGTGAAATAAATAATGTAATAGGGGAGCAAAAGGAAAAGAAGAACAAAAATAAGTAGTATCTGTATCATACCACGAAGTACCATCTCAACCGCCGAATACATAGATTTCACCATTTAGTGCCAAAGCTGCAGCATATGAACTGACTAACTTTATTGCCCAGGAAATCTCATATGCTAATAGAAGGTGAATAAAAATCCATAGCCGACAACCATGAAGTGCCATCAAATCCTCCTATTAGGAATGACAACCATAAAGTGCCATAAAAAAGTGCATCTTTATGTGCACCGCATATAACTAATGTACAAGAAAATACACCTATCTTGTTTTAGTGTTTAATCCACCTCTAATTACTGAAATATATTTTTATAGCATCCAAAACTATATTACAGATTCCAGTTAGGAAAATAGTCAGGAGTTTCTTTTCCGAATTAAGCAGTCATTGTAATCAATTCATGTAAATATTATAATTACATCTTAAAGAAGTATTATCTGAACTTGTAATTATGTGATAAAAGAAATGAGGGGATCTCTCCTTCATAGAAGGAACTCTAGGCGTATTTCATTTACTCAAAAACAAGTCAACGTCGTAAAATTGAAGGAAATCAGATTCAAAATGAGACAGTCTCACATATTAACAGTCAACAAGTGAACTACCTATGTGAACATTAAACATCAACAAGTGTACAACACATTAACAACCAATGTGTGTACGATTTTGCACACGTTAACAATTCTGTTAGAGCACTGCTCAGTCAAACTCGCATGCGTTGCTATCTCAAGCATGTTTGTCAATCTTAGTTATCAAAACTATAAAGTCTTTATTTCTAGTCTACTATAGCTAAGGTCTCGGACTAGGATAGAAAGTGTAGTTGAGCTCAATAACTCCATGTCGATTATCATACAAGACGAATGACTACTCAAGGAACCAGTGGATCTTAATCGATTAAAAGGTATGTGAAGACTTGAACTTATCTATCACTCAAGAGTCTATCTATTCTATCTCATATCTTGAGACAAAAGTCGTTTTACCATATAAACTAAGAATATGCACACGTGACATTTCGAGCTGAGTATATCTCGCTTATCTATTTCTCAAAATGGGTGTTGGTAAAGCTTTCACTTTCAATCATTTTGGAAATCGCTCTGATAAAAAATAGTTTGTGAATAACAACTATATAACGCCCTCTGAGAATGTTTCAATGATTGAAATGAGAGTTTAGACTATATAACCATTGATGGAGATAAACATTATTGTGGAAACACATATATGTATAAGTCCTTGGCACTTAAACCGAAGTTTGAGAACTTTGTTGATCAAGTGGAACCAGAACATGAGCAGTCAACTCAGTCCATGAACTCGATCCGCGAACTGGCGTAAGTTCTCGAACCCGAGAATATCTGCTGGAGTTGAAGCTCAGGTGCAGTCCGCAAACTGACGGAAGTTCTCGAACCTAGAATTTCCGCTGAAGTTTATTAACTTCAACTGGTTAGCTTGAGTCAGTGAACTCAAGAGGTTATGTCTGAAAACGTTGTTCGTGAACTTATCTAAATTACTAAGGAATGCTTTTCCAAACCGTGGCTTTATAGTTCATGAAATAATTCGAGTGAATCACAACATTTTTTATTCAATTGTGTCTTGTGTAGTACATGAGATCTCATAGCAATTGAACAACTCTCTAACTAGTTCATTTGAGTCATTTGGACTAGTTATGGTGAAGAAGAATATGGTTGATATGAAAGTTATCATTTGGCTAACCATTTGGTTGACTAATATTGAACCAACCATTGTACACGTTTGGGTATGGTTACACAAACCCAAAATGTCAAGTACATGTATGTATGGAAAGCTAAGTTTTCGATCAAACGGTTGAGAGATATTAGCTTGTATCTAATCAGGTTTTCATCTAACGGTGAATATTGAATGCTTTGTTAGTAAGCTAACATTGATTGCAAACCCTGATTTGAAAGACTATATAAGGGAGAACTCTAGCAACTGGGAAACCTAATCCCCACACATTCTGTGCGATACTAGTTTGCTAAATCTAGAGTTGATTCTCCTTTAACCTTTGGTTTTCTTCTTCTAAAACCAGGTTAACGACTTAAAGACTTCATTGGGATTGTGAAGCCAGACCGATACTACTTTTCTTGTATTTATGTGATTTGATCTTGCTGTTTCTATCGTACGAGCATAATTGTAATAATTTGCTTGAGATTTCTATCTCCGATAGGCAAGATAAAAGTAATCACAAACATCTTCGTCTCATTGTTTGTGATTCCTCAATAATCTTCTTCGCTGCGTCGATTAAGTTTATTGTGAGGTGATTGATGAAACCGAGCTGTTCTTCGGGAATATAAGTATGGTTTTATCAATTGGTTCCTGTTCACCTTGATTTATCAAAATACATAACAAAACTCATAGGTTTATTTGTGGGAGACGAATTTATCTATTACCTGTAGACTTTTATGTGTGAGACAGATTTGTTTATTAAAGTCTTCGACTTTGGGTCGTATCAACTCTTGGTTGTGGGTGAGATCAGCTAAGGGAATCAAGAGTGCAGTATCCTGCTGGGATCATAGGTGTAGGAGCATAAATATACCTTGGATCAGTGTGAGATTTGTTGGGGTTCAACTACGGTCTAGACCGAAGTTAGTTTGGAGTAGGCTAGTGTATGTAGCGTCTTAATACATTGTATGTTCAATCTGGACTAGGTCCCGGGGTTTTTCTGCATTTGCGGTTTCCTCGTTATCAAAATTCTGGTGTCTGTGTTATTTCTTTTCCGCATTATATTTTTATATAATTGAAATAATACAGGTTGTGAGTTGTACAATCGATTAGAATATCCGACTTATTGATTGTTGATTTAAATCGATTGACACTTGGATATTGGTCTTTGGTACCATCCAAGTTAGCTCTCTTTGATTAGAATCGCGAATCTTATTTTCTTGAGTAAATAAAATCGAGAGACTGAGATAATAATTCCTTGAGTATTTTTTTATGGATTGAGTCTAGTTGATTCTATAGAAAAACAACTCGGAGTTGTCCGTACAAATTGCTAATCGAAATATTAGGTGAGGTTGTTAGACCCCCGATTTTTTGATTGGTTTCAGAGCAGGCAAACACATTAAACCT
Organism: Papaver bracteatum; assembly: GCA_023529315.1. NCBI lineage: Eukaryota > Viridiplantae > Streptophyta > Magnoliopsida > Ranunculales > Papaveraceae > Papaver > Papaver bracteatum. The sequence goes on from JAJJWX010001756.1 coordinate 690,168, forward strand.
GATAAGTTTGTGTTTGCTCGATCCATGAAATTTGTCTCATGGGAAATTTCTTTGGAAAATTTGCTCTTGCCATCTGTAACGCACACCAGAAATTCTTAAAGATTGATCAAGATCTATTACGGTCAAAACCTATGATCTCTCATGATAAATTCATTTCATCTGAGAAGGAAGTTATAGATGATATGTGTCAATCTAAAGAAAAAAATAAAAAGCAGGGGAGATTAAAGAAACATTCATGGCGCTCAATGATGTGGAATCTCACGAGAACAACTACCGATCTCTATGAGGGGTACTATCATAATGGATCAGATGATAAAGATTTTTACAAAGCGTTCGAATACGTTTTTAAATCCTTAGGGAAACTTAATTCTGTTAAGTCTAAGAATCACTCCAAAAAGGGCTCTGTACATATTAAACCTTTAAATAATATTGTACAACTTGGAAAATGGAAGAGTCCTCCTTTGAGGCATATCAAGCAAAAGAATGGAAGCTCAGACTCCCCTGATTATTATCGTTATGATACGGGATTGTTCACACTAATCAACCAAAAATGTTGCATGAGAATTTTTCTGCACATTATGCCTCTTGGTAACAAGACAGGCACTACCCCATATGTATATATCTTGAAATGGGGCAAGAAATGGTTGAATCGTGTACAGGTTTCAATTTAAGCTTTCTAATGCATCGTTCATGTTGCAGAATGCATAATTCTTGATATGCAATTGTCTAAACAAAGCCTCCTTTAGTTCTTTGTGGTTTGAAGTTCGCAAATGGGTCCAACCCCATGTTTGGTCTTTTTAAAAAGGAAGTTCTCATACTCCCTTCTTCCTCTCACCCGTCCGCGTACGTGAACTTCTAGGTTTTTGTGTGTTATCTCCATCAAAGACTTTTTGGAGAAACTAAGAGAAAGGGTGTTGAATATTCACTCCAAGTAAGTAAATTCCTCTTGTTCCTTTCAATTTCTTGGATCTCATGATGAATTCTAAGGGCTCAAAAAGTATTCCCAAAGTCCCAAATATCTCTAGTATGAATCCTCCTTGTGACCAAAATTCTCTTAGGATTAGGTTTGTGGATGATTCATGTGCTAGAATTTTTGATAAGATTTCATCTAAAGGTTTTATTTTAGAAAAGAAATTGGATTTATCTAGTGGACATGATGAGGATTTAACTTGTTTCAAAAAGTACAATCTTGGAAATATCTTTGATGGTCTTGGTCAAGGTTTTGATTCTATAACAAGAATTTTCTATGCAAACATCCATGATGTTGATCTTGATAAGATGGAATTCAAATCCATGTGTAGATGGTGGATTTTCGACAAAGGCTAAAATTGTAAACCCATAATTATACGAACCTCTGATTCAGCAATCAGACGTGAATATTGAGACACGGGTCTTTCATAGAATCCTCTGATGGAGAATACTTTCTCTCAGAGTGCATATAGATATGTAGTCTCACAGCTGGACAACGGCATATCTCATGATTACTGAGCACTTCAATAATTATTTCTATCACGAGATGAACAACTCTCAAACAAATTGCTCTGCTAGTATAAAGTCATAAATTAATTATTCCTAAATTCTCATATTCATCCGCAGAATTTCTAAAAATATTCAAATATTTTCGCAGATATCTCATTACACAAACCATGGTTATTCCCAGCAGAAGTCCATGGATTAGTAATAAATATTCCATGGATTAGTAAGCCCTGTCTCAAACCTAAATTCTTGGATTCATCCGCAGAATTTCTGAAAATATTCAAATATTTTCGCAGATATTTCATTACACAAACCATGGTTCTTCCAAGCAGAAGTCCATGGATTAGTAATAAATATTGGATGCACGGCATCGAGCTACCCGCTGAGCAAAACTGTCTCAAATTTAAATTCTTGGATTCATCCGCAGAATTTCTGAAAATATTCAAATATTTTCGCAGATATTTCATTACTCAAACCATGGTTCTACCCAGCAGAAGTCCATGGATTAGTAATAAATATTGGACGCACGGGCATCAGAACTACCGCCTGAGCAAGCCCTGTTTCAAATGGTGCAAGTGTATTCAGCAATGATGCATTAACAATCACCGCACAAACGAGTATTTCAAAATACGACGAAACGATGAACCTATGCAAAATAGGATGAAAAATAGCAAATAATTAAAAATTGACTAAGGTGCTGGGAGCATGGACCCACTGACCGGACGACCGTGCCGTGGTCAATCCCACACCAGTTTCATATTTTTATCATATTTTTGTTGTTTTCCTTGAGTTCATGAAAAACTTTTCACTTGAACAAATATCTTTTATTTTGAGGAAACTCCTCAATTTCATGGTGCTTCCTTCGCACGGAAGAAATAATATAAAATTAGGGAAAGCATGATGGGGGCATGACCATTAGCCAACCGGCCATGCCTTGGTCCCAGCCGGCCCCGCACCTCATAGTTCCTCGTTATTTTATTATTATTGCCCTAATTTCATGAAAACCCCTTAATCTCCTGATATTTCCTTGGTCCCATGAAAAATAAACCCGTGTGCATGGGCCATGGACGGTCGGCCGAACCCTAAGTGGATGCTGCATCGACTTGGAAAAGATAAAAAAATAATTCTTCACTAATTTTTTTTATTTATATTTTTTTTTTTTTTGGGATTTCCTACTCGAAGACTTAGTTGGCCTTGAATTAGAACCGTCAGAGAGAATAAAAAGAAATGGGTATGCGATAACGAATGAAATTCTTTTACTTCCTGGAATTAGAACTAATGAGATTGTGTTCGAGGGGATCAATCACAACCATGGATTTATCTCTTTTTTTTTTATTATGCCACACGTGCGAAATGTAAGGGGTGGTCATAGGAACCACAACCATTGATTTATATTTGTCCATACAAATCCTGACCACCACAAACAAAGGCCAACTTGTCCAAACCCTATTTTATACTACCGACTTTAACACGAATTCAATATTTGAAAATCGTAACAGTAAACTTGAGCTGTGAAGAAAAACGACACCGAAAATAGACGGGAAAAATGAAAGAATATAGTTGCAGTTAAGGCTGCACAAGACCCTCCCATCATACCCAAACCCGCTCATACATGCTAAGCCCGTGGGTTTTTAATCCAAACCCGCCCGTTGTGGGTGTGAGGTTGGTTATGAAAATAAAAACCGATTGTCTATGTGTGCGAGGTTGGATTTAGCTAATACCCGCCCAAACCTGCCCAAAAAACCCGCTAAATATGCGCCATTGATAAAACTAATCCTAGTTGTCCATTATCAAAACCTAGTGGTACTAGTAACATTCTAAATATCTACACTAGTACTTGTTTAAGCTTAACAATGAAGACTTATGTAGTTATTTTTATGGTTTGTTTTTTGTAAGTTATCAAGAACTTAAGTAAGTAGTTTATTTAAACTTTAAAACATGTGTGTGAATGATTATTGAATATAAAGCGGGTTTATGTTGGGATCCTAGTCCCACATTGGTTAGATGGGGCTTAATTGGTAGTTTACAAGTCAATGGGTTCCCTCATCTAGTCAACAGGTTTCAACCGGTTTTCGAGTTGATTTCTACCCATGGGCTTATGACGAGTTTAGGGTCGGTACCCTAACATTTGGTATCAGAACCAACCACCACGACCCATGCCCGCTCTACGAAAGGGGTGACCTATAGGCTAGACTAAAGTTATGGGACACTTATGTATGGGCATAGTTGTCACTCGCATTGAATACTGATAGTGGAGTGAAGCCACCATAAGAGAAATGGATACCTTCGGGTAAGTGTCGATAGAGTGGGCCAACGAGGACGTTGGGTCTGGAAGCGTGGTGGGATGTTGGGATCGTAGTCCCACATTGGTTAGATGGGGCTTAATTGGTAGTTTATAAGTCAATGAGTTCCCTCATCTAGTCAACCGATTTTCGAGTTGAGTTCTACCCATGGGCTTATGACGAGTTTAGGATCGGTATCGTAACAGTTTAAGCGGGTATAAACCCAAACCCGTCCAACCCGTAGCGGGGGGGTAATAAAACCCGTCCGCTGTTTTTGGGTGCAGGGTTGGTTGTGAAAATAAAAACCCGCAGTCTGTGGGTGCGAGGTTGGTTTTAGCTAATACCCGCCCTTGTGCAGCCCTAATTGCAATTAAGGATGCACATGGGTCGGTTTGGGTTGGGTTTGGCCTCACCCACCACCCAACCCACTGATGGTGGGTAAAAGAAGTTGTCACCCGCAACCAACATTACAATGGGTCTGTTTTCACCCGACCCACATTACGGTGGGTTGGATCAGGTGGGTGGTGGGTTACCCACCATCAAATACAATGAACATTACACCAGAGTTACAGACTTACAGTCTTACTGTTAAACTTACATGTATACAAATAACTAAGACTCTTACAGATTGGATGTAATAGCTTTTATCAAAAATCTTTTATTCTCTTTGCAGTTTCTACTTCATTACTGCAGCTTCAGTTGATGGTAATACTAATATGGTATTGCAACTTGCTGCGAAGAAGAAACAAAATTGAAATAAGAATTAAGAACCCAATCGAAATAAGCCAACCCAAAATCAATCTTAGGAAAAAAAAACCTAATTAGTAATTACAATGATTCCTAGTCTCACCTTCGGTTGTTGGTTTGCTACTGGTGACGATGTTGATTGATTGCTGGTGGTGGTGCTGTGATTTGATTTACAAAGTGAGGAGAAAGTAAAAAAAAACAATTGAGTCTGAGAGGGAGAGAAGAGACTGCCGCTGAAGGGAACTGAAGAGTGAAGAGAAGTTAGCGATGATTACTTGGTTAGGGCATTATATATCATTACTTCAACGGTTGTGGTTCATCTAGGATAGGTAATCTAAGGGTTAGAATTAACTTAGTTACTGGGTACCGCTTTCTCTTGGGTGGCTTCCAATCCAAAATTCCTACTACTATCTTGCTTTCTATAAAATACCCGCCCGCCTTTAGCAATCACGCTTTGAGTGGAAAAACTATGAGTACATGTTAGCCAGCGACGGAACCAGGAATTTATGTTCGGGTAGGCTATTATTTTTTTCGTGAACACTTAATATCATTCATTTGAAAGGCACCAAATTTAAGTACGGTAAGATACATGAAGTGAACAAGCAGAGTGACATCTGGATTTGAATCAGATTTATTCAAAAGTTTGGCAAAGTCTTTGAGAGATGATACTAGTGATCTGGATTCGAAACTCGTTAGTATCGGGATGGAGGATTTTTATTTTCTTCCTATAGGAGACCTCTTTGATATTTTTCTTTTCAAAAAAATTTGATTACATCATAGCACGCTATTTGATTAAGAACAATTATTAGTCTAAAAGTATATCCCATCATAATATGTAGAAATAAGGTTAACGTGCTTAAAAAAGTACAAACAATATGTTATTCCCTCCGTCCTTATTATATACGTGGAATATTGAATTTTTTTAGTCCAACTAGATAAGCGGAATTCTAATTCCAAGGTACTTTTTGACATATATATCCTTATTTATGTTGCATGGGAATTTGTATTAAGAACAAGATAAGGGGTATAGACAAGAAAAAACATGAAATGCAAGAAAGTAAAAGAAATGCACTAGGGTGCAACAGGAACTTGGGTTATCTCAAAGAAGAGGGCGAACTGCTTTTTTTTTCTTGATATTTTTACAGGAGAAACTTGCTACTAATACTAATCTTCCAGTTACCTTGCATATCAAGGAAACATAGTTTATAGGTATTTAGTATTGACTAAAAACAATTATTGCTAAATTAGGCTGAACAAACTTGGATGCCAAGTAACTTTTTGAGGTAATTGCGGCAGAAATTTCCAATCAGAAGAGCAAGAAGTTTTTAGGGTTAATTTTATCTGGTTTTATGGACACCCGATGATGAGAGATCAATTCAAGGAGAATTTGGTCTTTTTCACCTGTGGACCACGGGCTCTTTACATAGGTAGTTCATGTCGGGCTATTTGAATTTCCATTTCGTGATAGTCACGACTCCCGAGTTCCAAACAAAAAAAACTCAACTTCTATTTCACTCTGGAAAGAAAAGAAAGGTCTTGTCAAATTCTCAAAAACAAACCAGATCTACAAGCAATCAATCAACATTTTTAAAACTGAAACTGTGTGTAAGCCTTTTTCTTTTTAGATAACGAATTGGAATAGGTGGAGGAGTAGGGATTACAAACGTTGGAATAGCTGTACAAGCAGACTGGGAGAATGAATTCATTTTTAATATTTCACTCGATGTTCATCATCTCTTCGATTTCCTCATCAATTTTGGTATTCCACTTCTTTTTTTCTTTTTCATCAGTTTCCACGAATTCGAAACTGTCACCTACTAATGTTGAGTTTCATGGAGCTAAATTGATGGGGACAGACAAAGATTTGAGGGATTCCAGGGCGAATTCTCTTAGAAATGATGATCGATCAGAGACTCAAAGCCATGAGTCGGTATTAAGAGATTCTGTGTCATGTAGTGTGGATCAAAAGGAATCGAAGAAATCAAGTAGTAGATGGAGTAAGGCTTGGAACATTTGGGGAATAATGAACAAGAAAAATCCTAGTAGTAGTAAAGAAGATGATCATGATGATGAGAGGTCTAACAATAGAGCCAATGTAGTTGAAAGATCGTTTTCGGAGTCATGGCAAGAACTAAGAAAAGATACTAATGCAAATGGAGAATCAAAAGGTGGAATCAATAGAGTTCTTTGGAGTAATAGTAGTGTTAGTTCCGGAGTAATAGTAGTGTTAGTTCCAGGAATGCAATTAACTTAAGTGGCGTATTTGGTGGTGCTGGTGTTAGTGGCAGTGGTGGTGCATTTGGTAATGTCGGTAGTGGCGGTGTAAGGAATGTTGTAGAGACTAATGGAATTGGTAAAAAGAAAAAGGAAGAAGTTGTGTTGTAACGAACGAAGAGTGTGAGGTATTCTTCGAGTGATGTTATTGATAATGGGCTTCTACGATTCTACTTGACACCATTGAGGAGCAGCAAAAGGAGTGCATCTGGAAATGGTAGACCTAGGAACAATGCACAATCAATTGCTAAAAGAGTACTAGGTTTGTACTGAGAATATCAACCCAAAGGTATATCTTTGTCATCAACTATTGTTTATTTTGGATCAAGAATTGATCATCTTTGCTACATATTATCTATATCTGTTTGTTTGTTTGTTTTTTTTTTTTTTTTTTTTGCAAAGATAAATTGAACTCACATTGTAGTTTTTCCTTGCTTAGCCTGTTTATTTTTGGTATACTTTTGGGTAAATAATGAGAATGTTCTCACTTTGGGTTTAGCAGCAAGGGTGTCAATTTTTTTGTAACATGTATTGATTTCAGCCCTCTGCATTTTAGTGTATAAGGGTAACTTCTTGTGGGTATCTGTACAAGTTGAATGAATCGATGGGTGACTCTATCCAACAGAACAATCTGTTTGCTATTTGATATTGTATGAATTCATACCAACTAGCAATTGCTATTTTTAACAAGTACGAATTTGAGATAGCAAAGGAAGACTGTATCGAGAAACCAACAATATCGTGAAAGGTTCAATTGTCTGAGAATGGGTTATATTGTGTTTAATTTTGGATCAATTCAGTTGGCTGCATCCAGTAATGCACAATGCCGAAGTGGCTTGCAGGGATGGGCAAAAGGACTCCTGTATTTTCCCTGTTCTAGAAAGATATATAAAACATCTTTTAGGTTTGACGTAAACAAAGTCGGTGCTTAAGCCCCCGCCCCTGGTATCCGAAAACAACTTGAATTAACTTTTAAGCTATGTAGCAAGCTTTACAGCACCTTCCAAACAATTCGCATTCCAAACCCTACTGCATAATTAACAGGGTGGTGATTATTCAAGTCTTAAGAGCAAGTCATATCTTGTCTATCTTTCATTGAAGAAAGTTATATAAGTTGCTAGCCTTATGGTTCTAAATAGGCTGCTAAGTTCCATCACTCCAAGGCATGTATGCTGTTTGGAATTTGTTTTGACTCCAGTGAATTGACTTGCCAATCCTTAAATTTAAGTTGCTCTTATATGATGGCGCAGCAAGTCACTTGACATTTTGGAAAAGACCATAAGACTTGCTTTTATGCTTAGGTGACATCAAGGTAGTCAATTTCGGCCATTTCGGCCGGAATTTCGGTGGGATTTCGGATTTCGGACTTGGGACCTCCGAAAGCCGAAATTTCGGCTAACCGAAAAGTGGCCGGTTTTTTCGGCCGGAATCAATATATTCCGGTCAAAATCGGTGTGTCTCGGCCGGAATTGTTCTTTTATATTATTTTTTTCCCAATTTCATATCCAACGTGTAATTTTCACCATAAATATAATATTAGTGTAAAATTTTAATCCGAAATTACACCGAAATTTGGAAACGAAATTCCCCCGATACAAAGTTGTACCAGTGTCTCGGCCCCGGCCGAGACACTCCGAAATCCGAAATTAACTACCTTGGGTGACATCAAATTTGGATGTTGGAGTTTGAACACCATAAGACTTGCTTTTACACCGTTCATATTTCACACCCTTTGGGCTTGTGTTTTAAAACTTCAATACATGCTACAATCAAAAACTGTCCAAGTTTTATTTTCTTTGTTATTTTTTGGGTTATTTTTATATGCACTACTCCAAACACATGCTCGATGTGCATGTCGTTCTGTTTCAAGTAAAATCCATTTTTTCATTTGTGACTATTATTTTTCCAGTAAGTCTACATAATATGAACAACTCAGAGATCATATACTAAGTAGTAAAGATGCCTTAGTTGAACTGATACCGCTGAGTAGATAAAAGGTATTCAAGATAAAGACTGCAATGACGACAAATAAGTAAGTACAACTAAGTTATTAAGAAACACAAAAGATTACAATGAAGATAAAGACTGCAATGACGATAAATAAGATAATAAAGTAAGTACAACTAAGTTATTAAGAAACACAAAAGATTACGGGGTTCGACTTTCGTCTACGTTCACGGGGTAATGAGTGGTGATTGTATTATGTTCTGGGGTGAGATTACAAGGTATTCAATGCTCTCAAAGATATTAAACAGAACTAATACTTAAGAATTTGTACTCTCGCTCTTGACATTCAATAAGTATAAGCTCTTTCTAGATCTAACTCAGTAATTGCGTGTCCCTACTTTGAAAGTGAATCTCAATATTTATAGCGCCTTCTCCATTAGGGCATATTCGCTTCCTTTAAGTCCATCTAGATCTGATACTCCTCCGTACATATTAAACATTCGCCGACCGCGGACCTTCAAGTCAGACTATGCCACCTAAGCTCATTCCACATGGCTCCAGGTCCATCGAGATCTGATACTCCTCCGTACATGTTTTTCCCTCGTCGACCGTGGACTTAACCAGTCAGATTATGCCACTTAAGCTTGTAGATGGGGAAAAACGGTTCGCTGGTTTTTAGGAAAGTGAAGAGACGAACGTGACGTCGAGACTCCTCAACCGAGCAAACTGCTAAACCTCACACAGATGCACTGCAAAGGGAGTGCTTAGATTCGAGAGATCAATCTATAGGACTCCGGCCTGAACCAAGTCAATGGCCGTTCCAGAGTCAATTCGGTCGCAAAGAGGGAGATGGGTTGATCTGTAGGAGGGAAGCTGAGAATTGTGTGGAATCAATGATGATCAAGGATTGTGGATGTGTTGAACATTTCTGCAAATTGAAGAACTGCTGAATGTGAGTTCTGTGAATAAGTTTTAATCGAGTTATTGATGGGGTATGATCATTATCTATTGTCCTCGATTTGGACTTATTTATATTGCAAGAATGATGAACCAATGATCCCTGTAAGTGTGACAGTTTCTTGAGTGAAATAGTGGGAAAGTGGAAGAATGTGGTGAAACCAGTTCCAGGTCGTGCGGAGACTTGGTTAACCGTCCACCCACTACTTTGATAACTCCTTCAACCGTTTGCACGACTTACTCACTCTCTCATTGTCGATGAATCCACGTGCCGTAGGCCGCCAAACCAAAACCCTAATTGATATCCCCCATTTGTGACGTGATTGATGTCTCACGAATCGTGGAGTCATTTGTTGACTGATTAGACAATGTGTCTAGGTTTTGTTGAATGGAGAATGATTGTCGAATGCTCAGTGATTCATGAATTTGGACGTGTTAGTCCTTGTGTTGATATTGGTCGTGTATAATTATTGTAAATTCGGGCGTATGAACAAGTTTTGCTCAATTCGACGAATTACTGATAGTTGGATAAGCAATTGAGCAAGTATTGTTCAGTTCGACGAATTACTGATAAATTACTGAATATTGATAGTGGATCAATATTCGAGCAACTGAGCACATATTGGTCAATTCAACAAATTACTGATAAATTACTGAATATTGATAGTTGGATCAATATTCGAACAACTAAGCTAGTATTGCTCAATTCGACAAATTATTTATTTATTGGTAATGTGACCCAATAAAATATTAAAAATATTGGTAGATTACCGAATGTTATATAATTAATCCGCGTGTTGCTTGATGGATCAACATAAATTTATTTAGTGTTTGAACTTGCTCAGAATAATGATTTGTTGAGTGTTTGTTCAAAAACCCTAATTTTTTATCAATTGCTCATTAGTCAACGAATTGTTGAAAATAAGTCATGAGCGAAGGAGGGACAGACCACATGAGACTATGGACGCCCATGTGATGCCCAATTGTTCGAGTGAGCACGCACCAGGGTCATGAGTTGGCCAGTTGGTGAAGGAATGACGATTAAACGTCGGTTTCATCATTTATTGAAATATTGCTGGATTCAACATTAGGTGATAAAACCTAAGTATGAAGAATGGGGGACCGACCAAGATAGAATGAGTTGGTTGGAGAGAATTTGGGCCCAGTATGAGCGATTGCGCAAATTAGGTCAAAAGTTTGAAAACGTGTGGGACCGGATTTGTGCAAGCCCTAGGGATGACCTTGGTCGGTCAAGAAGGCATGCACATGTTACCATGATGTCCGTGTTTCCGTACTGAGAGTTTCAGTATTTTCTAATGTGCGTTTGAGCAACATTGTGAATTTTCAGAAGAGTTTCATCTTGAATGAAATTCTTGATTTTGTTGGAATGAGCATGTATGCTCAATTGATCAATATTTTGTAAATATTAAAATAAGAGTATTTTAACACTTACCATTCCTATGAGAGGCTATCCCGTCGTGTGACCATGTTGGCTTTTGGATTTTCATGATTCGAGCAAGATTTGAGAAATTATGACGAAATAATGATTTTGATCAAACCGAGGAGTTCATGAATTGAGGAAAATAATAATTATAAAAGACTAGGGATTGCAAGGTGTGGGACCGGCCAAGAATTGGGCATGGCCTGCCGGCTAGGTTACCCGGTCCTGCACACCTTTCCCTAATTTTATATTATTTTTTTTTTCATGAATCCATGAAGTTATGGAGAATCCATGAGTTTTTGTTGAAACAGAGGAGTTTCATGAAATTGGGGAAATAATAATTATAAAAGGCTAGGGATTGTAAGGTGTGGGACCGGGCACGGCTTGGGCATGGCCGGCCGGATGGGTTGCCCGGTCCCGCACACCTTTCCCGATTTTATAATGTTATATTTTTATGAATCCATGAAGTTATGGAGAATTCATGAAAATATGGAGAAACCATGCAGTTTTGCCTAAACAAGGAAAGTTGTTAGAATGGAGGAGTCTTCATGAGTTCATGAAAATAACAAAATAAGGAAAATAATGGAGGAAGCATGGGACCGGCCATGGCTTTGGCACGGACGGTGGGCCTGGCCCATGGGCTCTTCTCTATTATTTTAATGTTATTATTTTCTCTTTCCTATTTTATGCAGGATTCCTCATTTGTCCATATTTTCGAATGCTCGTTCGTGCATCATTGTCGAGTACACTTGCACCACTTTTTATGGGGATCACCCAGTGATAGTTCAGATGCCCGATTGTTGAATAGTTATTACTAATTTATGAAATTCAGTGGAGAATGATTCATGAAACTGAGTAATAAAAGTGAGTAGTTATTTATTATCAATCCATAGGACCAGTCGTGGATTCGGAATAATAAAGCGAGTATTACCATTCCGTGGGATCGTGGATTTGACCACAAAATCAGAGTAATAAAGTTGTGTATTACCATTCCATGAGATCAGCTGTGGACTCGATCATGAAATCGGAGTAATGAGATTATCTATTACCATTCCATGAGATCAGTCGTGGATTCGATCATGAAATCAGAGTAATTAGATAAAATAGATTATAATCTAGGAATTTAGCGGTGAATGTCACAGTAGAACTAATCTATTGCAGAAGGGATATTATCCAGTTAAAGCGTCATATCCGTTTCGCAAGGTGCATAGTCAGGAGACGGCTGATATCCTGAAGGCGTTATTGCTCTCAATCTTACGGAGAACCGCCTGGGTCTATACATGGTCTCTCTACATAGTTAGGAACAGTGAGTGTCACCGTCCCAAAGGCGTTGTTGCTCTCAATCTTACGGAGAACCACCCAATCGTTCTTTTATGTAAAGGTGGGTCTCCCTCATGTAGTCAGGGAATAGTGAGTGTCACCAACATCCTGAAGGCGTTATTACTCTCAATTTTCGAAGAACCGCCCAATTATGTTATTCTACATAGAGGTCACGATGAAATTCCATGGATCGAATGCTCAGCTAGTAGAGGCTTTTCGAAAGAAATATTCATCATGGCTTCGTAAAATATGAATTGTCACATGCCTGAAGCCGTATCAGAAACATGTAGTATCATGATTTTACGGTTTTGACCTTTGTTGAAAATCCACCATCAACATTAATTGCCTTGCTTAGTGAGGGACAGTCATGTTCCGCAGTAAGCATTAGATGGTGATTTCAGTCGACAAGAGATCAGTGGTTGAACTCGGTCTACAAATGAATTATCAGAATCCCTGATTTACTCCAATGAGGCCATATGCGAGCAAATGTTCGGGTGGAGATCCTGGTAATGTGATAGAGTGTCATCCCGTGAGTATGGAGAGATGAAACACCGCTGATTTGGACGATCGGGCATCCTGTTTTAGTCGGTTTAAGGTTTGCGGGCCTGAGCCCAAAAAAGGAAATCGATGTTTTATTTTGGAAATAAAATTGATATAAAATGGAAGAAGCCCTAAACTTTTTGATCAAAAGTTTAGTTGTTCATGAGTTGTTCAAAATAAAATTCCATGTGTGCATGTATATGGAAGTTTCATAAAAAATTTGTTTTAGAAAACATATGGCCGTTCGTTCGTTAGTTTAAGAAACGAGCAATAATCCCTAACATGAAAGAGATACATGAATCCTTGAATAGATATGGTCTAGTCACAGTAGATAAATTTTATATATATGAGATTTCATGAAAATCCAAATTTGTTTTCGAAGCATGAACTTTCACAAATACTTTTAGGAACGTAGGTTCGTTCGTAGTTAAAGTAATAAATAATGACCCTTAGAGTAAGAGGAATTTTTTAAAAGACCTGCACCTCGTGATGAAATTTATTTGGAATATGTGGACCTTTAAAAAAGTATAAAAGACCCTCGTTTCATAGACGAACGCTCGTTTGAGCAAAACAATTGATTTTTTTATTTTATTTTTATAAATAACTCGCGTAGATTATTATTTTTTTTTTAATTTGTGAGATTTCAAAAATTAGAATAAACTCTCATTTCAAATATGGATGCTCGCGAGTGGGAGAAAAAAAATATATACATATATTTTCAAAATTACGTGAGTTTCACATTAAAATATATATCTTTTGTAAATCAATATTTTGATTTCGAACAACTGTTGAAAGTAAACAATTATACATGGTGAAATAATGTCTATATGTGAGTTTTCACAATTATAGAATGGACGTCTATTCAAATTTTGAAAAACCTTTCACACAGTAAAGATTTACGTGGGTTGTTCACGATTTTATGAAAGATTTTGCAAAATGATTTTAAACAATTGTTAAAAGCAAACAATAATGTTTTCATGAATTTTGTGATTTCAGAGTGTATGCACACTCGGTAGAAAATCAGTGAATGTTGACATGAAGGGTTATGTGAATTATTCATAATTTCGTGAAAAGTCAGGTGTCAGATTTTTAAGTAATGGGTTTTGCTCGTCTTTTCAGATTTGAAGGAGCGAGCAAGATTTTCGAAATTTTAACGTTATTATCACTAAGTTCGTGAAACCATAAATAGGTAATAGATGAGAGTTATCATTTTTGTAGATGCTGATGTGAGCATCCAAATTATTTTGGTTGTGCTTTAATTCCACTTCCTTGATGAAATCTGCATCTACGGATGATATACTGAAGTAGGAATGTTGTATGGACGTCACAACAACTTTGCAAGAATGACTGGTTTCCATAATGATACTTCCAGAGATGATATCTCTACAGATGCAGCTTCAAGAAATGGTGCTTCTAGGACCTCTGAGTGATGGTGAGAGATCCTTCATACTGAGTTGTACTCATGGTTACGTAGTATAGCAATGCACGGGAAGTCTCTGATGGAGGAATATAACATCGCAGCTCGACAAATGGGTCCTTGTTCGATTGATGTGGATTACTCAGAGATAGTAGTAAGCCTTCGGGGTGGAGAATCCAGAAATAAGGATCATAGAATGATATCGAATACTGTAAAGTCCCCGGTTGTGTCTTTGGTGAGTTGTTAACGCTCCTTATATCATGATTTTTTCTTGTCAGTGCAATTAGGATCATGAAACCAAGGTTTGTTATTTCCTTTCAGAATTTTGCTTCATCGAGCCTTGACGGTCCTCAATTCTATGTGGGTGAACAAACAATCCCTGAATTGAGCATTGAAGAATAAGTTGATGTAAGTACCTCTTTGAATGATCGTTCATAGCACTCCTTGAATAAAATATTAATAATTGTTGCTGATGTCTCCAGGAGGAAATTTCGTGCATAAACAAAGTATTGACAATGCTCATTCTTCCTTGGAAAATGGTGAGACGGAGCATTCTCAGAACCCAGGACCGAATGAAGGAAATAATGCTACTAATGGTGATTCCGGCAATATTGATCCTCCGAACGGCTTAGAGACCCCTCAAGTAGGTATTCTCCTGTACTTTCTTCATAGAATTATGAAATTGATGACTTGTGAATGAATGAATGAGAATCCATACGAATATATGAGAAATTTTTTCCGCCACCAGAAAAATTCAGACTTCAGCCTTTCAGCAAAAACGCTATAGAATTTTCGTCTAATGTCGGATTTTCGCAATCTACCCATGTTTTTTCATGCCCAGGAAATTCCCAAGCTTTATCAAAGAAGCTTTTTGAGTTTCGAGCATGTTTAGGCGAAACAGTAAGCTTCTAGAAAAATTTCAGCGGGCATGTAGTCCAATGTTTTGGCCACATATCTTTGCTTATTTCTCCAATTGATGCGAATTTTGGATATGTTGTAGAGGACATACATACGAAGAGAATGGTATATGACACATCCCTATATTCCTCACCAAATTCTCCCAAATCTCTACTTTGTGCGGGACAATGTAAAATCATCTCAACGAGCTTGTCGTAAAATACTCGTGTTGTGTCTTTAGACCATTCACTTGTGTATTGAACGGTTAGTGAAGGATTTTAATGTCGTTGATTCATTTGAGATTATGAAACTTTGATTGATACATGAGCATGGTGGTGCTTGCAGTGCCATCTTCTGTTAGTAGTAGAAACATCACTTCTGAAACCCTGGTCACGGGTCCATAACTGAGGCTGCTTTCAAGAGGGGGTGATGTAATGACCATGGTTTCATGTATTGTTGGTAGCATTCCTTTTATGATGAATGATTAGCACGTGAGAGTCTGTTTCCATGGGTCTTGGACTGTGAAACTGATCGCCATGACCAGTGGACCGTCAGTCCCCAGTATTTTGTTAAATCACTCCTTTTTGTTTTCTCTTTTTCTTGCAAGACTTGGATAGAGGACCCATGTAGAAAAATTTGTAAATACTTAGGTGGTCGAAGTTGGAGGTACCTTGATAAAGTACTTAGTGGAAAGACCCGATGGACACCGATCGACTGTGGAAGTTATGAATCCCGTCTAAGAATTGCTGCTTACATATTGTACGCTCTGGAAGTTGTAGGAACCTCATACGACATCGGAATTCGATGCTTGACCCCAACTTTTGAAGCTAAGAGACTGAGATATCACATGAGAAAAGAATCACTCAATTTGGAGTTGCAGAGGTCACCCAACGAAGCATGCACATTTGTAATTTGTAATACCGTACAAATTTTTCAGATTTCATAGACCTGACGGTAAAGGAAATATCTTTCAGCTCGTATGTCCGATTGATGCTCCCTTTTGGTATGCTGTAGAAGAGACATAGACGAACATCTTTCATTGAGGAAGAATTATCCCATTCCTCACCCATTGGTACGTTTTTGTAAACCCATGGCCTAAAGTGTGTTGTATCTTATTTGCAGAGGTGATGAGAACATCTTGTAGAAGTCTTTGGCTTGTGCTCACCAGTCGTGCAAGCTTTGGAAAGACTTTCATGTGAACATATTTTCATGTCTAAAAATCCTGACACGAATCATTAATGCTTGGAGAAGTCGGCTTCATCGAGCAATGCTTCATAGAATGGTTAGTTGATGAAGCCGAATGTTGCACCTGAGACTGTTGTTGATGCTGAGATCACGATTGAATTATCTACAGAATTGATGTTGAGACCATGAATGGAGTTCCTCCACATATCCTTGTTGATGTCGATACTATGGTCGGAGTTGCTTTAGAGACTGAAAATGTTAGGACCATGATTTATCGGCATATCCTTTACTCCTTCATCCAGTGATCCTTTACATTCACGAACTAGTTGGTGGTTTACGCATCCCTAAGATGTAGGTGTACTGGGAGTACCACCCGAATTCTCCTGATCAGTATGACTTTACTGTGAACTGGCTTCGTCAATGAGTCGACGTTGTTGCAGAAGATTGCATCAGCAGTCTCCATTCTGGGTGTGATCGGTGAGGAGAGAAGTTCCTTAGTCATCACTACACCATTTTGGCCAATTAGAAACAGGGTTGTCACAGGAAACTTCTGTTTCAAAACGTGGCGTGACAAACTTTTGTAACGTCCCTGTAGCTGTTACGAATTGGGTTATAACAGAGGTTGTAACAGGTAACAGCTGTTACTACGTGGAATTTCGTAACAGATCACAGCTGTTACGAATTATTTGTGTAACAGCAAAAAATTTCCGCCAGTCAACATTGACCGGTCATTATTGACTGACGGTTCATTTACTGTCCGAAATCCAAATAGCCTGCATACATTTAATCCATCCATATTCAACAATAATTTCTTCAATCAATTCATATCAACATTCATTCAGTTCATAGCAAACAATAAGAAAAAATACAAATTCTTTCAAGTACCAAAAAATTTCTGTTAAGTATCAAATTCTGGTAAGTACCTAAACACTCTTTTACATTCATTCTCTGATAAGTACCTAAACAGCTAGACAAACCCCTGAAACACGGGAAAAACAATTTAACGAACCTCACTGTCAATTAAAATGTACATAAGCATCAGCAGGTTGAAACAGGTTGCATTTGTTCATGAATTTCCTTATAGCATTGAAGGCTGCATAAGGGAGATTTGGAATCTCGATACCTGTATGTATTAGTGCAAGATGGGCCAGCACATCTATCCTGAGGTGGAGGATAACTGAAAATACAGATCAATAAGGAACAATTGCAGTTGTATGTAATATCTACTTGATCATTAAAATGTTGTGGCTATCATCTTCATAACAAAGGAGTCTTCCAAAATTATGGAAGTCACAACATACATGAAAGTTAGTCAATTGTAACAATATAACCCAAAAAAAAAACAAATGTAGAAGTACCTGGCCGTATGCAAACATACAAGTATTGTATCTAGACAGACAATTATCTACCATTGGTAGACCTGCCACTCTAACATTTAACTTCTGTCAAAGTGTGATAGACATAAAGGGTAAATTTTACAAAAATGGAACAGAAGAAACATACAAAGAACTAGATTCTTGTTGGCATCAAATGACATCCATCAGGACCATCACTCACAAAATCCGGAAATTAGGAGAAACGGACCACTAATAATTTCAAGGTCAAGACAGTTGAGGTGGGAAAATCCCCGTGATTTTGATTCCACTTGTTTTCCCAACTGGTGTGGCAGTAAAATAATAAGCACTTTGAAGACTTTCAATAAGCTGAGTTATATAGCACTTGGCACAAATAATCAAAGAAACAAAGTGGAACTCCTAGTATCTTTAGTAGAACAATATTCAGTGGAACAATAACCACAATTCGCACAAAATAAAAGCTTACCAGAGGAGACCACGACAGTTCCATGATCTAGGAGTAACATTAAGGTTGACTACGCCCCCCTGCCTAAGAATCATTGCGGGAACTTGGTTGCCCTGGTTCGACTGACCTTCAGATGCAAGCCTTGATAGCAAATTATCTCCAGATTCCACGTTACCGAATTTCACTATCTGATCACCAAGCTGTAAATCCATTTTCTGCTGCTGGAGACCCATCAGCTATTTCGTCGACTATCGCAAAAGGAAGGCTAATTAGATCCCATAGATACAACATTGGATGCATTTTTAGGAATGCTGGTAAAACTGCATTATAAGGATGTACATTGTTATCTGACCTTTCACCATAATTTTGTAAAACAAACAAAAGACATGGGGACAAAATTAATTTTACATTTGACTTTTGAGGTACAATTAAGATCAGAAAAACACACGCCGGTAAAGAACTTTCCACTAGCCATTCCAACCAGACAGTATATAGAATAAATCCCCAGATCCGAAGTGCAAGTTGCAAAGATAAGCGCATAATAGTAAGGGAAAAATATTGTCAAACCTGAATCAAGAAGGAAACTGATGACCACTAAAAGCAAATTCAAGAATTAGTAGAATTGCTTCATGCAGGTTCTTCCTACTACTATAAAGATATATTAGAGGTTTTCCCGACATTGAGAAGACAAAGTATGCGTAATCAAAATCATTTGGTTGAGTTATATTAAAACGATAACTATTTACTTGTTCGAAGAAACCTCCAATCAATTCTCTCTACATTATAAAGCATGAACTTGAACCTTCAGTATTTCAGAAAGATTTCACACAAGCACTCAGAAATAGTTTTTCCATGTTCATTCTCAACTTTAAGAAAGAAGATCAACCAGTTCAAGATCAAGGTCCCTAAAAATAGGATCTCCTGTATGAGAAGAAGAGGCTTAACTAGGTCAGAAAGTTCTCACCACTTGTTAAAATTTATTTGATCAAACTTTGGCTAGACTGCAAAACCAACAAAATCAACTGCAGTGTATTACAACTGCTCAGAAAAGTCAAGAAGGTGTGCTGCCTTCATTTAGGTACGTGTTTGCATGCATGACTCTTGATAACCAAAACAAAAGAGTTCCATAAATTAGGAGTTAAGGATGCATACTGCTTCTAACTCTTACCTGAACTTTTTGAAGCTGCGGATTTGCTAGGAGAAAGTTTTGCAGGATGTAGAGTTTGTAAATGTCCACTTATTCAGTCAGTAATCGTGCCATAGTCGTTACGCAACAGCAAAAAAAAATTCACAAAAGGGTTATCTATGTTCATTTTATTGATGAAGAATCACATACTGACTTGGGAGAAAGGAAAATTACTAGATTGATATTGAACTATTTATTCTAGCATAGCTCCAGTAAGTTATCAGTTTTGCACATTAAAAAATGATGCTTACTGCATTCCACCAAAAGAGGTTGCTGACACCGTGAAACTTTGAACACTATAGACCCAGTAGAAATGCAGCATTTTTTTTTCATTAACTACCATCTCACACAAACCATGGCAGCAACACTTCTTTACTTCAGCTGGTTTCTCAGATATAGCTTCACCAGAACTTCTTAACTTTCAAAACCCCATCTTAACCCTTCCGAAATCAACCGCATAGTTTCTAAACAAAAACTTCATTAAAACCTCTTACAAACTCATCCCTTCTGCTGCTAGATTAGGAATTAAGCTCAACCCATTGTTTCTGGGGATGAACAAATCCCATTTTTCATTCACAATACCACCAAAATCAGCCACCAGAACCCATGAATGCAACAGCCTCAGATCCTTTTTCTACTCTAAATCTTAACTCAAGAATCAGCCAAAAACATCAAGTTGGATCATTCTGAGCTCAAGAAACCCTGAAATCGATTAATATTTTGGAACCCTAAATAGAAATCAAACAAACACCTATCTACTAGATGAAAATAAAACCATTATACTAGCTGAAAGTGTATCAATATAAAAACCCTAAAGAAAAATCGAAACCCTATAAAAAAAACCAAAAATCATCCGATGAAATCGATTAACAGATCTAAAAGATGATGATTGAAATCGCAAATCTCATATAAAATCGAAACCTAATCGAAATATTGCATTAATAATTGAAAACATTAACAGATCCACACCTTAATCGAAATTATAATTGAAAAGAATATCTTCTGATTGTTACTTACATCTTCAGCTTCTAACTAACAGATCGAAACCTTAATCGGAAGTCTTAATCGAAACCTTGAAATCATGTAATGGAGAGGAATGAGCAGTTTCTGGAGAAAAGAAAAAACAGGTGAGGAAACAGGTATGGTCGAGAGAGGAGAGGAGGAAATGACTCAAGTCATGGAGAAAAAGGCAAAGTCGTGTGACCAAGGGTTGAAATATCCTCTGTTTTACCTGGCTTGGGTGGAAATAATATGAAGGTGTGACCACCCACGCACACGGATGCCACATGTGCCACATATCCAGTTACAATTTGTAATCGCCGCTGACAAGTTTTGTAACAGAATCTAGCTGTTACAACTATTTTGTAACAGCATTTCCGTGTTACGAATTCGTAACGGTTCATTAGCTGTTACAAATTTCTGTTACTATTCCCTGAAAATGGTGTAGTGCATGCAAAGTTCGTAATGTAGAGAGATTCCGTTGATAAATTTTTCATGGAATCGCATCAGGTTGCACTGACTTGCTATGTCTTGAATCTTGTCTAATAAGATCAAATCCCTAGTGCATGTTGAAGGAATTCGTGCCATCGATGGATGAATGATGTTGCATCTGCTTCAAAAGTCTTGTCATGGAGATAGTGAATACTCAGCGATTATAGTTCATTTTAACTTTGATCGTTTCGGTATTGAATCAGTGTGTCGAGATATTTGTGCTGAAGCTAGATGCACCATGCCATTATCGAAGGTGTACTCTTTGATTGGGAGTAAAATTTGAAAGCTTCTTAGATGCTTGAGCGTTTAAGCATCATATCCTTCAAGCTTCAAATGTATTAGGATTGATTGTCTGGGCCCCATGTATCTTTTGTTGATTTATCATTCCTTTCCCTGTGGTAGTGGGATTCAACACTTATGCAGACATCAGAGCTTTCTGATTTTGTGGCACACATGGACACTCCTGCAAGGCTACGGAGAAACGGCCAAAGTGTTCCTTGTCATGCTCGAACATTATCTCAGTAATGATTCTCAATGCTCGATTCGGAGAAATGTCAGATTCAACCACTTGGTAAAATACTAATGAGGTGAAGCTACCATTCATAACGTCTTGCAGAGTTGCTAGCAGAATTGAGTCCCCGTGCTAGGATAGCATGTGAGGAAATAAATGACACAGACATGAGATGAATGATACTTTCCTGAGTGTGGAACCTCTTGATGAATCTCTATGCATCTTTTCCAGGTTCTTGCTTCAACCTCGTCAAAGTTCGAAATTCCCCCAAGTGCTCTGATGATGGAACGTCCGCCAAATCTTCTGGATCAGAACTTTCTTCGTTGGAGAAATGTGTAACCAAAGGCGCTTTGTTAGTAGTCATCTTCTCGGCATGAATCCACGCTCGTCTGAGTCATGTCGTATCTGGGATCTTCCCTGATTATGTGAAACTTGGTTTCCGTCCAAGTTAAACCAACTTTCATTTTGAGAGTGATAAAACCGTATGCATTTCTGATTGAGATGGGATCACGAGTAGCTTCTTGTCGAGTTATGCATGCGGATCAGAGGGTTTTCAGTAGAATATTATTGATGGTGGTGTCAGCATCGATCAACATTCTTCCAAATTCATTTCCTCTAAGATGGACTGTGGTAAGCAGTCCCCAGTCGTGCATCTCCTTGTCTGTAGATGAAGGTTCAAGGAGTATTTCCGGGATGGACAGACGTGACATAATGTAAATCGTTGTTGTGAACATGTCTTTCCTTTTTTCCTTAGACAGATAGAGAAATTTCACAGATATGCTCGATCAACGATTGGACTGCTTCTTTGACTGGTTGTTCAGAGAGTGTAAAGGTTCTGATTGGGAGAGGATTCATGTGTACTCCTGGGATTCTCCATTTTTTCTTCAGTTTACTCTCACTGATGAACAATAATTTGATTGCATCATCTTGAACCAGACTTCCACTAACTCGGTCACTTTTTCAATGGGTAGAGGGAAGTTTGAGTCCCCGTCTGATCATTTCCCGTTCGTTGATGCCGGGTTGAGATTTGTGCATTTTAGGATTGGTTATCTTTTCTTTGCGCCTTCATAGGAGCCTGGGATATTGGAGAAGGGATCTAACACTGTGTCTCGGCTTTCCTTTCATTCCTTTAGACAACAACGTTTGTTAAAGGCTGGAGATTATACTGATTGTTGACTAGGCATCGACTGCTTCGAGGTACCTACACCTTGCATACTTTGCTCTTTCTAGTAAAGAAGGTATAGTAGTCGCTGATCTTTTGGATGCTTTATGAAGATCTGAGAAAGTATGAAACCAGAGATTTTCTAGCAAGGCTCTATAGATCGGGATCATTCCGTTGATGCACAAGTCCACCAGTTTTTGTTCAATGACATTCGGGTCATGATAATCCAAAGCTTGGACTCTGAACCTCTTCACATAATTGTTCGGATGTTCATTGGTCTTCTGAGATATTCTTCTTAAGTCGGAGAGAATAATATGCTCTGAGACGAAGAAGTATTTCTTGTATAAGGCATTAACCACGTCTCTCCAACTAGCGATGCTCCCAGGTGCAATGTTGTTATACCAGGTGTATTCTCGGTCTGTCAGAGATTTCGAGAATTCCTTCATACGGATGACATGATTTTGTTCGTGCTATCCTAGTGCTTCCAGTAATGGAGAGACGTGTTCTCAAGCGTTCCCTGTTCCGTTGTACAACGTGAATGTTGGAGAGGTGTAGCCTTTTGGTAGAGGGATTCTCTGTGTAGAAGCAGGATATGGAGGTTGATGACAATGGACATATGATGTATTGCCTCTTCCTCAATCCTCTATAAAACATTCCAGATCTTCACGAGTGATGAAACCGGCAGGCTCCTTTGTAGGTGGGTTTTCTACAGTTTTTTGAATTTCGTCATCGTCGACTACGTGGATTGGAATGACCTTAGGATCAACAGTTTCTTTAGCTTTCCCTTTCTCTCGAGTCACCTTATCAGTGAGAGTCTTGAGGTAATTGTATAGCTCTTTCTGCATTGTAGCCATGTCAGTCTGATTCTTCGCAAGAGTTTCTTGCACTTTCATGAGATCGGCTAGGGTAGGAGGATTTTCTCTGGTTTCTTCGGGATGCTTGCCGAAGAGAGGATTTCCTCTAATGTTGGTTTGCAGAGGAGTGGTATTGTTGGTGCAGTTGTTAGAGACATGAGTAGTTTCTGGATCTCCACCATTGTTGCTAGTGCAAGCGTTATTCGCGTTAGGGTTTGTAATTATACCTTACCTAAGATCAACCATTTTTGAAAGTTGTGATTGCAACCGAGATATTAATATCCCACTGTGGTCGCCAATCTGTAGATGGGGAAAAACGGTTCGCTAGTTTTTTAGGAAAGTGAAGAGACAGACGTGTCTTCGAGACTCCTCAACCGATCAAACTACTGAACCTCACACAGATGCACTGCAAAGGGAGTGCTTAGATTCGAGAGATAAATCTGTAGGACTCCGGCTTAAACCAAGTCAAAGGCCGTTCCAGAGGTAATTCGGTCGCAAAGAGGGAAATGAGTTGATCTGTAAGAGGGAAGCTCAGAATTGTGTGGAATCAATGATGATCAAGGATTGTAGATGTGTTGAAGGTTTCTGCAAATTGAAAAACTATTGAATGTGAGTAAGTTTTAATCGAGTTATTGACAGATGATGATCATTATCTGTTGTCCTCGATTTGGACTTATTTATATTGTAAGAATGATGAACCACTGATCCCTGTAAGTGTGACGGTTTCTTGAGTGAAAGAGTGGGAAAGTGGAAGAACGTGGTGAAACTAGTTCCAGGTCGTGCGGAGACTTGGTTAACCATTCACCCACTACTTTTCTAACTCCTTCAACTGTTTTCACGACTTACTCATATTCTCGTTGTGGATAAATCCACGTGCCGTAGGCCGCAAGACCAAAACCCTAATTGATATCCCTCATTTGTGACGTGATTTATGTCTCACGAATCGTGGAGTCATTTGTTGACTGATTAGACAATGTGTCTAGGTTTTGTTGAATCGAGCATGATTGTCGAATGCTCAGTGATTCATGAATTTGGACGTGTTAGTCCTTGTGTTGATATTTCTCGTTTATAATTATTGTAAATTCGGGCGTATGAACAAGTTTTGCCCAATTTGACGAATTACTGATAGTTGGATGAGCAATTGAGCAAGTATTGCTCAACTCGACCAATTACTGATAAATTACTGAATATTGATAGTGCTGAGCACGTATTTCTCAATTCGACAAATTACTGATAAATTACTGAATATTGATAGTTGGATCAATATTCGAGCAACTGAGCCAGTATTGCTCAATTCGACAAATTATTTAATTATTGGTGATGTGATCCAATAAAATATTAAAAATATTGGTAGACTGCCGAATATTATATAATTAATCCGCATGTTGCTTGATGGGTCAACATAAATTTATTTAGTGTTTGAACTTGCTCAGAATAATGATTTGTTGAGCGTTTGTTAAAAAACCCTAATTTTTGAACAATTGCTCATTAGTCGACGAATTGCTGAAAATAAGTCATGATTGAAGGCCACATCAGACTATGAACATCCATGTGATGCCTAATTTCTCGAGTTAGCGTGCACCAGGGTCATGATTTGGCAAGTTGGTGAAGGAATGACGAATAAATGTCGGTTTCATCATTTATTGAAATCTTAATGGATTTGGGCCCAGTATGAGCGATTGCGCAATCCCCGGGTTGGTTTGAGAGATTGCGCAATCCCCAGGTTGGTTGGAGACCGGATCTTGGTGGTCATGGGACCAGTTGTTGGTCGTTTGAGCAATCCCCAGGTTGGTTGGAGAGAATTTGGGCCCAGTATGAGCGATTGCGCAAATTAGGTCAAAAGTGTGAAAACGTGTGGGACCGGCTTTGTGCAAATTAGGTCAAATATGTGAAAACGTGTGGTACCGGCTTTGTGCAAGCCCTAGGGATGACCTTGGTTGTTCAAGAAGGCATGCACGTGTTACCATGATGTCCGTGTTTCCGCACTGAGAGTTTCAGTATTTTCTGATGTGCGTTTGAGCAACATTGTGAATTTTCAGAAGAGTTTTATCTTGACTGAAATTCTTGATTTTGTTGGAATGAGCATGTATGCTCAATTGATCAATATTTTGTAAATATTAAAATAAGAGTACTTTAACACTTACAATTGCCGTGAGAGGCTAGACGGTCGTTTGACCATGTTGGCTTTTGGATTTTCATGATTCGAGCAAGATTTGTGAAATTATGACGAAATCATGATTTTGCTCAAACCGAGGAGTTCATGAATTGAGGAAAATAATAATTATAAAAGACTAGGCATTGCAAGGTGTGGTACGGCCACGGCTTGGGCATGGCCGGCCGGCAAGGTTGCCTGGTCCCGCACACCATTCCCTAATTTTGTATTATTATTATTTTTATGAATCCATGAAGTTGTGGAGAATCCATGAGTTTTTGTTGAAACGGAGGAGTTTCATGAAATTGGGGAAATAATAATTATAAAAGGCTAGGGATTGTAAGGTGTGGGACCGGAAACGGCTTGGGCATGGCCGGCCGGCTAGGTTGCCCGGTCCCGCACACCTTTCCCAATTTCATAATATTATATTTTCATGAATCCATGAAGTTATGGAGAATTCATGAAAATATGGAGAAACCATGAATTTTTCCCAAACAAGGAAAGTTGTTAGAATGGAGGAGTCTTCATGAGTTAATGAAAATAAAAAAAAATAAGGAAAATAATGGAGGAAGCATGGGACCGGCCACGGCTAAGGCATGGCCGACCGGCCGGCCGTTGGTCCCGGCCCATGGGCGCTTCTCCATTATTTTAATGTTATTATTTTCTCTTTCCTATTTTATGCAGGATTCCTCATTTGTCCATATTTTTGAATTCTCGTTCGTGCATCATTGTCGAGTACACTTGCACCATTTTTATGGGGCTCACTCAGTGATAGTTCAGATGCCCGATTGTTGAGTATTTATTACTAATTTATGAAATTCAGTGGATAATGATTCATAAAACTGAGTAATAAAAGTGGGTAGTTATTTATTATCAATCCATAGGACCAGTCGTGGATTCAACCATGGATTTGGAATAATAAAGCAAGTATTACCATTCTGTGGGATCGTGGATTTGACCACAAAATCGGAGTAATAAAGTTGTGTATTACCATTCCATGAGATCAGCCGTGGATTCGATCATGAAATCGGAGTAATGAGATTATCTATTACCATTCCATGAGATTAGTCGTGGATTCGATCATGAAATCAGAGTAATTAGATAAAATAGATTATATTCTACGAATTCAGCGGTGAATGTCATGGTAGAACTAATCTATTGCAGAAGGGATATTAGCCAGTTAACGCGTCATATCCTTTCCGCAAGGTGCATAGTCAGGAGACGGCTGATATCTTGAAGGCGTTATTGCTCTCAATCTTACGAAGAACCGCCTAGGTCTATACACGGTCTCTCAACATAGTCAGGAACAATGAGTGTCACCGTCCTGAAGGCGTTGTTGATCTCAATCTTATGGAGAACCGCCCAATCGTTCTTCTATGTAGAGGTGGGTCTCTCTCATGTAGTCAGGGAACAGTGAGTGTCACCAACGTCCTGAAGGCGTTATTGCTCTTAATCTTACGGAGAAACGCCCAATTATGTTATTATACATAGAGGTCACGATGAAATGCCAGGGATCGAACGCTCATCTAGTGGAGGATTTTCGAAAGACATATTCATCATGGCTTCGTAAAATATGAATCGTCACATGCTTGAAGCCATATCAGAAACATGCAATATCATGATTTTACGGTTTTGACCTTTGTTGAAAATCCACCATCAACAAAGCTCAATCCACATGCTTGAAAACCACGCGCCTAGAGACCCGTTGTATTTAATGCTGAATGGATGCTTCAGCTGTATCTGATTGGTCGATAGCATCCATGTTCCTAGGCTAGGGTCTATTTCTTCATCACCACCGTTGATTATTTCTCACTCGTGATTAGATAAAGCAAAATAGAGGAGACATCTCCTACTTCGCGGGTATCCATGCGTCGACGGGACTACTGGGTTAACTTGTGCACATTCTCCCAGATGACAACACGTGTAGGGATGTTAAATGACATCTACATCATTCGATAATTTGTCATTTAAAATTATTCTTTTACACCAAAACATGTACTTGTGTACATTCATTTACATGATGCATATGATATACCATAATTTTTTATAACAACCCCGAGGATAATAATATAAACCTTGCAAGTTCACCGTATAGTATGCCAGGTCGACCAAATACATGAGAAGTAGATAGATAAATGATAATATCAAGTAGAATAGTATAATCTACTTTTTTTTATAAGAAAATAAGAAACCCAAAAACACTACACTTAAGCAGTATAGCTGGGATAGTACATAGCCCAATTATATTCAGGGTCATTCGAAAATCCCTGAATCAGATTGGTTAAGTTGTCATCCGACCATCCATCATTGATGATATTTTTGTTATATAATTTAGAAATACTTGCAGATAAGAAATTATCAAATCTATTAACTAGATTAAAAGAACTAGCTTTGAAATTAAAGAGTCTGAAATGTTGATCTTTAAAGTGAGTATTATTTCAAAATCTTTCTTATCTGGCCTTAGTATACATCCCGATAACCAGCTATAGAATAGGTTCAGAATCGCTTTGGAATTCGAAGTGATGACCGATAAGCTCCATTTCCCATTGAAATGTTGCTTCAGCTCCTTCTTGTTCTAAGAGCTCCCTAGTGCTCCAGCCTGATGAGTTTCCTCTTGCTTCTTTGCAGTTTCCTGCATAATCAATTAGAGTTAGTCCAATAGCTGATTCACAGACGTCAGGGATCATAGAAATGCCTACTCTGATTTTGTATCTAAAAAGACTTGGAAAATTCCAACACTGCAGGGGAGTCATTTTAAGGTCTGTGTCATGAAGGGGATTATAGTATAAGTTGTGGTTTATGTTATAACTCGTACTCAGCACATGGTTCGACGAATTTAGATATTTTACAATGGTATTAGCAGTTTTCCAGCTGTTTTGGTATTCCTTTATAAAAACTTTGTTACACCGATCGTTCCATATATGCCAACTAATGGTACTGCAGAGTTCTTCCCATCCTATGAAATTGGTATCTCTCTCTATTGGTAAACCAACTGTTTATCCAATCATGACAGTTATTCGTGTTGTTCTTAACGTAGTTTATCTGGAAATTAAGATGGTTCCAAATTTGTGAAGCAAAACAATAGTCAATGAAAAGATGTGTAAGGGTTTCATTGTGGTTATTACATAATTGGCAGATGGTATTAATGTATGGAAGTTTTGCTGCCACTCACATACTATTGGGTAGTATTGAGTTGGCAAATTTCCACATGAACATATTGATGGAAGGGGAGACTTGAAGTTTCCATATCTTATTACAGTCGCGATTAACAATTTCACTCTAGTTTAGATTGTTATACATGGACTTTACTGTGAATTTATTATCTTTTGTCATAGTCCAAATAGCCTTATCCTCAATGTCATCAGTAGGGATAGGAATCTCTTTTATTATGTTAACAATTTGAGTATCAAAGCATAGTTCCAGTTTAACTATGTTCCAATTTTTATCTCCAGTGATTAAGTCACTGACTCAATTTAAGTTTGTAGTGTCAATGTTTGGTTTGACTTGGGATCCATAAATCATTCCAAATATTAGTTTTACTTCCTTTCCCTACAGTCCATAAGCAATTGGTTTGGATTAGGTTGATCCCACCTTTAATCCCTTTCCATATCCAACGATCTGTTCTTTTAGGGTTGGAGTCAAGGTGCATTATATCAGTATTCAGGTAGTAGACATCTTTTAGGATCGATCCCCAAAAGAGAATCAGGGTCCTCTTTAAGTCTCCAACCCATTTTTGCTAACATGGCTTTATTAAAGAGTTCAATGTTTTGAAGGCCTAACCCTCCATCCTCTAATGGTATGCACATATTGTCCCAGGCTTTGAGATATATGCCTTTTGGATTTTCAATATTTTTACCCCACCAGAAGTCATACTGGATTTTATTAATTTCTTTATATACTTTCTTTGGGAGTTTAAAACATGTCATTTGGTATATGCTCATAGAAGAGGTGACGTATTTGATCATAACTGTTTTTCCAGCAGTATTTAGATTCTGCCAACCAAGAAATTTTTTTTGCTTCATAATTTGTGTAGTTGCAGGAAATCCCACAACTACACCCTTAGTAGAAATCTATTAATTTGATTTGATGATCTAATTTATTTGATATGAAAATGAAGATTAAAGTACTAAAATTGTAAAAGAGACACAAGGATTTTTACATGGTTCGATCATTGTGATCTACATCCATGGTTCTTCACTAGTGATTGTATGTAATTACATGATTTTACAATTGAGACTCCATTAATGAATACTTGGAGCTCTAGATTTTTGGGGAAGAAGATCATCAAGAAAATAAGTCTCTCTCTCTCTTTACAAAATTCTAACTTCAAATGTCTCTCCAAAATCTATTCTCCAAAAGAACCCTCTCTCTCTAAAAAAGACCTCTTCCTCTCTTCTCATGCCTAAATGGCTATTTATATGATCTTACAAAATGTTGACAACTAAACTGTCCCTCAACTTCGGACATGAGGACTTACATTGAGAATCTTCGCAATCTACTTCGCAAATATCTTGAACCTTCGCGAACTGCTCATGCTTTCCTCATGATTTTGTTATCGTCACCTATTGCATCACTTATAAAACACTTCTGCAAAATATTATTGTTGCGTCGTTAATTGTTCGCAAGAATAATAATGCTGCGAGATTCTGCTCCTACATCTTGCCTATTTTTTCTTGAATATTGCTTGAAGAGCGATCTTCAGGAAAAAACTAGTTGTTGTAGCTGTTGGAGTAGACTTTGATCTTTGTTGTTGAAGGAACGAGCAAAAGAATAGTGAACTTGAAAAGTATATACTTGCCTCTATTCTTTTGCGAAGTCCCGGAATGTTGCGAAGTAAATAATATCAATCCTTGAAGTATAAGAAGTATGAAGTATCCTTGAAGAAGTATAAGAAGTACTCAATCCTAGAAATATAAGAAGTATCTATCTTTGAATAAGAAATATTGCCTCTATTCATGCGAAATTATTTCTTCATTTTTGGTGAGAATTCTTGCCCATTTTGGAAATGATTCTTACTGAGAAGATAAAGAACATAAAATATTTTCTTGGTAATCCATAGTTGCCTCTGTTCTTTATCTATAAAGGAGAATCCTTGAGAAAGTGTTGAATGATTAAATTGCATCTCTATTCTTATTTTGCCTGTGCCTCAAGTGGAAATCACTTTAAGAAATTAATCACATTCTACGAAATAATCACAATTCCTGCAAAATTCTGGATGAATCTGCGAGTTTATGAATGAGTCTGCGTGATTATGAATAACCCTACTAATTTCTGAATATTTCTGTGAATTTCTGAGTTTTTCTGCGAATTATGAATAGTACCGCAAATAGTGCCGCAAATAGTACTGCGAATAGTGTTGCGAATTATGAATGGTCCTGCGAAATTTCGCGGTATTACTCTGTAAAATTTTGTAAAATACTTGTGTGAATATAATATTTATGTAATGATTATGTTATGAAATGTGTATGCGATGCTTATGCCATGAAATGCTTATGCAATGCTTTTATGATGCGAGTATGATGCTTATATGATGAGAATGTTTATCTATTGCAATGTATATCTAAAGTTTGTGTTACTTAGATCATTTTATCGCGGAAAAATTGATGTAGCTTTAAATTGCTTCCATTCCTGCACTATTAGTCTCGCATGATATAATATAATTAAAGTATTAAAGATGCATAATCTCAATTTCATTTCAGTATATATGTTCGCAAGCTTGTTTGCTTACATATAATCATCTTCGCAAGTTTATTTGCGTATTCTCTTGTGGTCTTATTTTGCCTTCCTAGTTAAAGATCTTATTTTTCCATCTTTTGTTGTGACAAAATCGCAGGACGTTCTTACATTTTCATGCAAAAACCCATTGATCTTGCCTTAACTTTTTTGTATAGTATTTTAGCCTCTTCAGGAAGTGTTGCGACAATATGACAGGCCTCAATAGTCTTGTGAACGTAAATCCCCATGACATTGCCGTCTTGCGATGAAATCGCAGGACGTATCTACACTTTCATGTAGCGACCCGTTGATCTCATCTTAACTTCTTTATTATGTTCTGCGAGTTCTCTTTTTTTTTTTTTTTAGAAGGCTCGCAAAAATACAATTGTTGCACAAATATGACAAGCCTTTAAGTTCTTGCGAACAAAAAGCCTCGTGACATTTGCGTCTTATAGCACGTATCATCTCCCTAATGGAGGGTGCTACCCTTTATCTTCCCCTTGGTTGCCCCTTCAAGGAAGCGTACATCGACCATACAAGGTTAGCTCTTCCCATCTGATTCTGCAAACAACCAGATTTGTTCGCAACCTCTTATCCTTTTTTCCTATAGGGATTATAGTTACGAGGTTGCACCCTATGGGGTATCTTTGGTCCAAGTGCATCATTTGCCAAGACTTGTCAAGAATGGCAGATGTGCTTCAAACCCACCCGGTACTCTTGACTCAACCGTGTACCTCGGCACCTTGATCATTTTCTGCACTTCTTGGGAAAGACAGTATGCCTTGGTCGCCCAACCTAAATCATGGTACATCGCAAGATTAGGTTGAGAATCCAAGGTGTCTTACCCGGATAGGTACCCCGCTTTTAGGATATGTACCCCTTAATGTCCATGTACTCAGGTTCCGTGGTGGTGTTCCGTTTTTCCTGATCCATGCTTATAGGTACCCCCTTAAATGACGTACTTTAGGACTTTGACTCTTGCGAAATGTTGCTTCGGGAACTATGGTGTACGTCACAAAGGTTTGCCTGTGTAAATTTTCTGCGGCTCTCTTTCTTTTTTGGAGGCTGATCACAGTTTGCGTCTTCCTTTTATGAAAGATGATCGCAAATAAATTTTTGTGTCTTTCTTTAATGAAAGCTGATCACAATAAGAATTTGTAATTTTGGTAATTTTTGTCTTGCGAAATTTTATTCGCATTTATTGCGATAATTTCGCATTTCTTCATTCATTCTTTCATCCTTTCTTTCGTTTCTGTCATTTCTTTTTTCATTCTCATAATATCATTGTTGAAGTAAATTCTTTGTAAAATCTTTTGAAATCTTAGAAATTTTCTTTGAAATCTTGCGATTATATCGCGTCTTTAAATCAAAAATGTTCCATAGAAATATATAAATTTAATTTTCTTTGTTTTTTGTAACTTTGAAATCTTTGAAATTTTTTGAGATCTTTAAATTTTTGCGATGAATTCATTTTTGAATCTTGCGATTGTATCACTTTTCACCAATCTAAAAAATCTTTGAAATGTTTTGAAATCTTAGGAATTTTAAAAATCTTGCGAGTATATCGCTTTTGGTAAATAAAATCAAAAATCTTTTGTCTTCTGTAAATAAAATATTCAAGAAAATGGTACTTATCTTTCTTGCGATTTTCTGTTGCGTCCGTCTCTCATGAAGTAATCGACTTGCTTGCTAAATGTGAAGGAATGAGAAATGAAGTCTTGTGAAATTAACTCTTGATTTGCCTCTTGTATAATGTTGCGTCATACCAAGTGTTCTAACCATTTCTTGCGAAATATGTCTGCGAAATAACCTCCCATTTTCTTCTTGCGAAATAACCAAAGATGTTGCGAAGTTATCAACGATTGTGCGAAGTAAACCTTTGCATGAAGTAAACGAACATCTGCGATGTGTTCATGCTGCGAACGTTCGCAAGGTAAACATTTGCGAAGTGCAAAATTTTTTTGCGAATGGGGAGATTCGAACCCTATACATCAAACTCCTTCCCTTTACTGCTGACCATCTGAGCTAGCTTCAGCTTGCGAAAGAAACACATATTGCCACTCTATTATTCTTCCTTTCTTTTCAATAGTTCCAAAAAGTGTGAAAAATATTGAGCTTTGCGAGTATTGATCACACGAACTCTAACCCATACTCCTAATCCATGAACATCTGTGCCAGTTTCTGTTTGTGTTGGAAAAGCATTTACTCTCATTTTAATATCCTTTGTACCCTTATCTTCTTCCTCCTTCTTCTTAACATGTTTCGAAATCACACAGGTTTTGTGAAGTTATTCTTTTGGTTGAACTTCTCTTGATCTCTTTTTTTATTATTTCTTTCTCTTTTTCTTGTTTACGGTAGAAAGTTCCTTGTTTCCTTTTGATGATAAAATAAGAACAATTATTCCATCTTCTTTGCGAATTGAACTATTACAGGTAATCCAAGATGAATATTATCAGCCAAGATAACTGTTTTCCTTCAAACTGATGTAATTTGCGAGTTGAGGTGATGCTACTATTGATAAGTTGGTGTAAAATCTCGCTGCTCCCATGAACATCAGTCATTAAAATTTGATGATTTATTCGAGTTAGGCATCCCCTCATGAAGCCTTGTTTTGTTTTCTGAACTTCTTTGTCTCTTCCATTTTCTCCGTTCTCCTGGTAAAATACCGCACACCCCAGTAGTTTCCTTTATTGCAGTTCCTTTTTAGAAAAGTCCTCATCATTTTCCTTGGAAAGTTTATGTGAACTTCTTCACGCTGTTGAGTTGAGCTCCCTTTGTGATGCTTATGTCCTTCTTTTTTCATACGAACATTCGCAATCTAATTCTCATAATAATCTTTGATCTTTGCCTGATACTTTTATTTCTTCATGTGATGTTCCTCCATTCATCTCATCTTCAAAACTTTTCTTCGTTATTTTTTGTTTCTTCCTTGTATTCCTGATAATGTTTGTTATTTTACAACTATACTTCTGCGAAGCTTGCTGTGATTATGATGGTTTCGTGGAACTTTTCTGATGATGTTTCTTTGCTGCGATAATTTCACTTGCTCCTTTTGGTTTCATTGCTACTTCCATATTTATAGAATCTCCGTAGAATCACTTCTCAGGTTGTAATTTGCTTTACTTCGCAAGTTGCTTTATTTTGCTGGCTTCTCTTCTTTGTTATGAACTGGATGATACCTCCTCGTCATAGATTGGTTTGTTGGACTGTTATAAATGTTTTATTTGCGCGCTCTCTTTTCTCCTGCTTTGTTGATTTGATCGTTCTTATGTAACATGGCCAATATTATCTCTTCTTCACTATATGTCCCCTTTCAATTGTGATTATTCGTAAAATATTTGTGCTTCATCTTTGTTGAGTCTTCATATACTTGCCTTCCTCCTGGGTGCGGCTATCTTCGTATGACGCAATTTGTATCCTACCAATCTGCCAATTGAAGTTTTATACCTGCGAAATTTTGAAACTCCTTTACAATATCGCATAGCATTTGTGCTGCTGGTATTTCCATTAATATCTTAAGTCTGCGATTTTTCCATCTATTCTTTTGCGAAGTTTTGAACTCTTTGAATATAATTCTCTGAAACAATGATTCGAGTTGTTGTTTAGGTGGTGTAAAGCAGCTATTGCATCTCCTGAACTATTCTTGTTGCTCTTCCCTTCCTTATTTTGTCCATTGTTCCTCAAGCAATTATGTTTTGTCCTACTAGCAACACTATTGTATGTAATTCCTTGTTCGAAGGCTTTCTGCGAGGAACAACAACAAAAAGAAATGTTTCACTAAGCACACCATGGCAAAAATAACGAGATTCTTGATATTTTGATGTGAGAAATGCTATCTGCGTCGTCTGTTTCTCCTCATCAATAATTTCGCAAGTGAGAAATGCTATCTGCGTCTTTGAAGTTTCTTTGTAGTGAGAATTTTTTTATGCGTCACTGAGCTTCTCTGCTCTGCGCGATGACCTGGCGGTACTTCTCCAATCTTTTTGTGTTCTTTTCAACGCCCTTATCTGTGTCATTACTTGCGCTTTCTTCCTTTGCAATGTGCTCCAATTATAGATACTTCCCTGTACTACCTTGTCTCTACGAAGGCAAAATTAAAGAGTATCGAAAATCCATAAAATAAACACAATGATGATTATACCACTATGCATCCCTATGTCATAAAATAAACATCTTGTAGTCATAATCGAAGTGATAGCCAAAATTGAAGCTATAAATATCAATTGTCAACATTTAATGCGAAAAAGCCAGGATTATGTAGTCTTGGCATTATACGAAACTTTTTTCAAAACTTTTAATTAGAAAATTTTCAGATCTAAATAATTTGAATATAAAATAAGAATAGCAGGGAAGAGATTTGTCCTTTCGATAACAGTTGCAGAGAATTGTGGCTGACTTCATTTCGTCGAAATTTCAAATATGTTGTTTGTACTCAAGTTACTGCGGTTTTTCTTTATCTTATCTTCCTTAAGATGTGAGATTTTGCTGAAACTTTCTTCTTTTTCTCAAAGATCCAGTTGAATTTATCACCAACAGTAGCTGATTTCTTTAAACTTTCTTGAACCAACAAGATTAAGTCCCTGTTTCTAGCGCCAATTATGTAGTTGCAGGAAATCCCACAACTACACCCTCAGTAGAATTCTATTAATTTGATTTGATGATCTAATTTATTTGATATGAAAATGAAGATTAAAGTACTAAAATTGTAAAAGAGACACAAGGATTTTTACATGGTTCGATCATTGTGATCTACATCCATGGTTCTTCACTAGTGATTGTATGTAATTACATGATTTTACAATTGAGACTCCATTAATGAATACTTGGAGCTCTAGATTTTTGGGGAAGAAGATCATCAAGAAAATAAGTCTCTCTCTCTCTCTTTACAAAATTCTAACTTCAAATGTCTCTCCAAAATCTATTCTCCAAAAGAACCCTCTCTCTCTAAAAAAGACCTCTTCCTCTCTTCTCATGCCTAAATGGCTATTTATATGATCTTACAAAATGTTGACAACTAAACTGTCCCTCAACTTCGGACTTGATGACTTACATTGCGAATCTTCGCAATCTACTTCGCAAATATCTTGAACCTTCGCGAACTGCTCATGCTTTCCTCATGATTTTGTTATCGTCACCTATTGCGTCACTTATAAAATACTTCTGCAAAATATTATTGTTGCGTCGTTAATTGTTCGCAAGAATAATAATGCTGCGAGATTCTGCTCCTAAAATCTGGACAATAGGTTCAAAACATTTAATTTTTGACCTGTGAGTAAACAAATGTACTCCTAAATATTTGTCTTCTAAAGGTATTGAATTTAAGTTCAAATTAGTTATGATTTCATTCATAATGTTGGGATCAGTGTGCGTACTAAAGAACACACCATATTTGTTTAGGTTTATTAGCTATCCGGAAGCCTTACTAAAGTCAGCAAACAGTTTTAACAGGTTATTACTGGCCTGTGTTGTAGCTTCACAGAATACTAGACAGTCGTCTGCGAAGAGGAGGTGAGTCACAGAAGGAGCGTTACTAGTTATTTTGTGTCCCTTAATCATTTTAAGGTTTTCATCATGGATAATGGTTCTAGTCAGAGTTTCCATACAAATGAGGAAGAGATATGGGGATAATGGATCCCCCTATCTTAGACCCCGGGTGGTTTGAAGAAACCGCAAGGCGAGCCATTCATGAGAATGGAAAGATTCGTAGTGGATATGTACTGGTATATGAGATTACACCAGGTATCCGAGAAACCCATTTTTTTCATTATTTTCATTAATAAGTTCCATTTAACTCTGTCGAAAGCTTTCGACATGTCTACTTTTAGTCCCATTAGACCTTTCTTTTTTCCCATATTATGAATTAATTCATGAGAAACAATTATATTGTCAGAGATTTCCTTTCCAAAATGAAGGAAGATTGATATGGCGAAATTATACGATTTAATAGAGGTTTCATTCTATTAGAGAGAAGTTTGGAGATTACTTTGTAAACAGTGTTGCAAAGGGAAATTGGTCTAAATTCAGCTGATGTGACTGGTTTAGGGACTTTAGGAATGAGATAAATGAAAGTAGAATTGATTTCTTTTAGGATATAACCAGTTCTGAAGAAGGATTTTATCATTTGAGTTAGGTCTGGACCGGTAGTTTCCCAGTTCTTTTGAAAGAAAACTGGTGGAAATCCGTCTGGTCCTGGACTCTTATTAGGTTCCATTGAAAAGATAATGTTCTTAATTTCTATGTCAGTAGAAATAGCCTCACGGAGATTATTATCAGCTTCACTGATGCTAGTAGGTATGAGGTCAATTAGATTGTCATCAACAGTGGGGTTAACAGAAGTAGTTATCTTTTTGAAATATTGATTAAGGGAGTTTGTTATGTCATGTTTTTCCTGGACCCAATTACCATTTTCATCTCTTATTGTGTCTATTATGTCCTTTCTATATATATGTCTAGCATTGTTGTGGAAGAGTTCAGTATTCCTATCTCCTAAGGCAATGGTTTGTTCTTTACCTTTAATCTTCCATAATTCTTCTTTGATGTTATATCAGTTAGACAGTTCTTTTGTGAGTTTCGATAGTTCTATAGATTTTATTGTTGAGGGTAAATTCTTGTTGGCTTCATCCATATTTAACTTAATGTTATTGATGTTGTTGTTTATATTGCCAAAAGTTTCTTTATTCTATCTGTTTAGATTGTATTTAACTGATTTTAGCCTATTTTAAGTTTCTTTATTCCGTCTATTTTAAAATAGACGCACACGCTACTTAGGTGAGCACACTTGGCAACATATGATTGGTTTAAAAATTACAAACTTAAAAGGAAAACTTAACTTACCCTGTTTGGAATTTTATAGAAGTCCAATTTCAATTTGGAAATTGAGTAATTACTAAATTAGGACTATTTTTTCCAAATTAATATATAAAGGGTGAAAAATTCACATATTTTCTGAGAAGATAAGCGGAAAAAATAACTAAAATTTGCACATATCCTCCACCTATTTAATGTATTTATCACCAAATCAAAAATACATATCCATGGGATGGGGTGAAGCCCCGCGCACACCAAATCAAAAATACATTGTCATGGGGAGGGGCGAAGCCCCGCGCACACCAAGTTAAAAGGAAAAATATAAATAAGAGGAGGGATCCCCTCACACTTTTATTATCACACTATCTCACACGTTGGGTGTCATTTTTGCGATTAAAAACCAAACCGTAACGGATTTGAAGCTAATATTTTGGGTATATGTTCCTCTTACCAAGTTCTACATACCTACAAAAAAAATATGCTTATTCCAAGACATATAACACCACCATCTACTACTTTGAAAATTATCCATTGAAAATCAACGGATTTCTAGCCGTCGAAAGTAAGTCTGGTAGATTGTGAGGTTTTATATTTAGGAATGTGCTCATTTATGGTAGGCATGTAGAACTAAGTAAGAGAAACATTTCCCCAAAATATTAGCTTCAAATCTGTTACAGTTTGATTTTATCCGCAAAAATGACGCCCAACATGTGAGATAGTGTGATAATAAAATTGTGAAGGGATTCTTCCTCTATAAATAAAGTCTGCAATTTTTTTATCTTATTTAATGTATTTGCTCCGCCACACCAAATCAAAAATACATCTCCACGCGCATACCAAATCAAAAGTGCATCGCCACTGGGAGAGGCGAAGCCCCGCGCACACCAAGTTAAAAGGAAGAAAATAAATAAAATATGCAGATATTTTCCACCTATTTAATGTATTTGCCCGGCTACACCAAATCAAAAATACATCTCCACGGACGGGTGATAGACGCATTTATGTGTCTATTTTCATCTCGATTTTCTATATTATTAGTACCTATTTTTGTACTTATTATGGTGTTTTGTGTGTTTGTAGGTATTTTTGGGAAATAAACGTTTTTGGAAAATTCGGCTCGAAATGTTGCTAAAGGCATCTCCAGAGGACATCTACTAAAGGCACCCTTCATTTGGATAAGGGGCACCTCAATTACTAAGGGGCACTCACTTGCTATTTACACCCCAGGACACCTTAAGTGTTTAAGGCACCCGACAGTTGGCTAGGAGGCACCTTCTTCTATCACTTTTGAGTTAGATTTTTGGCGGAAAAATATCAGGTTCAAGGTCAGTTCATGCGTAAGTTTCTGTGTTAAATTTGGAGAGGATTTTCTCGCATTTGGTTGCTGGACTGGATCCGTATGGGCCTGTTAACGTAAGACAGGGTTGGTATGAGTTTGGGATTCGATAAAGAAGGAAAGATCATCGGACTTTTTTTAAAACAGGGAGTGAGAACAGTTCTCGGGATTTTGGGAGATTTTGCACGTTCAAGGCAGGTTATCTTCTTACCATAATATTGTAAACATAAGGAAAACAATGACGTGTTTGGGATCTTAAAAGAAAGAACAAATCTTCATATATTTGGAAGATTATGTAAAACAGGGAAAGGAGTGTTTCTAGGTTTTGGCATATTTGGGAAGAAACTTGAGATTAAGAGAACATATTTCCCAAGATTCGATCCTATGAAATCTTCTGTGACCATTGGATTAATCAACAGTCGTGTAGAGGAAGATTAAAAGGGGAAATTCCCGTAACTTCAAGAAAAAGAAAAGAGAAGATTTCCTTGAGAATTAGTCGGCATGTTTGGTATATACGAAGTTGAGGGAAGTCTGAAAACGGAGAACGGAGAGTTTGGAGTGGAGCATAGGTAGAAAATCACGCTGCAGGAGGAGTTGCAGCAGCAACAGATGAAGAGGATGAAGAAGAGTTGCAGACGACAAAAAATAAGTGTCGTTCTCAAGAACACGAAGAACAGACTCATACAGACAGTCGTTTATCCTGCTACACAAAATATTATCGTTCTCTGTAACTGTGGATTTGTAACACTTATATCCGTTGTGATTTCTCTGCTTTATTATTTTTCACCTCTTGTAAACACTTTTCGAGCTATGAATATCAATTTTGAGCGTGCTTCCAACATGAGGAGCTAAACCCCATCACTGGTATGACGGAGGAAGCCAATTCTCATCACTATGGTAACTCTATTTAATTCTTTTTTATGACTTTTGCATTAATATTAATTGAATTATGATTTTAAATTAATTAGTTGTCATTTAGTTTGATGGGTTATGCTTAGCTTTAGTGTTTTGATAACTCATGCTTATCATTTACAATTAATGTTTTATAAAATCTACCTTGGAAAAGATTAATAGTCAATAATTATTGTTTTTGGAGCTGTTATTGTCTAAGAATTAATATTGAACAATAGAAAAAGAGTTTGGTGAAATCCATATTCCCAGTAATCTCTTAATATTGTTATCATCCTTTGTTTTATTTGCTAGATTAATTTTATAATTTAAGTCTAATATCAACTTCACAAGTCCGAGAATCAAACCCTTTCTTACCACTTGTAAAACTACATCAACGAGGCAAAGCCCCGCGCACACCAAATCAAAAATGCATCGCCACGGGGAGGGGCGAAGCCCCACGCAAACCAAATCAAAAATATATCACCACTGGGAGAAGCAAAGCCCCGCGCATACCAAGCTAAAAGAAAAAATATTCCCGGTGTGTAGCACGGGAACAAATCTAATCCTCCATGACATAGATGTACCCACTATGCACCTGTCGCTTCGTTCCAAAACCTGCAAATGACATATTTTGTCGCATTTTCTAGTGACATAGTTTTGGTCGACATGTTAATAGTTGTATTCACAAGCTCATTATTGTTTTGCTGACCTAACATCTTATTTGAGGGTAATTTTATCGACATAGTGGGAATCTAGATGAACATTTACCCACCTTAAATTAAGGTGACAAATCAATGTAGTTGTATACAACCGGTGTGTCGAGGCTGTACTTCACAATGCGTACAACAAATCCTCTAGCTCTTCAACAAGCGAAAACTCATTTTGATGTTCATCTATTCCAGTACTTAAGGAAGCTTATTACCGGTGACGGAGCTAGTTTTGGCCTCCAGCAACAGCGTCTTGCATCCCTACCTATAAAACATGGCGGCCTTGGTATTTATATTATATATGACACTATCAATTATTGTTTTTTGGCATCCCAGATCCAAACAAAACTTTTTCAAAACACCATCTTACGTAGTTGTGCAATCCCAGAAAGCAGCTCCACCTTTGATCATGCCCTATAAACATACTTCATATTTAAACATTAACGATACTGCCCCCACCTTATGAAGTCCTTGGCAGTACATTACTTCGATGTTGTCTAGAAGGAGATACCAGAAAAGTTGAGATTGTCAGATAGGGATGCTGTTTTGTGGCAGTGCAATAAATCTAAACATGCTCAGGACCATCTTCTGGATGTACTGATTGCTTAGCTTGGGAAATTTATTGGACCTAAACAATTTAGTTCGATATATGCTACAGACTTGGCATACTTTTGTTCGAGGAAGGCAGTTCATTCCCTTATTGCAAAAAAGCTATGGACATTTATGGTGATGATGCGATACATTGTGCAAATGAGGTGGGTTTAAAATTTCGACATGACCTCGTTCGTGATGTTTTTGCAGATATTTACTTCAAGGAAGGTGTTGTGGCAAGAAAGGAAGTGGCCTTAGGATTTTTATTCGATAATGATAGCACTCTAAAGCCCCCCGATATCCTCGTATACAATTTGGAAAATGGTCAAGACATTTTTTTCGATATCACATGAGTTTCACCTTTCATCGGGGTTTCATCGCTACCTTTGTTCAAGGGAAAGCCATCTCAAGGGCACTCACTTGCAAACGACGGAAATATCTAGACAAATGTGTTGCTAATGGCTATGGCCTTGGTATCCTAGCCTTCAATACTTTTGGCAAAATAAGTGATGACGTGGTGGTATTTCTGAAGAGATTAAAGAATTTTTTGGCGAGCCATGACATAAATGGAAAAATAGGAAGTTCTCTTTTCTATAGAATAAGTGTAGCTATTCAAAAACATGTTGGAGCCCAGCTTGTCGCTAGGCTCATGACTACTTATGTGTACGAACCTCTTTATTGACTTCTCTTATTAATATTATTATTCCATGGTTTCCTCAATTTATGACTCCCGAGTAAACCCTTGGTTCTTCATAGTTTGTCACATATTTCTCAATCCACCATGTGGTTAATTAAGTAAGTGGTCTCACAACCAATAGGTTTTTACACCACATAATATATAAAAATTATTATTATTTTAATATGTTACAATTATTGAAAGTTTAAGCAAAAATCCTACTTGCTCATCCAAGAAAAATTGAGAGTTTCAATCAAGATCGAACTCTTCTGAAAATACAAAATAATGCTCAAATGTCCAACAAAAAATACCAAAATTTTCAGGAATGGACAGGCATCAACTGGTGACCCGTGCACCACTAGTCGGTCCACTTGGCCACCATGGCCGGCCGGTCCCATCATTCCTTAATCTATTTTTCATTAATCTTTTATTTGGTTAATCCTCCATATTTTGATTAGTTCTCTAGTTGGAAAATCCTCCATACACTGCCCAGTCGGTCTTTCCATCACGATGCCGGTCCTCATACCCATTGGTTGGTCGGTCACTCTACCCATATTGGACAATCCTCCATCTCCTGGATCAAGGGTTTCCTAAAATTAGGGTTTCGCACTTGATGATAATTCTAATCAAGTCTGAGCATCAATAATTTTCATAATGATCCATCTACCAATATTTTAATTAATATCTAATGTTTGATATCGCTACCAACATACTATTGCTCGATCAAGCAATGTTTTATTGGGAGACCATCCATTTGGGAGATTCTATAATATCTCATTGGGAGACCATCTACTTGGGGGATTCTCTAATATTTTATTGGACGATCATCCAATATTTACCAATATTCCAATCTCTACTTTGTCATTCGAGGACTCATGACATGGTGGATTGAGGATGATTATTTTATAATAACTCATTAATATTTGATTTCTTGATAAATACTTGACATATGAGAATACATGGTCCATGATCGATCTAGCAATCTCATCAGACCGACGTTCATTAATCCAAAATATTCGAGTATCATTGCTTCCTCAACTGTCACAATTCATTAGACTCGACCTTCATACCTCTTCATGACATAATTGACTCTGGAACGACCATT
Organism: Papaver bracteatum; assembly: GCA_023529315.1. NCBI lineage: Eukaryota > Viridiplantae > Streptophyta > Magnoliopsida > Ranunculales > Papaveraceae > Papaver > Papaver bracteatum. The sequence goes on from JAJJWX010001756.1 coordinate 733,635, forward strand.
TTCTTGGTTTAGGCCGGAGTCTTACAGATTGATCTCTCGAATTCAAGAACTGTCATGCAGTAAATCTATTAAAGTTTAGACAATTTTCTTAATTTATGATCCGCCTATTGCATAATTCTCTACTTTTACTCAAAAGCCCGCAAATTGTTTTTTCCCATCAATATATTGGCGACCACGGTGAAATATTAATCTCTCGGTTACAATCCTAAGTTTTCAAAGATGGTTGATCTTAGTTCAGGGTTAGTTACTAATCTCAACCCTAATCCTAACAATGTTAGCATTAACAACAATGGCGCTACTCCAGTCACTCCTATCGTTTCCAACAATGGTGCTACTGATACCACCTGTCCAATCAATAGTACCGGTGTTAAGGCTAACTTCAACACCAACACAATCGATAATACTCTCTTCATCAATACGAAAGCTTCCTCTCCATAAGTGCAACAACCCAAGCGTTCAACTCCAGTGCCCTAATATTCTCAAGCACGAAGGAGGGATAATCAAACCCGAATTGCGCCTGCTCCGTCTCAGCGTCATCAATAACAAGCAAGAGATAATCAGACACACTCAAACTTCCCTAAAAATTAAGTTATTAAAGGCATAGATCAAAGACTGCGTGATCAAGTTACAACATGTCAGGAAAGAACCAACTGAAAAAGAAATAAATAATCCTAAGTAACGTCGCTTTCATCGATTCATCAATCATGCCACGAGTAACTGCAATGGTCTGAAGCGCATCTTTAAGGAGAATGTTGAATCAAGAGAGCTTCATCTGGGGACTGAAAGAGTGCACGTGAAGCCCTCTTTTAAATCATGAAATTCACTATCTTTGAAAGACCTGTCAATAAAGAGGTTCAATCATTGATAGAGCATATATGTGAATTGCTCTATCTATCAAAGGTACAAAGGAAAGATATTTTTACTACTCTTAATCACATTGCATCAGGGAGATATCTATCTATCCCAGAAGTACCTCCTGAACCTCCAACCACAGATAATGAGGTGTACGACTGGGGACTGCTACTACAGTTAACCTCAAAGGAAATGAATTTGGGAGAAATTTGATTGATGCTGGTACTGCCTTCAGTATTATTCCACTGAAGACCCTCAAAGCTGCAAGGATCACTCGAAAATAAGCTACTCATACTCTTATATAGACCAGATACCATGAAGAAATGTGCAGGGATGCTTATGGACACATCACTTTGAAAATGAAAATAATTTCTACCTGGACAAAAACCAAGTTATACATATTTGCGAAGATCTAAAATATGACATGATCCTCATACGAGCAGGGCTACATGCTGATAAGACGGTCACTGAAAAGGTGCCTCTAATAAAAAATCTCTCTGAAGAATGAAATCGTAATCTGGCAGACCGGATGGACGCCCTATCATCATGACCTTTGGAGGAACTTCGGACTATGAAGGAACTAAAACAAGAACTTGGAGATTCCAAACTTTGGAAAGTTTATTCCACTTGGATCTCTACCACCGAGTTTCCCACACGCTTTCCTTACGTGGGGACTCAATGTTGCTAATAAAAACACCTTTGCTGCAAGACGTTATGAATGGGTAGCTTTACCACTGCGATATTTTACCAAGTGGTTGAATCTGGTTCCTATCTAAGTCGAGCATCACATTGAAATATTCATTATGGAAATGATTTAGAAGAAAAAAAAAGTATAATCATGACAAGGAACATCTTGGATATCCTCTTGTTGTGTTACATGAATTTCCACATATACCGCTAATATGGAAAAAGTTTGATGCATGTACGAGCATGAATCTTACTTATGTTGTAGGATTAATAAAGGAAATTTCGAATCAATGGAAGATATTCAGGGCCAAGACAATCAAGCCTAACAAGTTTCTTATAAGAGATTTGGTCCCGAAGGAAACTAGGCACAACCTCCACTCCATGATGAGCTATGATTGGGAAGGACCTTTTATGATTGTCGATGCTATCATTAGCAGATATTACAAGTCGGTAGATACAGATGGCAAGATGGTGGAGGCTGCAATACAAGGGAAGTGGCTTAAGGAATTTGACAGTTAGATACTTAAGCATCTGAAGTTTGAAACAATTAGGAATTTCTTAGTTTATTCATATTTTCAATTCTTCCAAAACATATGCAATAATTGTATCAATTGATTGTCTTTCAAATCACTATCGAACCAAAAAAAAAATCCCTAATACTTTCAATAACCTACTTTTCCAAAGCCATCCAAGAAAAAATCAAAACCTGATAAAAACCTCTTGTCTCTCAAAAGTCTAAAGTGATATCTTCATGCTCTAAAGAGCATTTTACACATCAACTAGAAGTTCTGACGATTCACCATGCTGGGGACTAGAGAAAGCATAACAATAAATACCTTCATGATAATGATCTAGCACATGAGAAAATTGAAGCAGACAATCTGACTCAAAAATATAAAAGGTTTGCCTTCAATGATGGAATCTTGTATAGCAAAAGCTTTGGATAAAACAGACTGAGATCCTCGACAAAGCATGAAATCCCAACGATTTTAAAGGAAATGCATGTGGATAACATTAAGGAAAGAAGAATTCATTTCTCCAAATCCACAAGAAATATCAGAAGTGTCATCAATGCCAAACTCACGGCAACCTCATTCATACTCCTTGTCTTCCGTTGAATTTTATAAGTAGTCCATGGCAATTCCACAGCTGAAAACTAGACCTCATTAGTAAAATAAATATCTTCGGTATTCAAGTTGTACTCCCAATAAAAGAGTACACCTTTAGTATGCATTCGGCTTCATTACATATATCATTGATGATACACATCACTGCTTCTGCTCGTCTTACCAGAAAATAAGCATGCTCAGATTTTCTTAGTAATGGTAACATGACCCTACTTATGCCATATATCTCATAAGGATGATGAATCCACCAACTAGCAAGTTCGTGGTGGAAAGGTCTTATTAGGTGGAAGATCAAAGACGATTATTATAGTTCCAGCTCTTTTGTTCTCTGGAGCAACTCTATCCGTGGTCTCAGCGTCAAAAATGGAGCAACATCCTCATGACCGACTTTATTAACTGCCCATTTCTACTGCCTCAACTTGAAAATGTTACTCGATGTATCAGAATGCTCCAAGCGTAAAGAGTTCATATGAAGACGTGTATACATGGAAATATATAAATATAAACTCATCGTGAAGCTTCCACGATGGAGTGTCACAAGTCAAAGTCTTATACAAGATGTTCTCATGACGTCTACATATGAGATACAACACACTTCAAGTAACTGATTCGGAAAAAAAGAGTCAATGGGTGAGGAATGGGACAATGCTCTCTTAACAAATGATGTTCTTCTATATCTCTGCGAAAACATACCAAAAGGATGCGTCAATCATACATACGAGCTGAGATATATGGCCTCTACATTCAAGTATATGGAATATGAAAATTTTCACAGGGTTACAAGTTATAAATGTGAGAGCGTCATAGACTAACCTAGACAACTCCAAATTGAATGATTCTTGTTTCATATGATATCCCAGTCTTTTATATTCAAAATTTGGGGCCAAACATTGAATTCTGATATCATATTTAGTTTCTACAACTTCCAGAGCAGGTGACGTGCAGATAGAAATTTCTAAACGGAAGTCATAGCATGCACATTCAATCAACGTACACCTAGGTATTTCCACCAATCCTTAAACCTCAATGTCTCTACCTTTATATAAATAAGAAACAATAAAGATAAAGAACAAAAATAAGATCCTACCATTACTAGTCCCGGTCAAAGGTCATGCGACCTGGTCACTCCCTAATCAAAGTTAATCTAATATATTGCACATCCCTTCATGACAGCACCAGAAGTTTCCAAGGCGATATTTTCATGAATGAAAAATTCATGAACACAAGACTCGTGCACCTATCATAAAAAATTAGAGTATGGGCGGACTAGTAATATCAAAGCCTCTAGGACCAGAATATCGCCACAACAATATTCTCGCGATGAGAACAACACTTTCATGGGAAGATCAAACATTATTATAATGTTAACGACATTTGGAGAAAGTCTCGTAAAATTCTTCAATGACATTTGGCGAGTGACATGAGAGAACAACGTAATAGCTAACGATTGAAGAATATTGATAAAATCATAATGACTACAAAAGTTGGCGATGATTAACACTGTAACCACCGCGATGAGATCGCAGAATAAACCCGAAAAGAGGGGAAAACTTAGTTGTTGTCCACTATGTAATTTCCTATATAAAGGATTCAAGTAAGTCCAGAAGGGAGAGATGTATTTTTGAGAGTTGAGGAAGTCTTGAGGAGAGAGAAACTCTAGAAAGAAAGTTGTATTTCTGAGTTTGAATATTTTCTGTAGAGATTTCTGAGATCAAAATAATAAAGTGTCGTTTAATTCTTCAAACCTTTAACTATTCTTTCATATATTTCTATAGAATCTTAATAGGGGTGTAGTGTGGGAATTCCTGCTACTACATTTTGGCGCCTGAAACAGGGATGAATTAGCAAAACCATAGAAAAAGTGAAAAAGAGGATAAGAATTATTCAAGATCAAAAAATCATAAAACGAGTTGGTAAGATATTTGAAGAAAGAATGATTAGAATTAAAGAGACTTGCAGGAAATTGGAGCATGGTGTGGTGTCAAGGACAATGATTGATAAATTTCATGAAAACATTAAGGGAAAGATACATAAACGAGATTTTGAAGGTAGAAAAATTATGACGGTGGAGAAAACGTCAATATTAAAGGATTGGGAAAAGCAGGAAATTACATTCACAACAACAGAAGTTTCAAAAGAAAATCTAAACCATACATCTCCTTTGGTGATCACGATTTCCGCTATACCGATAAAAAAAGAGAAAACAACAAAATTTGCAGAGGAATGGGCAATGAATAGGACTCTGGTGGATACAAGAAGTTCGGTGGATATAATATTTTATCATGCTCTCAAGAAAATGGGATATAAGGATGAAGAAATGTCTTATTCAGCATATCATATTCATGGTTTTGGAAAATCTTTAACAAAACCAAGAGGTGAAATAGTGGTACGATTACCACTTGGAGAAATTGAAACGCAAGCAAAACTGTGTGTAGTAGACATGGAATCACCATACAACATGATATTGGGAAGACCATGGATACATGCGATCAAAGTTGTAGCGTCAACTTTACATCAATGCATTAAATTCCCTATGCCTAGTGGAATTGGGGAAATTAGAGGAGATCCAGATCTTGCGAAGATATGCTATCAAATAGAAGTGAAAAATTGTGAAGAGTGTCCAAAGCAGCGAAAGGCTCGCAGAATAATAGCGAGTGAGACAAAGAAAGAAGAAGATTTTAAAGTCTACATGATAAGAGCAAAAGAAGGGAAAGAAATACCCAGTGAACTTTCGCGAGAAGGAGATGAACTCGCGAAAGTTATAAAAACGCCAACCCCAATGGGAGAGCCAGAAGCCAGTTACACTGCAGCTGAACCAACAAATGAAGTAAATATTGGGAATGAAGAAGAAGAACCTAAAATGCTGAAAATTGGGACTAGAATGAAGACAGATGAGGAAGAAAGAACTATAAATCTTTTGCGAGAATACAAAGATATTTTCGCATGGAGCATGGATGAAATTCCAGGGATAGATCCATCAGTAGCATGTCATAAATTAGAAATCAACAAAAATATTAGGCCATTCAAGCAAAGAATAAGAAAAATCGCAACAACATACCATTCTCAAATAGAAGAAGAATTACAAAAGATGCTCGATGTAGGAATTATAAGACAAGCAAAATATCCAGAATGGATTGCAAACATGGTGGTGGTCCCAAAGAAGAACAAGGGAATAAGAATTTGCATATATTTTACTGATTTAAACAAAGCTTGTCCTAAAGATAGTTTTCCACTACCAGATATCCCACAAATGGTTGAATCAGCTGCAGGAAATGAAAGAATATCTTCATTAGACGGGTACAAAGGATATAATCAGATTCCCCTCGCTGAAGAAGACCAAGAACATACTGCGTTTTTTGCTCCAAGAGGATTATACTGTTATACAAAGATGCCTTTTGGTTTACGAAACGCTGGAGCAACATATCAAAGAATGGTGGAGAAGGTGTTCGCAAAATGGATCCACAAAACATTGGAAGTATATATAGATGACATGCTGATCAAAAGTAAAAAAGCTAAGAATCATGTGCAAGATTTGAAAGAGATTTTCGAGCAAATGCGGCAATTTAATATCAAAGTGAATCCTGAAAAGTGTACTTTTGGAGTGTCTTCTGGAAAATTTCTGGGGTATATTGTATCAAAAGAAGGAATACAGGTTGATCCTGAAAAAGTGCAAGCAATTCGAGATATGCCAACACCTGCGATATTAAAAGATGTTCAAAAATTGAATGGACTATTAGCCTCGCTAGGAAGATTCATCTCGCGATCTTCTGAAAAATGCAAACATTTCTTCGACGTACTCAAAAAGGGGACAAAATTTAAGTGGACAGATGAGTGTGAAAAGGCTTTTCAAGGAATAAAAGAACATTTAGTGAATATAACTATTTTACAGAAAGCTGAACCGGGAGAAGAGTTATTAATTTATCTCGCGACAACCACGTACGCGCTGAGTGCGGTGTTGTTGCGAGTAGAGGCTGGAATAGAGAAACCAATTTATTGTATTAGTAAAACATTCAATTCAGCGGAGAAAAATTATTCAAAGATTGAGAAATTAATTCTAGCACTGGTACATGCAACCTTCAAGCTCCGTATCTATTTTCAAGCACATAAGATCAAAGTGTTAACAAAAGTGCCAATTGAATCAGTAATGAAGAATTCAAAAAGATCAGGCAGAGTTGAAAGATGGAATGCACAAGTGGGACATTTCGATATCAAGTATGAAATTTTATCTTCGCCAAAATCACAAATCATCGCAAATTTCTTAGCTGAATTCCCTTTGGAAGATGATGAAGCTGTGGAAGAAATGATGGATGTAGAAGAAGAACATGGAGATCCAAAAGAACTATTAACAGAACCTAATAGATGGGAGATATTGGTGGATGGATCATCTAATGGAGAAGGAAATGGGATCGGGGTTGTTTTTATTTCACCAGAAGGGGAAAAAACAGCTTTTTCATTTAGATTGGAATTTACATCCACTAATAATGAGACAGAATATGAGGTTGTGATCCATGCTCTAAAGTTTGCGATAGAGATGAAATTGGAGAATGCTAGAATTACCAGCGATTCTCAGCTGGTTATTCGCCAAATAACTGGAGAATATACAACAAATGAACCTTCTTTAAAGAAATACAAAAGACTCGTAGAAGAATTATCTGCGAGAATCCCAAAAATAAAATGGAGGAACATATCAAGGAAAGATAATAGGCTTGCAGATGCTTTTGCTTTCATATCCAGCATGATGACAAACCCAGTTGCAAGGTGCATAAAAATTCAGACACTTTTATTGCCATCAATAAATAAAAAAGAAGAAGACATGGATGTGAAGATCGCAGAATCTGGCGAGGAAGAAGGGACAGATGTAATGATCGTAGACATTGGCGAGGAAGAAACAAAAGACAAAAGCATAGATTGGCGAACAGATTTTCATGATTATTTAGCGAGAGGAGAAACCCAAAGAAATAGACTAGAGGCACATAAATTGAAAAGTAGGGCAACCAATTATGAATTAAGAGAGGGAGTACTATACCGCAGATCTTTTAATGGACCATCGCTAAGATGTTTGACGAGGGAAGAGGGACAAAAAGTGTTAAAAATGCTACATAGTGGTGATGCTGGTAATCACAGTGGAGGTAGATCTTTAGCATATAGAACAAAAATGCAAGGATATTACTGGCCGTATATGCATGAAGATGTGAAGCAACACTCAAGACGTTGTGAAGATTGTGAGCGATTTGGAAAAAAGATACACGCACCAGGAGCACCATTATCATCATCAACAAGTGTGTGGCCTTTTGGAAAATGGGGATTAGATATTATGGGACCATTTGTACATGGCTCTGGACAAAGAAGATATCTCATTGTGGCAACAGATTATTTCACAAAATGGGGAGAAGTAAAAGCAGTACAACATATTCGCGATAAAGATATTTTCACATTCATATTTGAAAATATAATTTGCAGATTTGGAATTCCAGCATAGTTGATGTCCGATAATGGGAAGCAATTTGAAGGACAAAATATAGAGTTGTTACTCAATGCATTTAAAATAAAATGTGGAAAATCTACTCCTTTATACCCAAAAGCAAATGGTCAGGCTGAGGCAACTAATAAAACAATCGCAGATATCCTATAAAAGAAGTTAGAAGGATACCACAAAGCCTGGTGTGAGCAAGTGCATAATGCAATATGGGCATACAATACAACTATAAGAGAAGCTACTAGAATGTCACCCTTTTGTTTAACATATGGGGTTGAAGCTGTGTTACCAACAGAAGTTGCTATTCCTACAACAAAAAGAGAAGCATGGGAAAAGAATTTAAGTGCTGGGATGATTCTACATAAGTTAGACGAACTGGAAGAAAAGAGAGAGAGGACTCTGCAACATATGGAAAATTATCAGCGAAGATTGGCTCTCGAGTACAACAAACGTGTTAAAAAACGAGAATTCCAACCTGGCGATCTAGTTCTGCGAGAGACACCAAAATATCAGCGAGAGAATGGTGGAAAATTGGCGAAAAAATGGGACGGACCTTACCTAATTAAAGAGATAATTGGAAATGGGGCATAAAAATTAATGGATCCTGAAGGAAGAGATGTGGGTCAGAGACTTGATAGACCATGGAATAGACTATTTTTGAAAAGGTACTATCAGTGACAAAATTCAACAAGGTAAGAGACACTAGAGTATTGAATAGTGAAACAGATAATAAATTCATCTCTTCTATGTTACAAATTATTCTTTCTTTGCTACAAATTATGCGAGCATTATCGCGAGAAACGCGAATAAAATTTCGCAAAGATTTAAAGAATGGGACAAACCTTTATGGCGAGCACCCTAGTTCGCGAATACAATTTTGTATGAGGCAAATGTAAGACCTACAAGCACGTCATAAGGGGGTATCTCTTTACATGATTCAGCGATAAGGTTATACCGCTACTGGAACCTGGATCATGCAGATGTTGGGGGTTAAAGAAAACCTATCCGGGAGAGAGATCTTGGATTTCCAGCTTTATAAGGTTATACCCTGGTTGGACGACCAAGAATCTCTTCCAAGAAGTGCAGAGTATGACCAAGGCGCCGAGGTACACGGTTTATCCAAAGGTTCCCGGGACGGATGAACCTACCCTGGCCATCTTTGGTAAGTCCTGGCTATGATGCACTTGGCCTGAAGAATACCCCAATTAGGGTGCAGTCTTGTAACTATAAGACATATAGGCATAAAGGACAAGAGGTTGCGAAAACAACTGGTTGTTAGTAAATATGGATGGGAGGAGCTAGTCTTGTATGGCCGATGTGCCCTCCTTGAAGGGGCAACCATGGGGAAGATAAGGGCGGCACCCTCCATTAGGGAGCTGATAAGTGTTTTAAGACGGAAATTTCATGGGGATTTATGATCGAAAGATCATTTAGGCCTGTCATATTGTCGCGTGACGTCAATTATACAGAGGCAAAATAGCCATAAGAGAAAAAAGTTAAGATGAGATCAATGGGTTTTTACATGAAAATGTAAAGACGTCCTGAGATTTCATCGCAAGACGGCAATGTCACATGACTTAATTCTCGCGATAGAACTTAGACTTGTCATATTGTTGCAATACAGTTAAGAAATAAAGATAAGGCAAGATCAATGGGTTGATACATGAAAATGTAAAGACGTCCTGCGATTTTGTCGCAAAGAGGAAAATTGGCGAAATAAGACCTTTAACTAGGAAGGCGAAATAAGACCAATAGAATAATCTCAAACACTAATTATTCTTTTTTAAAGCATGCAGGAAAGATCTGTTTATCGCAAGAAAATATATATGAAGGCAAATTTCTTCAATATTCTTCTAGTTATTGAGCGGAAATAATTCAAATTCTCAAGAAAATTAATAAGGGGAAAGAAAGGGAATGAATATACAAGAATAAGGGAATGAATATATAAGAATCCATTAACTTTCTTGAGAATATTCAAAGGGAATACAAGACTAAAAATTATACTTCAAAGTTTCAAAAGGATTACATAACTCGCGAGGAAGAAGAAGAAAAAGAAATTAAAAATGATATTCAAGGCTCAGCGGTGGTCTCGCCAGACTTAGGATTGTTGTTAGGGTTGTCATCATCGCCAACATTCCTCTCATCGTGAACATTATCACTAGCATTTTCCTTATTACGATTTTCTCCTTCTTGGGAAGAGCTTTTTTCTTTTTCTTGATCATCTTCTTCAATGTATTCTTCAACATCTCCTTCAGTAGATACATATTCTAAATCCTTATCCATGGAGAGAGGGATTTCATCATCGTCAACTTTCAAAGGAGGGACAGATATAAGAGGAAGAGATTTGGAAATCAGAATTTCATTCACAAGGACTTGAACACTAAGATGAACCTGACGGAGGAAACCTTTGTCACGATTTCTGATTTCTATATTCTTGAAATACGCAAGATAATCGAGTCTTGTTTCAGCCTTGTCACGAGCTTCTAAGCATTCGGAAAGGAGAGTTTTGTTCTCTTTACGAACTTTATCCAACGTACCAGTAAGAGTAGTAATGGTGGATTGAAGATTTCTTTCAGATTCTGCGAGTAGAAAAATGATAAAAGGTTATTCAAATGAAGATATTGTGAGAAATATAACATAAAATTTGACGAGAAAAATTAACAAGTGAGGCAGTCATAATTGACTACCTTCTTTTTGAGAGGTTAAGTTTTGGATTAATGAAAAGAGACAGTTCCCCCATTGGTTCATAGCGTCATCGAATTTGTCGCCAACCATGCCTTTCAGACGAGATTTCATGTTCTCCTCTTTTGTGCGTAAATATGAATTTCCTTTTGATAAAATGGAATGAGATTTCTCTAGCTGGGAGTATTCATCTCGAAGCTTGCTAACATTCAAACTAAGAGTTAGCCTACCCTTGATAAGTTTGTTTATTTCAGCGGCAGATGATTCAGTTACTTCATTGAGTTTATTCGTAAGAGAGCAGAGAGATTGCTTTTGATCGTCACATATCCTCTGAAGATTATTCACTTTCTGCGAGGAGATCGCCATCAAACTCGAAAATTTATGTTTCTCCTGAGATAAAGTTTTATTTTCATCTGACAAAGATTCTTTCGCCAAGTTAGTTTTGGTTAACAAATATGAGAGACGAGTAACCTCACTGTTTAGAAAACTTTGACTTCGCGATAATTAATTATTCTCATTAGTGAGATTATCTATTTGATCAATTGAATACGTATAAAGATTATCTAATCTATTATGCTGGTCCATCCAAGAATCTCTTTTAACACGAACTTCTTCAGCGATGGATTCAGATTTAAGTTTTTCCATGAAACGAGTCCGATTGGAAACTAATATATGAATCAAGAATTTAAAAGGAAAGATTGAGTACAAATAATATGAAAATGAAATAAAAGGACAAAAGAACAGAGGCAAAAATTAAGTGTACCTTTCAACTCGTCAATTTTTCTGCGAAGATTCTCGCGATCCAGTAAAGAATTATTAAACTTATGATTCAAAGCTTCACATTCTGTAGTCTTATCTTGAAGACTTTTTCTTAAAACTGCATTTTCATTTTCCAGAGAGGCTCATGAGACAGAGTTACCAAGGCCAAAATATTTGAGTAAAGACTCGCAAACTTCGTATTGAAGGGGATCAGAAGAAGAGTCTTTAGTATTATTTAAAATGTTGGCTAAAACTCTAAAGGCAATGTCAACTCCTGCGAGAGTTTCATTTGATGAAGGAAGAGATGCAAAAGATGAAGAGGTAACAAGGGAAAGTTGATGGCTTGAGTCATTGGCAATGGTTGCATCATCGGAAGGAGGATTTTTTGGGAAAGTAACAATTGGAGGACGTAGAGGGATAGAGGGAGTTTCAGTCATAACAAGTTCAGAAATTTGATTTGGTAAAAGTCCAGTAGAGGCAAAAGTATTGACAGAGAGCTTCTCGCTGGCAAAAGAAGGAGGGTCCAATTGCGCATGTGCAGTGATAGTTTTCGCAGATGCTAATGTAGGAATGCTGAAATTACTTCCAATAGTCTTAAATTGGCGAGTTCTTTTGGGAGGATTAGCATTGTTTTCGTCATTCTGCAAATAATAATCTAGATAAGAAACAGAGGCAACAATATTGTTATTAAATAGAATGTGTTTCTTACTACCTTATTAATCGCAGAACTTTTCTTCCTCTTTTCAGTTAGCCTTTTGCGAGGATTAGGGCTTTGAATCGAGGATTGAGTGATAGGAGTAGTTCCACTACAGAGAAAACATGGTATGGGGATTACGAAGAATCAAATAGAGAAGATTGAAGAATAAAAATAAGAACGGATTCAAGAAAATATCATAATCAAAAAATGTACCTTGATGATTCTATTAAAACAGCAGCAGGAGAATATGAAGAAGAAAAATTGCAGACAGAAAACAAAGGGACTAGGCGAAGAAGAAAGAGAATTAAGAGAAGAAAACCAATTACGGAATTTGACTCTTCCTTTTATAGGCAAAGGGGGGAGCCAGTTAAATGAGACGTGTCAATAAAAGGATAAGTTTACGACACGTGTTAATAGGGAAAGCTAGATTAACGGAATCTTGTCGAGGAAAAAGGTATAGAGAAAACTGCGATAGTTAAGAAGAATTTGGGATTCTCATGATCTTCTCTTCTTCGCAGAAAAGAAATGAGAAGAGGCTAGATGTAGGACCAGAATATCTCCACAAAAATATTCTCGCGATGAGAAAAACACTTTCATGGGAAGATCAAACATTCTTATAATGTTAACGACATTTGGCGAAAGTCTCGTAAAATTCTTCAATGACATTTGGCGAGTGTCATGAGAGAACAACATAATAGCTGACGATTGAAGAATATTGATAAAATCATAATGACTACAAAAGTTGGCGATGATTAACACTATAACCACCGCGATGAGATCGCAGAATAAACCCGAAAGGAGGGGAAAACTTAGTTGTTGTCCACTATGTAATTTCCTATATAAAGGATTCAAGTAAGTCCAGAAGGGAGAGATGTATTTTTGAGAGTTGAGGAAGTCTTGAGGAGAGAGAAAATCTAGAAAGAAAGTTGTATTTTTGATTTTGAATATTTTCTGTAGAGATTTCTGAGATCAAAATAATAAAGTGTCGTTTAATTCTTCAAACCTTTAACTATTCTTTCATAGATTTCTATAGAATCTTAATAGAGGTGTAGTGTGGGAATTCCTGCTACTACAAAGCCCGTCCATAAAGCATATAAAATACAAGCAAATGGTCTAAAGACCTAAAAAAGACGTTTTGCAACAAAGAGATGAGATGGGATAAATTGATGAAGAGTATATGGATGGGTAATATGCCATTCTCTTCGTATGGATATCCTCTACAATATTTATAAATTCATAGTAATTGGATGAATGAGATAAGAGATATGGGAAGAATACAAAACAACATGACAGCTGAAAAGTTCATGAAGACTTCCTGAAAGTTTAATGTTTCATAAATTTCGACCACTAAATGGACACAAAACTCAAAAACATTATGTACTACAAATATGAAATTTCCTGGGAATCAAAAAATTGGGGAAGATCATCAAAAAAGAACGTCGTATGAAGAGTCTACAACGTTTTTAACATAAATTAGAGTTTTCTGATGACGAATTATGACGAAATTCCTCATTCATCCATTAAACCATCAAGTAAAGAGTTCATGTAGCTATGAAGGTGATATAAGATTAATATTTATTTGGGTTCTCCACAAAACATTTAGGGAATTAGAGCACCAACGAAAGTAGTTTTACTCCAATCGGTGATACATAATTGGTGCTTCGAAGACCAACCACTTGGTGAAAGAAGGATTTCCTTTTACAAGCAGTGGGCCCACTAGCGCTAAATCCACCAAGTTGGTTATCCTCCCATCCAAATAAGTGGTGCTTCATAAATTCATGTTCCCCAGATGATGCACTATCATAATGCCAGTATCATTCAAATCATTGCTCGTACGCGACATCATTTGAGCAACTCGAGGTTTTGGTAACATTTATAACGACTAAGTTCAATTATTTATTTTGTTTATAACTAGTAAAATTACCATCCAGTGCATACTGCGGAACATGACTGTCCCTCATTAAGTAGGGGACTTAATGTTGATGGTGGATTTTTGACGAAGGCGAAAATTGTAAAATTATTGTTTAGACATGAAAGATCACCTTGCGATGATGTCTGACTGATCATGCAGCCTCTTTAGAACATAAATACGTAATTATTGGAGTCTCTCAGCTGATCTTTCAATATTCCGCGTATTTTATCATTTATATTAAACAATGTTAGTATATATTATACAACTTCAATATCCACTTCTGTATATAATCAAGAATGATTGGACGACTCAAATATGTGTTAAAGTTAAAATTACCCTTCAAATATTTCTATTACCTAAATTAAAATTAATTCAAAATTCAAAACCAAAATTATTTTACCAACCTCTTTCTATCTTCTTCTTCTCAAAATCAAACAACACGACCTACGGTCAAAATTTTGAATTTTTCTTTTTTGATCAAATCTTCATCGATTATCAAAACCTATGAAGGTTGATTCTAAAGATGACAAGATCAGGGCGATTTGGATTGAAGCTTTGGTAAATCGACCATCAATTGTCCAAACACCAGCAAATCCTCCAGAATGTTAAGAATTGAAAAGCCCACCATATATTTTACCTTTAGATCGGTTTAATAAGTAAGATTGGTGAATTTAGCATTTAGGAAAACTGCTTATGGGTTTATTATGACTATGAGTTCTTGTCGACCTAGCCGTGAAACGATAGTTACGGTTAGGACTCTAAGAACTCCCATCCGTTAATTGCCCATTACGGTTGCCGCTTTCCTAGTCGTTAGATGTTCGGTATTTGCAGAAAACTAGAAAATTTTATTTTGTCTTTGCTAGGAATCCCCAACCATGACCGAAGTGTCCAAATCGTGACTCAAGTTTCCCGAACGTAAGTTCATATAATGGAAAGGTTTTGCGGTTTTTCTAGCCGTGAAGATTAACTCAGTTGGGAGGTTCTTAGCCTTTACTAGTTCTGTATTTGCAAAAAACTAGAAGTTTTCCTTGCGCTTATATAGTTGTGCCACTTTTAGGACCTGAGGAAAACGAGAAGGCATACATATTTCTTAGCATACATATTTCATAGCATAAAGTTTGAAGAAAATATCACTACATTGCAAACATGGGTCTTAATAATAGCGATCGAAATCAACATAAGTACTTTTTTCCAAGACACAATTGCAACCATGAAGGTCAAATTTCTTGGCATGGACATCCACATAATTGGCTTCGTCCATCTCCCATTGAAAAAGAAAATCAATTATAAGTTAGTATTTCTCAAAACAATTTTTGATAGACGAAGGGTCATTTCAACATTTTCTTTGTTGGAGAAGGGTCATTTCATAGCAAAGAATGACCCAACGGCTAGTTTTTTGAAAAAGTTATTCATTCGTCAAAAGACTCAATGCAATAACTCGTTGTAATCCCAGATCTAACTATAAGAAACATAGAACATACCAAGCCGTAATAACACAATCGTATAGGTTGTAACCCTGCAATCCCAGATTACATACATGATACATAGAAGAGACCATGCCGTATTGTGTTGTTACATCATAGTATGTTCTATTTTTCCTGGCCGTAAATATATGATTGCAATGAGTTATTGCATTGAGTTTTTCGAGGAACAACTAATTTTTTGAAATGACACTTTTTCAACAAAGAAATAGCGTAAAATCTCTCTCAAACTCTCGAATTGTTGCAAAAAGAAGAAGTATCATGGTTACTCGCTACACTACCGAAGAGGATGTTGCAATCGTTAGAGCAATGCTCACGGTCAAAAAGCATGACGAAGATCAAGGCTTTAACGTGGACGTAAGTGATGATTCTCAATGGAACCGTGTATTTATGGTTTTTGTGGCTATAGATGGTAATGGAAATGGAAGATCAATGAAATAAATAAAGGAGAGGTTCGAGGAAGTCTACTTAGAAATGAAAGTTTTAAGGGTGCAATTAGGACGGGTGAAGGCGAAAAATCCCTAAAATGTCCTTTTTCATAAGAGTGAGTATGTGCAAAAGTTGTTCATCAAGTAAATTTTGAATTATATACTAACCTAATCTAGATTTGTTTTTGTAGGAAGCGTTGGCTCTTTCCTAATACCAAGCTATTCATTGCAAAAAATTTGAGCATGAGCAATGCTATTGGATCACGAAAGAGTTCCTTGAGTATCTCTATGTAAATGTAATGCTCTAAGTTTTCCTTTTGTCCTTTAGATATAATGGGATGTAACATGGCTTAACAATATAATGGTAACATTATGAATTGATGAATGAAAGTATAAAATTTGATGAAATTATGGCAACCAAAATCGGAAAACCAGAATTACGAGGTAATTAAGCCGTCATTATGGAAATAGTAACTAACGACCGGTATTCTCGGCTGACATATCAAATTACCAGCCATAAATTTACTTGAATACATATTACAGCCAGGTCAAACAAAGGACCCAGTCGTTACTATTTATGGTATGGTCGTTGTCCATTATACAAGTCGTAAATCTGATTTTTTTATCTTTCTCAGTTTAGGTCAAAACGGCTAGGTCTTTACTTCTTAAAACCAAGCCGAAAATGCTTATAAATTTTCAAAAATAAAATTGAACTAACATAAAACACAAGAGACCAAAACGGTTTTTCATTCATTGAAGGAAATAAAATAACGTGACACTGAAAGAAATAAAATGCAATAAATCGTAACATTGCTTAATAGTAGGTTTAATTTTAGAGTTCATATTACATGGTAAAATCATATGTAGTGTTTTTCGAGATATGGTTGTGAACACGTAAATTACGCTGGCATCTACGTGTCCGCAAACAATGCTCTTTTTCGTACTGAAATTCATAAATTAGAGGCAACACGTGTAAAACATAATAAATCTATCGATTCATTGACTCTGAGTCTTCGGACTCATCCTTGTCTTATCGTATAGTACCACTGAAGGTTTGAATAACCACATAGATGACAATCCACGGATTTGTATGAAAGTAACCACGGATCGAATGGACTACAAAGGTGGAAAGTAAAGCGTAGAATGTAATTGCGATATATAACGTGCATAATGTAAGTGCGGAATGTAACGTGCATAACGTAAATGCAGAATATAGAGTGCATAATGTAAGTGCAAAACGTAAAGTGCATAACGTAAATGAAGAATATAGAGTGCATAATCTAAATAAGGAAAGTAATTATGTGGTTCAGCACTGAGGCCTACATCCACGGGGTAAAAGAGGGGTTTTATTATGTATAGATTGATTACATGTAGTTAAATGACTTTGTAGTGCTCTCACCGAGGCTTCGCGATTAGGGGATTCCTTACTCTTCCTAATTCTCTCTCCTCTTTGGTGCTTTGAGTCGGCTTGCCCCTCTCTCCTAGGGAGGAGGGGTATTTATAGGAGTTCTGTTGTGGGGTCCATGGAAGGAGCCGTTGAAATCTTATCGTCTTGTGTGTTGTGCCGATACACAGATATCTTCGGTTCCCATGATGCCCCCATCGGTCCCTTCATTATTGCCGAAGAGATCGAATATTCTCTTCCGTTGGTTGGTTGACATGTGTCGTCTCAGGTGTTTAATGCGGGTGGTTGAGTCTTCTGCACACGCCAGATCACGATCATATGTTCCTATCACGTCCGTGTCAGCTAGTTGATCTCTGACCATTGATCTTCGGTCTCTCTTGAGATGGGATAAATCAGATCCGAAGGCGTATATGGTCCTTCGCAGTGAGGCTTTATCTCGGTGCCCCTTGACTTGTGGCCCTTGGATGTGTGAGATGAGGGTCCCTTCCTGCTGGTACACGTCTCTTGGCTATTCCAAGGTGGCATCATCTTTTGATGCGCCGTGTCACATGCCATCCACGTGTTCATCCGAGGACACGTGGCGAGTGGTGGAAATATGTACTTACAATTTCCCCTATTCTTCTGACTTAATGTCAGTTGAAGTGAGAGGAAAACCTTCACATATTCCCCACTCACCCAATAACTTCCCCATGATTTTAGGGCGCGTTTCCCACTACGCATTAACTTATTGCAATAACTTCTCCTTGGGAGAAGGGGAGGTTTCAAATTCCTTGGATGTTTATAAGGAGGGAGAGAATGTGAAATAAATTTCATTATCTTCTGTCGGTCCTTCTTTCCTCCTGAAAATTATTTCCTTTTGTTTGGACGCCATTAATTGCTGCTGCTACTATTTCCTGCTGATGTTGCCTTAAATTCGACCCGTCCTTGATTCCTTGTGCTCATCTACTACTGTTGCTCATTCTTTGTTGGCCACGTTTTTACTCATACATGTAAGATTTTAACCTTTGGTCTTGTTCTTACTAATTGTTCATCTCCTGCTGCTGTTCAGTTACCCTTGCGGTGAAGAACACATATACAAAGTATATATACTTTCCCCTGTTCTTTATCACAAGGGTTACGAGTTCATAGTTGGATAGCTAGTCGGAGAGTTTCTCCATGCGCCGTAAGTCGGCTAGGGTTTTTCATTCTGTTTTTCGTAAACTTTTTTAGAAGAAGTTCAGCTTTTTAATCTTCATTTGTGTTTCTGCGGAATCCAGAACTTGTTTGTATATTCATAGATATGGCTGATCGTCAATGGGTTCCTTACCAGACTCCTCCGCCTAGCCCTCCTAGATCTCCTCCGCGTAGAGACACAGATATAACTCCTTCCGGAGGTTCTCGGGTTCCGCAGGTAGACCTTCACCTACAAAGGGTTTCTTCTTCTTCCGGTCATAGACATTCTTCCAGAAGAGGAGATCCTCCGCGGGATCCCCCCGTCTCTAGGTATGCTGCTACCCGCACATCATCCCGTCCGCGTGAAGAACACAGAATCCCGCATGATGAACATAGGAGCGAAGTTCTGGATGCTACTCCCCTTCGTTCTTCAGTTCCTTTGGTAACTCCGCAGAATCCACTACCTGCTCCTCCGGCGATTCTTTCCAGAGGAAAATCTGTTAGGGGTACTGCTTCGAAAGCTGAACCATACAAGAACGTTCCTCTGAAAAGGAAAGCCCAGGATACAAGCCCTTCAAAAGACTCCGCACATGACCCTTTTGATGAAGACGCTGCATTGGTTATCCGAAGCGTTCCGGTTGGTAAGAAGAAAGTTACCTTCAAACATATTGACCTGGAGGCGTTCAAAGAGAAGCATGAACTTCAAGATTTCGAGGTCCGCTTTTATGCCCCTGATGATGACCTTACTTATGATCTCATCTCGGGGTATCCGTTTGATGACCGTCACTTGTTGACTACTGTGGGGGCCTTCGAAGTGGGTCTTATGATGCCTTTGTATAAGTCGGGTGATTCTTTCTACTACGATGTGTTGGCTGGTCGCGAGGTTTCTTCAACGAATACACATAGTCGTTCTGTATCACAGATGTATGGGAATTATCTCCGTGCTTTGAAGGAGTGCTATCTTCGTAGTAAGGGAGAGACATCGATGACCTATTACACCCCAGATACTGCTGAGAAGGAATGGTATACTCCTCAAAATTTAAACAACTCCTTCGGGGATTATGTTAACAGTAGGAACCGTAAGCCGTGAAGTGTGAGTCTTCGTAATATTGTTGCTTCCCGTGGTGAGGTTCGTCTTTTGAGTGAGGTTAGTGATGCCAAGCTAAAGTATGTTCATGGTACTGAGGGGTCTGCTAACAAGAAGCTTTTTCCTTCTCTGAGAGGATCAAGCGTGATCATGATTAAAAGTGGCATGCCACCGTCATCGAGATTATTGGTCTGTGGGCCTGGGGTTGGATTCCTGGTCCCCACGGATGACGTCCTACTGCTGATAGCGTCCCTCGTGATGTTCCTCTTGTTCGTTACAGAGATTTCTGCCCTTGGCGTCTGAATTTTGAAGGTATGAATATTCCTTACGATGTTGTTGAGGTTGATGAGGAAGATAGTTCAGGTGCTGCCCTTCCCTCAAAGAGTACTGCGGCTGCGAAGGTATGTGTCCTTCATTTGCCCCTTTATTTTCTTTACTCAAAGATTAATGTTTGAGTAAAGGAAAGAATGTTGACCTGTTTTCTTTATGCTTTGTAGGCGACGAAGAGAAGAAAGATTGGTCCCATGCGTTCTTCCACCCTCGTTGTTAACGAGGCTGAGATTCAAGAGGAGGTTACCAGTCCTGCTAATGATGATTTTGAGGAAGATGAGTATATGTCCGACGGGGAAGAACGTACTGAAACTTCTCCTCCTCTTCAGGAAGATGTTGGTGTTGGTGGTTCAAAGGGTATCCCTGGTGCTGAGGATGTTACCGCTGCTGGTGACGGTGATGACCCACAGGGTACCCTTGGCGGTCATGCTGCGGTTGATACTGCCTCTGCTGGTGGTTCTGGTGGGGACCCGGTTGGCCAAGAATTATCTTTTGGTCGAGTCCACTCTGCAGGGCAGTCTTTTGATGTAAATGCTGCCATGGGTTTTGCCGATGAGTTTTCTCTGCTTTCCCCGAATGATAATTGGGACGTACTAGATACTTCTGGTAAGGAGAAAGCTTCGGAGAAGACCTCCTCGCCTGTTATTTCTACGGAGAAGACTTCCTCACATACTGATGCTACGGATAAGACTCCCTTGCATGTTGATGCTACGGAGAAGGAGCGTGTTGTTGGGGAATCTTCTATGAGGTCTTCTTCAGATGATTTCCCACAGTCTTTGATGTTGGAGGGTGATGATGTTGTCCTTGCTTGGCTGAAGAATAAATATTTGATGTTCGTCCCAAACCCTGCCCCAGTTGTTGAAGGGAAGAAAGATTCCAATGCCTATACCCGTAAGATGATGCAATTATCTGTTGAAAATCAAGTTGCGGAGGTGTGGGACCGAAATCTGAGGTAACTGGAGGCTACCTTAGTGGTTGACCCTCCAGCAACTATTGTTGATATGATGGCCATAGCTGATGGATATCAGCATGGTTATCATCACCAGCGGATGCTTGAGGTACATCGTGCTTTACTTTCTTTTTTGTGTTCACTCCGCGGTATTCTGACATTGTGCTCTTCGTAGGTGATGAGGAGCGAGTACTGCAATCATACCTTATACCAATTTTTCAAGTCCAAGTCTCTTAAGTTAGAGGGTAAGCTCAGTCACCGAGAGGGGGAGATAGCCGCGACCGAGGCTATTATCTCTGTCAGAGATAAGGAGATAGGTGAGCTGAAGAACCGTCTCAAGGGGAAGGAGCGTCTAGGAAACGCGGAAGAGGGGCTTCATTTGGAGCTTTCCATGGCGCGTAGTGAGTTGGAGACTATTTGGAAAACTGCTTCATCTTTCACAGGTTTGTCCCTTGTTCTCGCTTGTCTTCGTTTTTCTTCTTAGTAACTCTTGTTCCGCCTGAGTATCCCTACCCTATCTTCAGTGGGTGGAGTTCCCAAGTTGATATGGCTTCGGAATGAGAGAGACCGGCAGAAGACCCGTATTGCCGAGTTAGTGGAACAGCTTAAGAGTGAGGCCGAGAGGTGGGATGCCAAAGCCGAGGTATGGCGTCTAAGGCATACTTAGATAGTTGATATGCAAAATAAGTATAATGCGGATCATCGTCTCTTTAATGGTACTTTAACGTGTACGCGTGATAATCTTCGTGTGGCCCGTGAGACGGATTCATCTTTGTTGGCTAAGATGAATCTTCTGGAGGAAGAGCTACGGCAGGCTCGCTCCTCCCAGGATTCTGACGTACGGGAGTACATACAACGTCTTGCCAAAGAAAGATACGATGCGCGGGCTGAGGCCTCTGCTCTTAGCCAAGATTTGGACGCGTCCCGGGCCGACGTGGCTCGTCAAGCCGAGTCTGAGAGAAATATCGAAGTTAATATGTATCTTCTTAATAAAGGAATGGAGGAGCTAAATAACGAAGTCAATCATCTTCGTCATTTGGATTCAATGAAGCAGGTAGAGTTAGACGAGAGTCAATTTGCTCTTTCCCTTCTTCAAAAGGATTATGAGAAAATATCCGTTGAGTATGACTTTCTTGACGAGGCTCGAGATGCGGTTGTTAACGAGTATGAAATAGCTTATGCTAGAGTCGAAGGTATATTTTTGCTTTGCTGGGTGTGATTTTAGTGCTTCGCGGTCCTTATTCTTCGTTTATGCTTTTCAGAGCTCCAGGGACAGCTTCTCGCTGCAAATGAAAAGCTTGGCAAGGCTCAATCTGAATTAGAGCAATCTCGAGATGCCTTCGTGCAACAGGAGGGTCAAACCTCGTATTTCAGAGGCTTGGCTACGTCTCATGAAAAAGCAGCTCATCTGGCCTCTTCGGAAGTGAATTGCTTGACTACCCTGTTATCGCAGGCCGAGTTGCGGAATGCTGCTATCACGTACAAGGCTCGTTGTCAGCTGACAGAAGAGATGAACAAGGTGTTGGACAAAATAGAGCATGACCTCCTGACCGATCATGGTATTGAAAATAATTATCCTCGTCGTCCTAAGCCTTCGGCCCCATCTGGTTATTCGGGTGGGAGCGTTCCTTCGCTATAGAGTGAAGGTCCTATTGATGGTAGTGAATCATCCAAGTAGTTTCCTCTGCTAGTTTTAGAGAGTTGATCCTTGTTGATTACATAGTTTTTACTGCATCTGTGAAACTTCTTTTCTTTTGCTTTGTTTGTTGGAACTTCTTTTGCTTTTATTTTGCCGAGCTTGTAATCAACTTTTATGGAATAGATCATCGTTTGTTGGCTAACTCTGTGAATACCTCGAGACCTGTTTCCTCGCTGGTTAATCCCTTAGCAATAAGATTCCCAGACGGTGGGGGTCGGGGAAGCGTTCTAGGATATGGGGTGTTACTATGTACACGTCCCTCATTCCGTCGACCCGCTGACCTTATTTTTGAGTATGATGTCGAAGGTTATACCTTTATGAACATCTTGAGATATGTTACCCCGCTGGATAATCCTTGGCCATAGGATTCCCAGACGGTGGGGTGGTGCAACGTTCTAGGATATGGGATGTCACTATGTACAGGTCCCTCATTCCGTCGACCCGTTGACCTAATACGATGCCGAAGGTATATACCTTTGTGAACATCTTGAGACCTATTACCCCGCTGGATAATCCTTGATCAGAGGACTCCCAGACGGTGGGGGTCGATGCAGCGTTCTAGGATATGGGGTGTCACTATGTACATGTCCCTCATTCCGTCGACCCACTGACTTAGAAAAGTTCTAAAAATAGTAGGAGTTTTCTTTCCCCTTGTATTAGCTGCTTCTCATAGATACGCTTCAAAATTTATTTCATTGATTAGTTGAGGCCTGCTATTCCTCGTCCAGATATAGAAACATATTGAAAAGCATAGTCTTCTTCTTCTGGTATTCTTTACGCAGTTGCAACGCTGCGTTGTGATCTAAGGATGGTATGGCTTGAGATACTTGGCATTCCACGGATGGCGGAGGACTTCCCCTTTTAGGTTGCGCAGGTAATAGGATCCATTCCCCGCTATATCTTGTATGACAAAAGGTCCACCCCATGTTGGTGCCAGCTTGCCCCACTTATTTTCCCTTTGGTATTGTGGAATGGTTCTCAGCACATACTTTCCTTCTACGAAATTCCTAAGTTTAACCTTTTTATTGTACTCCCTTGCTAATCTTCTTTGGTAATTCTCCATATTTTGTAGCACTGCTTCTCTTCTTTCTTCGAGATTATCGAGTCTTTCCAGCATCATGTCCGTTGTGAGGTTCTTTTCCCATGCTTCTGTCTTCGTGGTCGGCATGATGATTTCCGTGGGGATAACAGCTTCGGCTCCATAGGTCAGCATGAAAGGGGATTCCCCTGTGGCTGATCTTCGGGTTGTTAGATATGCCCATAAGACATTATGTAGTTGCTCACACCATCGTCCTTTGTGCTCGTCTAATTGCTATTTGAGAATAAGGGCGAGGGTCTTGTTTGTAGCTTCTGCCTGGCCATTGCTTTGAGGGTATATTGGTGTCGACTTGTTTGTTCGGATCTTGAAGGTATCAAATAGTAAGTCGATGTTTTTACCTTGTAATTGGTTACCGTTGTCAGAAACAATTTCCGCCGGGATTCCGAACTGGCAGATTATATTCTGGAAGATTAATGTAAAGACATCTGAGTCGCGGATTCTTGCCAAGGCTTTAGCTTCTACCCATTTACTGAAATAGTCCGTGGTCACTATCAAAAATCTTCTTTTCCCTGATCCTTCCATCAGAGGTCCAACAATGTCTATGCCCCATTTTGAGAATGGCCAAGGACTATCTACTGAGTTTAGCATCATTGCTAGTGCGTGGATTCGGCTAGCGAACCGCTGACATTCTTCGCACCTGGTTGACATTCTTGCAGCGTCTCGTATCATTGTTGGCCAATAGTACCCTTGGGTTTTTGCCTTGTCGGCTAGGGATCTCATCCCGCTGTGGTTCCCCGCATCCCCTCGATGGATATCTTTTAGTACTAGGTGACCTTCTGATCTGGACAAGCATCATAACAAAGGTCCGAGGAAGGATTTTTTGTACAAAATCTCTCCCCTTAAATTGTATCTTCCTTCTTTTGATTGTATCTTACTGGCCTGCTTTAGGTCTCGGGGTAATGTTCCTTCCTTGAGAAATTGGTGGATGCCCATCCTCCAATATTTTTCTTTGCTGAAGTCTTCGTCTTCATCCGCTCTTGTCATGATGTCATCCTCCTGGAAATAATCCGCGATGTGTTCTCCGACATTGTCGTCTGTCATGTCTCCTTCCATGCTATGATTCTTGCTTGCAACGCACGTCTCTGGGGGAGTGAGTGATGGCTCGTAAACCCTGGTGATTTTAATTGCTTCTACATCTTTGTTTTTCAACATAGATGAGATGTATGCCAATGCATCCGCGTGTCTGAGCTCATTTCTGCTTAAGTGTCGGAATATAATGTTTGGTATTTGATGTGCCAGTGTATGGACTAGTGCCATGTATGCCGACAAAGTTTCGTCATACACATTGTATTCCAGCTCTATTTGCTTGATGACCAGTTGTGAGTCACTGGTCAAGCGTACATTTGTTATTCCCATTTCTATTATCAGACACAGAGCATGTACTACAGCTTCGTACTCGACGATGTTGTTGGTGTGTTCTTTGAACTCTAGTCTGAATGCATGGATGACCCGGTCTCCCGTGGTGGTAGTAATTACGATGCCAATGACTGCACATTCTTTGTTCCTCGATCCATCGACAAAGATTTCCCATTGCCTTGGGCCTATTGGTTCGAGGATATCGACGGGATCTTTGCTTCCGCTCCCTTTTGGTAATCCCGCCGCGTTGAACCCTTCAACAAGGATTTATTCATCATTGTCTAGTGGTAGGTCCGCCAGGAAATCTGCCAAGACTTGTGACTTCTGGGAGTTCTGGAGCTCATGTATGATGTTGTACTGATCGAGATGTGTGTTCTATTTTACGATTATCCCCGTCTTTCCCGCGCTTTTGAGGATAGCTTCTAGCGGGGCTTTGCAGGAAACGCGGATGTAGTGTGTTAAGAAATAGGTCCTCAGCTTCTGGGTAGCCCATACTAACGCCAGGATGAGTTGCTCAATCTTTGTGTAGTTCTTTTCCGCTGTATTGAGAGTCTTGCTGACGTAGTAAATGGGCTGCTCTATCTTCGTGTTGGTTTTAACCAACACTGCACTGACTGTATTTTTTGTTGCTGCTATGTATAGGGTTAGGACCTCGTCGGGGTTGGGTTTTGCAAGATTGGTATTCCTGCAAGGTAGGCTTTGATTTCTTTGAAGGCTTCCTCGCACTCTGTTGTCCATTCAAATTTGGTCCCTTTTTAAGGATGTTAAAGAAAATCTTGCATCTATCCGAGGACCTGGATATGAATCTTCCCAGCGCTGCTAGGGAGCCGTTGATCTTTTTCACTTCCTTCAAGTTCCTTGGGGAGGGCATTTCTGCAATAGCATGAATATTGGCCGGATCTACTTCTATGCCTCTTTTTGTCACCAGATATCCGAGGAATTTCCCCGAGGTGACACCAAAGGTACATTTTTCCGGGTTTACCTTCATGCTATGCTCTCTCATTGCTTGAAAGATATCTTTCATATCTTGATGATGATTTTTTTGTAGCTTACATTTTGACCAGAATATCATCCACATAGACTTCCAAAGTATTTCCTATCCACGGCTTAAAAATGGCGTCAACCATCCTTTGATATGTTTCCCCTGCATTTCGGAGTCCGAAGGGCATCCTTACGTAGCAGTAGAGGTCATGCGGGGTGTATAATGCTGTATGATGTTGATCTTCCTCTGATAAGAACACTTGGTTGTACCCGGAGTATCCATCCATAAATGACATCTCTTTATATCCTTCTACCGCTACGACCAGTTGAACGATACTTGGCAAAGGGTAGCTGTCCTTGGGGCACGCCTTGTTGAGGTAGGTGAAGTCGATGCATATTCTCACCCTGCCGTTCTTTTTAGGTACTATGACCATGTTTGAGATCCATGTTGGATATTTGACTTCCTTGATGAATCCGTCTTCTAGAAGCTTACAAAGATCCGTTTCGACGGCTTTGTGGTATTCTGAGGCAACTTTTCGTACCTTTTGCCTGAAAGGGTGTGTGCCCTGCTTTATGCGAAGCACATAATGGATATTTTTTGGGTCGATTCCAGGCATGTCCTCTAGTTTCCATGCGAAGATATCTGCGTGTTCCGTGAGCAGCTTTATTAAGGATTCCTCGCGCTCCTTATCCATCAGTGTTCCCGATCTTAATCATCCTTGGTTCTTCTTCAGTTCCTATGTTCACCTCCCTCACTGCTTCTACATGAGTGAATGTGGGCTTCGATTCCCCTAGTAGAGGAACCTCCTTTAATTGTTATTTTATAGGCTCTTCGCTTTCCTTCATGGCTGAGGTACTTGCCTCCGTGTTCTCAGTCGTATGCCCCTTTGGGAGGCTTTTTCCGGAGACTTCTTCTAGGTAAGCATTGATGGATTTTTCCTTTGCGTTCTCCTTGTTTCGGGATATTTTGCTCTTTCTCCGCTTATCTTGTTCGTTGTTGAGCTGGTTTTGTATGTCTTGACACTATCTTGCCAAGACTTGATCGCCTTTTATCTTCATTACCCCTTGGGGGGTCGGAAACTTGAGGTACTGGTGATAGGTAGCTGCCAACCCTTTGAGTTTATGCACCCATCTTCGTCCGATTATAGCATTATATGGTGATGGCGCGTCCACCACGCTGAACCGGGTGTCAACCTTCATTGGTCCTGCATCAACTTGTAGGATAATGTCTCCTAAAGGCTTTGTGGCTGCCCCATTGAATCCGTAGATGATGTAATACGAAGATAGTAGTTGTTCATCATTAAGTTCCATTCGTTTAAATGTATCATAGAATAGAACGTTGACGGAGCTTCCCCCGTCGATGAGTATTTTCTTGATATCGCATCCTGTAATTGGTAATGTGAGAACAAGGGGATCGTTATGATCTTCCATGTCCTCACCTATATCTTCCGTGTCGAAAGTCAGAGATGCTTCCATCCACTGCTCGTGTTCGTCCACTTCTTCCCCGTCGATTTTATAAAGCTCACATTGATCTTCGAATTGTTTCCTCAGCCTCTTACCTATCTGAGCCGTTAGGGATGGTCCCACAGACTCTGAACAGGAGATGGTATTAAGGGTGCGGTTTCCTTCAGGCAATTGAACTTGCTTTTTTCGTTTAGCGTTATCTTCCTCGCCCGTCTTTTGCACATACTGTTGAAGGTCACCCGTGCCTACCAGCTTATGAATCATTATATTCAGATTTTTTCACTTCTCCGTCCAGTAACCATTGAAACAATGGTATTCACAGTACTCTTTAGCATGTTGTGATCTAGGTGGTTGTTTCCCCTTAGTCCATGGCCACTCCAGTTTTTCGCGTCCCTTGATTTCTTTGAAGATGTGCGAGTAAATGGTATTCATCTTTGTATAGGCTTGATCTTCGAATTTTTTGATATCTCCCCGGCGATCATCCTTGCGCTCTCTCCTATCTTCGTTGGGTTACCCATCTAAATTTCCCCCCACAGGTTTGCTAGATTGTTCCGCAGAGTTGGTTCGTGGTGGACGCTGGGTCTGATCTCTAGGGTTTTCCCGTTGTATTTCTTCTAGTCTGGCATTCTTTTTTATGATCACTCGGAGATCTCCTTCGGTTGCAGGGACGATTCCGTGGATCTCAACAAACAGTGGGCTCATCCTATCGAGCCCCCACTTGTAGCAATTGACGCTGACCACTGGATCTACATTTCCGATGGCTTGGCAGATCTTGTGCCACCTGTCTATGTATTCCCTGATTGTTTCCTTGTACTGGACTGCTAGTGAGAAAAGCTTATTCATCCCGGTGTTCACCACCTTGTTGTACATGTAGGTTGTTAAGAACTTCTCGGTAAGTTAATCGTATGAGTCGATGAAATTTGGTGGCACGTTGTCGAACCATGAGAGCGTGGATCCCTTTAAACTTGAAGGGAAGTATCTGCACAGTATGGCTTCATCATAATTCCATCGTGCCATCATTCGATTATAATATCGAAGATGGTCGGCGGGGTCGCTAGATCCGTCATAGAATTCGAATGCCGAAACTGGGCATTTCTGCAGAATGAGAGCTTGGCTAGGTGTGGCATCAGGGGCGTAGTGCTTGCTTCCTTCATTATTTTCTCTAATCTTCCCCTCCTTGCCTAGTCTTCAGTTGCTTGATCTCCGCCATCATTTCGGCGCGGAGATCTTCCATTGCTCGTCGGTGCTCTTCTTTGTCAGAGGGTTGCTCCGTACGTGGGAGATAGATGTCAAAGTAGTCCGAGTCATGAGGGTTGTAATCTGGGTCAGGTCTTCGTCCTCTTTGTCTCAATGGGTCTGGGTTTTTTGCCAGTACCATTCTTCGATCCTGATTTGTTGTTGGCGCCATTGAGCTTGCCTCGTCACGTTGGACTCCCGTGTCCTTACTACGGGTAGCTCTGAGTTGCTGATTTTCCTATGCCAACAGAGCTACCGCCTTTGCATATGTCTTTTGAGTTCTCTTTAATTCTTCTAATTCTACCCTCATCTGGGCAGATTGGTTCAACTCCTGATTAGGAGTCCCTCTCGAAAATTTCTCCTCCGCGGTTATCGTTTGATCTTTATCGACGATATGAATCAGGGGCTCAGGTGGATCCGGATGCGGATGTAGCTTCTGCATAGGATGTGTATGTAGCTGTTGTATCGGCTGTGGGAGTAGGCTCTGCATGCGGGTGCGGGTGTGGATCTTTGTGCCACCTGTGCGGGTGTAACTTATGTGGGATACGGATGTGGCTCTTTGTCTTGGGCGTGGGAATAATTTCTTTGTACCGGCTGCGGGTGTGGATGTTGTACCAGTTGCGGGTGTAACTGCTGTACCGGCTGCGGATGTGGCTGCTACACTGGCTGCGGATGTAGCTGCTGCATTGGCTGCGGATGTAGCTAATGCACTGGCTGCGGGAGTAGCTGTTGTACCGGTTGCGTAGCGTGCATGTTCGTTAGGAGCGGTTGGTTTATTTGGAGTGGTACGTTCCGCTCATTGGTGCGAGGCATCCCGTAGAGTGGCTGCTGTACTCCTGACTCTGCCATCCCTTCATGTGGTTCGAGCGGTCGGTTGGTTGCGGTCACTTTGGAGGCCGCTCCTTTGGATACCCCGGTTTTTGATGCTGCGGATTTGGTTGTCGCGGCCTTTATGGCTTCCGCTGCAATAACGGTTGCATCCAAAAGCCTCAAGCTTTCCTCCCCAGTCTGCGTTTTGTTTGTGCCTTTTAAATTTTCGCCCTTTTGCTTGCTCCTGGTCATTACCGGTGTTTTCCGCGGTGTATCTTTTGATGAGGCTCTTTCTTTTCCTGTATCTTTGTTCTTCTCCATTTTTGATGTCTTTCTGAAAGAGTTATCATGCACAAAAGGAAAGAGTGGTTCACAGGGAACCTGTTAGTAGAGTCCGGGAAATCAGATTCCGGAGATTTGAAGAGATTATCCGGCTATTATTCCCCTTTTCAGGTGTATTGGATCTCTTGATTCCTTCGGCTTGTGTCGCAAGATAAGACCACGAGTGGGTGTAGTTCCTAAAAGTAACGTAGATATGACCGAAAAGTATACCCGCGCAGAGACCTATTTATTTAAAACATTTTCGAGGGTGTATTACTGAAACCTACGTGGGTATGTTCATACGCTTGATTTTTCAAAGATGAAAACCTGGAAACCATTTCGAAGATGTAGATATACTAAAATATATGTGGATACGTCGCCACGCTTGATTTTTCAAATATGAAAACCTGGAAACCATTTCGAAGATGTAGATCTACTGAAATATATGTGGATATGTCCCCATGCTTGATTTTTCAAAGATGAAAACTTGGAAACCATTTCGAAGGTGTAGATCTACTGAAATATACGTGGATACGTCCACACGCTTGATTTTTCAGAGATGAAAACTTGGAAACCATTTCGAAGGTGTAGATCTACTGAAATATACGTGGATACGTCCACACGCTTGATTTTTCAGAGATGAAAACTTGGAAACCATTTCTAAGATGTAGATCTACCGAAATATACGTGGATACATCCACAGAAAATGCTCCAAGCATTGCTATTTTCAGAGAGCAATGCTCGGAACAGCCAGAGTGTTTAAATCACAGGATAAGATAAATCTTTTACCGGGACAAAGTCCCTATTTCTAGCGCCAGATTGTGAACACGTAAATTACGCTGGCATCTACGTGTCCGCAAACAATGCTCTTTTTCGTACTGAAATTCATAAATTAGAGGAAACGCGTGTAAAACATAATAAATCTATCGATTCATTGACTCTGAGTCTTCGGACTCGTCCTTGTCTTATCGTATAGTACCACTGAAGGTTTGAATAACCACATAGATGACAATCCGCAGATTTGTATGAAAGTAACCACGGATCGAATGGACTACAAAGGTGGAAAGTAAAGCGTAGAATGTAATTGCGATATATAACGTGCATAATGTAAGTGCGGAATGTAACGTGCATAACGTAAATGCATAATATAGAGTGCATAATGTAAGTGCGGAACGTAAAGTGCATAACGTAAATGCAGAATATAGAGTGCATAATGTAAATAAGGAAAGTAATTACTTGGTTCAGCACTGAGTCCTACATCCACGGGGTAAAAGAGGGGTTTTATTATGTATAGATTGATTACATGTATTCAAATGACTTTGTAGTGCTCTCACCGAGGCTTCGGGATTAGGGGATTCCTTACTCTTCCTAATTCTCTCTCCTCTTTGGTGCTTTGAGTCGTCTTGCCCCTCTCTCCTAGGGAGGAGGGGTATTTATAGGAGTTCTTTTGTGGGGTCCACGGAAGGAGCCGTTGAAATCTTATCGTCTTGTGCTTTGTGCCGATACGTAGATATCTTCGGTTCCCATGATGCCCCCATCGGTCCCTTCGTTATTTCCGAAGAGGTAGAGTCTTCTCTTCCGTTGGTTGGTTGGTTGACATGTGTCGTCTCAGGTGTTTAATGCGGGTGGTTGGGCCTTCTGCACGCGCCAGACCACGATCTTCTGTTCCTATCACGTCCGTGTCAGCTAGTTGATCCCTGACCGTTGATCTTTGGTCTCTCTTGAGATGGGATAAAGCAGATCCGAGGGCGTATCTGGTCCTTCGCAGTGAGGCTTTATCTCGGTGCCCCTTGACTTGTGGCCCTTGGATGTGTGAGATGAGGGTCCCTTCCTGCTGGTACACGTCTCTTGGCTATTCCCATGTGGCATCATCTTTTGATGCGCCGTGTCACATGCCATCCACGTGTTTATCCGAGGACACGTGGCGAGTGGTGGAAATATGTACTTACAATGGTAGTAACCTTCACACTCAAACTTCTCCCATGGACTATCTCGTATACGGCTAGTGCCATACACCACTGCAAAAACAAAAAAATAAATTAAAAGTTAGACAGTATCAGATAAAACTATTTTTAATGAAACATATTATTCTAAACTTACTTTTAAAGAAGACGACGTAGTGGTTGGCTTCCTTTACGGCTTTAATTTCCTGTTTAAATACTTCACATTCTTCGAAGATTTTCTCGAATGTTTCCTTGACGAATTCCAAAAATCTCGAATTGCGATTTCTGTCTAACGCCACAAAAACTATGAATATATGGTTCCAAAGGAACATTGATGTTTGATCTATGTCAACGTCGAGATCTTCATTATGTTGTCTGACCGTGACCCATGATCTGATAATATCAAAATTTTCTTCGTATGTGTAGGGGTTGGAGTAACCATGGTATTTTTCCTTCTCTTATTGGATGAAAATAGATGTGGATGAATTTGAAAGATTAAAACTAGAATTTGGGTGAGGAACAGATGATAAAAGGGTTTGTTTTTATAAAGTTTAATGATGTTAATGGCTATTTTTTTATTAAAAAAACTAGTCATTTTAGAGACTCAACCATATTGGTCTAAGTCAAACAAAAACAATAAATGAATCGGTTGAGAGTCTCGATATTAAAATTGACTGGATTACCCAGTTGTTTATTGCATTCTCAGACGGGTTACCCAGCCGTTTGACATACTCACGAATGGGTTACCAGTCGTGAAAGATACACAAGTGATTCTGGATGATGAATTAGCCAGCAGTTCATCCTCACCCAGCCGTGTCTACGAATTACGGATTGGAGTTCTTAGATTGCCAGCCGTAAATAATTATTGCGTCTGGGTCGACATTATATCCCAGCCGTAACATCAAAAAACCCAAAAAATTTCCTCAATGTTTAACGGATTTAATTCAACAAAATGTTATTAGGAGTTGGTTCTAAGGTTCTCCAGAGTATTATAAGGATTGACGGGAGCCGTTTTGCTTCCAAGATCTTCAAATTATTTATTTATTTATCAAAATCACTTTTCGAAAATAAAAACACAAAGATATAATCTTAATAAAATTAGTGGTACCTAATTGATAGTAATCATAATTAGTTTAGTTAATCACCTTAATTAAAACTAATCTAATGGAGGATATATTAGCCATTATTTAAAATAGTTGGATAAGGGGCAATATGGATTACTACTTAATGACTCATGTGCATCCCCCGAACCCAAATGGGTTCAGCCCCAATAATAAAGTTCTAAATATAATGCTCTTAGATGGATTGTCTGTTTGTATAGAACCATCAATTAATTAATTCTAGTGCAGTATTCATCAATTGAATTCCTAGGGAATATTTTGTTTTAACCACAATATTTTATTACTTCAATTCGTGGCTTTTCTTTGCTAAATTCCATGAATTAATAATAAATATTCACATTTCGGGCATATGAGCTACCACCATGTAAGCCCCGAGACAATAGTGCAGGTGTACTTCGTAATAATGCTTAAACGAGCACCCAAAATACGGTCGAATGAAAATATGGAAAGCTAAGCAATAAAGGAAAAGAAAAATAATAATAAAAAAGGCGTGTGGGACCAGGTCAACCAGCTTGCCGGTCATGCCACAACTGTGACGGTTCCCCACCTTTCCGCTTCTCTTATTAATTATTATTATTATAATTATTGTTTTGATTATATTATATTATTGGATAAATATTATTACATGAAACTGGTTGGAAGCCTAACAAGCTAAGCTCCAACGACATACTACTACATTAATTGAACAGGTTGCTGTGCCAACCTATCAGCGAGCCTCATGGGTAACCTAGCCAAGGGAGCCGAAACGGCGGGAGGGGGGACTGAGATTGTGTCACAAGGGGGGAAAACTAACACTACCTTCTATGTTAATTCCTTAAATATTACGCATTGGGGAATCGAACCTGGGACCTCCTGGAGAGTATTATTATTATTATTATTATTTTATGGGTTCCTTAATGCATGACACCCTCGTTCGAGCAAACCCTTGTCAAATACTTTTTTAAAATATTGCTCAATCCACCGTGTAGTTAATTAAGCAAGTGGTCCCACAACTATTAGGTCTTTATGCCATATAATATATTAAAATATTATTATTTTAATATTTTCCAAATATTGGACGTTTAAGCTAATCTTTCCTGCTCGTTCAAGCAAAATTGAAGATCAAACTCTTCTGAAAATACAAAATAATGCTCAAATTTGTCCAACAAAAAATACCAAAATTTTCAGGAAAGGACGGGCATCGACATGGTGACCCGTGCACCGCATGTCAATCCACTTGGCCACCATCACCGGCCGGTCCCCGGTCCCATCATTTCTTAATCCATATTTTGATTGATCTTTTATCTTCCATATTTTGATTAGTTCACTAGTTGGACAATCATCCATACACCGCCTAGCTTGTCACATCAATACCGATGGCCTGTCATCATACTCATTGGTTGGTCGGTCTCTCCACCCATACTGGACAGTCCTCCATCTCCTGGATCCAAGGTTTCCTAAGATTAGGTTTTCAGACTTGATGGTAATTCTAATCTAGTCTGAGCATCAATAATTTTCATATTGATCCAACTATCAATATTTTAATTAATATATAATGTTCGGATTTTCCACCAACATATTATTTCTCGATCAAGACATGTTTTATTGGCTTGTCATCCATTTGGGAGTTTCACCAATATTTTATTGGTCGACCATCCACTTGGGCGATCACCCAATATTTACAAAAATTCTAATCTCTACTTTGTCATTCGAAGACTCATGACATAGTGGATCGAGGACGGATATTCTATTATAACTCAGCAATATCCGATTTTTTGTCAAATACTTGACATATCTGAATACATAGTCTATGATCGATTTAGAAATCTCATCATATCGACGTTCATTAATTTAAAACACTAGAGTATAATTGTCGCCTCAATTGGCATAATCATATGTCATAATTCATCATACTCGACGTCTAAGCATCATTGTTTTTCCAGCAGACACCTTATGCTCCATCCATCATGGTGAGTCACAGAGCATGTCACATTCACCATTGACAATTGTGCTCAACTCATCAAAACTAAGACTCATAGTCTATCCAAGTTAACAATCGACAGACTAAATATACGTCTACTTTGCAGACTTTATATGAGACATCAATCATGTCACATGGGGGAATATTCACTAGGGTTTTGGTCTGGCGGCCTACAACTTGTACGATGTAACAATACATCCATGATGAGAAATGTGAGTAAGTCGTGTTGGAAGTTGAAGGAAAGTGAAGTAGTGGATAGACAATCAACCAAGTCTTCCGCACAATGTGGAAATGGTTCAACCACGATTTCTCACTTCCCCATTCTTCCACTCCTCTTCAACAGTTACCACTTACTGGAGACCGATGTGTTAACTACTTCTGCATTAAGTAGGTTCATAAACCTATGATTTGATAACTCAACTCAACTTAACTGAACAGAAATCAATCAATCGAAGTTAACTGATCAGAACTTACTATAATCCAATTTACGATAGCCTATCATTATCAAACACGCAGAACTCTTCAACATGGAGAATTCACCACATCCACAATCCATCAATTACCACTGATCTCACACATTCCCAGCTTCCTACAGATCGACCCTCATCCCTCTTTGTGACCAAATTGACTCTGGAACGACCATTTTCTTGGTTTAGGTCGGAGTCTTAAAAATTGATCTCTCGAATTCAAGTACTCTCGTGCAGTACATCTGTTAAGGGTTTAGACAATTTTCCTAATTGGGGATCTGCGTATCGCAGAACTCTCCACTTTTACTCAAAAATAGGAAAATATTTTTTACCCTCAATAACTTCTAAGACAACTTTGTTCACTTTACTTTGTGTTTATGAATCATGAGTTAAGTCTTGAGTGTTATTGAACACCATTATTGCTCGCTTATTCACAACCTTCTTGGTTCATGGGTTAAGTCTCGTGAACTCATGAAGCACGGTCCTTAATGACTTAATATGTGCATTTTCTTATTTGTAAAGGAAATCTTTTGATATACATATGATGGACATTCTTGTTTTACAAATTTATACCTTAAAAAAGATGATCACAATACTTAATCTTCCTGATTATATATTGCTCGTTGTTTGATTACCATGAGATAGTTCTAAATTCACTAAAAACACAATCTCATGAGCAACTTTTAGTGATTAATTCTTAGCTCGTATCTCCTAGCCAAACATAAATCATTGTATCCGGTGACTATAATCTAAAAAACTTACTTTTGTATGGGTTGTTTAGAACGACAAGTGGTATGTATGAGCTACATAAGGTAAGTTATATACACTGAGAATATTCTATTAGATATTTGAGCTTGCCGCCTTACATACTTGCCTTACGGGTTGTTTAGATACATAATATGGTATCCACACTCATCTATTTTACATACTTCAAATGTGGTCACTTTAAACTTCATATTTCGTACAAATTTATATTGAACTCTTATCTTCATTCTTCGGGAATTTTGTATCATATTAGCTGAGACATTAAATACCTCGTGTTAATACCGGAATTCTCGTTAGGTCTTACCCGTCCTAGTGTACCAAAATGACCTCACTTTTCTTAGAATAGTATGAGAGAGAGTCCTCTTTCCATTGTACCTTGTCCTTTCTTATATAGACTTTCCAAAAGCCCCCTCTTTTTATGATATCTTGCCATGTGTCCTAAACCTCCTTAATTACTATTAATGACATCCCTTCTCTAATATGACCTTCTTCTTCCTTGTTAATCCCTTCATTGTCCCTTCCATCTTATGGATACTTCCTTGGTGGACTTGGGCCTCAATCCCCAAGTCCCCATGTTTGGTGTGACCTTTCCCTTCTTTGGGGAACCCCATCCTAGTTAAGGGAAATTATTTTTCATGTATAAACATTAGTCCCCTGACTATGAGGTTAATCATGAGATAACCTTATAGTCATTATCTGGACATCTTCCTTCTTGGCGTTTGTGGGAGACGTTCAAACTTCTCTTAGCACGATTTCTTCAGTTCCTTATTAATTATCGTGTTCGTTTGTGAAACTGCCGCCTTTATACCTCCAGATTCCCTATATATATGGGCCATCCAATTTACTTGTTTCTTTCACTTATTTTACCATTCACCTTCACATATCACACCCATACACGCGCCATGTCCAGTAGTTCTTCTAATGGTAGCTTCTCCGACGATTCCGAGGAATCAGAGGAAGTAAAAAGCGAGGGATCGGAAGAGAGTGGTTATTCAGGAGAGCAGGAGATTCATTTACCTCCCCCCGTTGATGGAAAATCCCATACACTCACGAAGTTTACCGCAACCCCTATATTGAAGCGCGCGCTGAGACTGAAGGAGTTTCGCGGGGACAGATGCGTGATGCCTCTAGATGATAATCTCATTCCTCATCTTTTAAATCCCCCAGTGCTACCTTACCCAACCTCCCCTAGGTGGATTATGTACCCGGAGCCAGCGGATATTGTTACTTTTCCATTTAAAAGGGTACCCCACATGGATATCCATCATGGCGATTATGAGATCCCAGACATTGACCCATGATCTACATCAAACACTCCCCCGATATGTCCACATTGGGTAGCTTATATTCGTGATAATCCTGACTATGTGGCCATACTTCGCATGGCTGGGATCAATGAGGCTATAAATTCTTCTCTTCAACGAGAAATAGAGAGATGCAAACGCGATATGATACGACTTTGCTGCCGCTGGGTATCTCTTGTTCATACCCTCCTTACATCATGGGGAGAAGCCATTGTTGTTTTAGAGGATGTCATCGCACTTACTGGCTTACCTCTTCACGGGACCCATTCTTACGACGAGGCAACCGTTTATGAAGTACTTACCTCGGATGACCGGTCTTTGTGGGGTTATTTGCTAGACTGCAAGGATACTTCGCGGATTGAACTGATACAAAAGGACAAGGCATCGACCCAAAACGGTGAAACAAAGAAAGTCGTCATCATGGAGGGAAAAACTGTGGGTGCGAGCAAAGTGGGGTCCTCGGCTGCTATCAAAGGGAAAGCCATGCTAGTTGAAAGTAAGAAAATGAAGAATTCTCTGATCCATCCCTTGGGGGAGCGTATACTTAGTAGCTCATTCCGTGCATATGAATCAATTCACGGTCCTAACGCTTTGGCCGTTGCACCCAGAATATGAATGGGTTGCCAAGGATAGCAAACACGTGTATTTTCCTATTTGGATCCGATTCTGGGCCCCGCGATTGATAGAGGGAAAGGTACTTCCCTCGTAGCGCAAGGAACCT
Source organism: Papaver bracteatum (assembly GCA_023529315.1). Taxonomy (NCBI): domain Eukaryota; kingdom Viridiplantae; phylum Streptophyta; class Magnoliopsida; order Ranunculales; family Papaveraceae; genus Papaver; species Papaver bracteatum. Next base: position 771,906 of record JAJJWX010001756.1, read on the forward strand.
AATCCGCGAGCCGAGTTGGATGCTTTAATTCTCCTTTAGTTCTGTCGCGACGTATTCGAGTACAGTCCTCATGACACGATAATGAATGAGTTGGTTCCAATGGCGGTGATATTGTCCCGCGGGGTTTCCTTTCCTCTTTCTCTTATGTTTTTGGGCGGCCTGTACCGACACTTGGATTTGTTTTGTCGGGATCTTCAATCGGTGGGTTCGACCCACAAGGTCGAGATATATATTCTCGCCTCCTTCATGCTTGCGTGGTCTTTGGAACACATTACTCCATATGCCCCTGATCCCCGAAAAGTATGTCGAACAAGACGATGGCTCGATGAAAAAGGTTCCCACTGATTACAGTTATCCCCGCATGGCACTCTTGCGCAAAAAAGGGAATTACTGAAGGGCAATATAGCATGGTTCTTAGACATGGCTAAAGATTTTAAGCCATCCCCCTATCATGACGGTCGATCTGGTCCGGCCCACTATGACTTTACTGCACCCTTCGACATGGATTTGGATTCGACACAATTGTTATCGGAATCAGTCTTTGACTTTGTAATGAAGGTGTTACCTGGCTATCTTCCTGGTTTTCATGCTGGTATTTTATAGTTGTGTCTTACAACCCCGACCGTGTGGCTCATCAAGTTGGATTGATCAAGGAATCCCTCTTAGATTCCCCACTTCGGAGAGCATGGACACCTCGTACATCATTGATAGTTTCAACCGCTATGTCTTTAAAGGACCGGTGCGCGTGGCCAATCGGGAGATTTTTTTATCGTTCAAACATCCTCTTCCGGATCTACCCTCAGCAGTTACCGAAGGTGCCCATAATATCAACTTTTGATGCGATATTGTACTTTGAATTTCCCTCTGCGGGAGCGATATCCCTCTAAAGACTTGTCTTACACAGACCTTAAAGCACTCCATGCGTCGGGGAGGATTAAACTTGATGATGCCATAGCGATGGCGCATAATATTCCTCTAGGAACCAAGGGCTGCCCTTTAGAGCTTATCGTGACTTCTTGGGACCCCCCCCCCCCTTCCCTCAGAAGGTTTTGATCCCATTCGGCCGAAAAAAGAGACGAAGTTTTCCAGTCGCAAACCCCCTCATTTGAATGTATCTAAGCCATCTCCGAGTTCTTTGGCAGCTCAGGTATTATCATTTATTTTTCTTAGTATCTGGTCCCCTTCATCCTTTTTTTTTTATTTTTTTGAAAACAATCTGGACGCTGAAGGGCGACTGGCTCAATTGTGTTCTCAGGATGCTCCTCCTTCCGGTTAGGTGGGATGGAAATCCCCATCTTATTGTATAGAGGAATATTTGAACATGCCTAAGCATGACTGGTCCGAGAAGAGCCTTGTTAAGAAAGCTAGGCGTGAAGCAACAAAAATTTTAGAACCTCCTTTGCGCCCTTGTTCTTCCGCTAACGCGTCTCCCTTGCAATTTGGACAGTCTCGTCAAAGGGGGGTATCACAATCTTTTCAAGGTGCCATCAAGGATCCCAATCCCACTTTTGCTGATCAGATGAAAAATCTTGGAATTAGTTTGTCCGAGGGTGGCGGGTGGGTCACGCCGCATCTTAATGTATTATCCGTCAATTCTCCTCGGGCTCAGACTGTTTGTGTTAGGGGTAAGGTTCATGTATCTCCCAATGCTGTCCTGGAATCAATAAGCCCGTCCGGGTCAAATCGATCCATGTTTGGTGGGTCCTCATCCCACGTGGTAGTCCCCACAGGTGGTTTTCAAGGTGACTAATATGTTGTTTGCAGTCACCAATGTCTCTCTTTCCCTTTTTTTTTTTTAATAAATCTGCACATTTGTTCGCCATGTTACTCATTTTTGAATTTCCAGGTGGTTCTAGTGATCCAAGATCATCTTCTGGTTCCTCTATATCCCGTGACAAGGATATTGATCTTTTGCCACATCAAGACGCGTCCAAGGTTGGTATAGAAACCTAATGTGTTCATGTTTGTATCTCGTCATTTCTTGAAACCCGCTTCCTTAACTGAAGCTTGCATTTTATATTAGATCATGGGTAGCAATAGTAAAGGAGGGAGAAGACATGAGACCCCTGGTGTGGACTCCAGGCGGCACCTAGGTGCCAGTGGTTCCAAGCGCGTTCGTAAGGACCACGGTGGATCTCAGGCGGGCGGGGCCCCTAACACCCAAACAGAAATTCCCCTTGTGGCATTGGGCGTAACTTAAATTTCCTGTGGTGGTGGATGCTGTCACGGATGGGGTCTACCCCACCACCCATACTTTAGTTTATGGGTTTTGGGTTCCATCATCCTTTGCTGGTGCTTACAAATACATTATGGAACGTACTAGTGGATACATGGTTAATGCAGGTCTATTGGATATGAGCATGTTGTGTTATATGACTAAGAACCTGCTTGAGGTCGCCGACGAACTTATCAAGGTGGGGTATGGTCATATTGACGCATCCACCATTATTAGTTGGGTAGCTTATGTATGCGCGGACACTAATTTGAAGTTTTCTATAAGATGGTTGGAGGGGTTGTTGCTGAAAGTGAAGAATCGTAAAGACCCCCGCGTCCATCTCACAGCTCAGATAACTGAACTCAAGGAGAAACTAAAGAAATGTTCTGCGACAACTGCGCGAATGAAAGAAGTAAAGAACTAAAGAAATCGTAAAGACCCCAACCCCCGCGCTAATAGAGTTGGATTAATGGTTAAAGTTTTATCGTTATATAAATTTATGCATTTTTTTGTTGTTGCTTTAAGGACTTGCTTCGAAGTACTATGCTTGTGCATTAGTGCTTAGGATTATTCTCGGTATATGTTGGACGCGCCTATTCCCCCCTTTATTTGTTCTCAATGGGAATCGGGAGGGCGGGCTATATGTTGAACGTGACTACTCCCCCCTTTTGTTTGTTCTTAATGAGAATCGGGAGGGAGGGGTATATGTTGGATGGGCCTACTCCCCCCTTGTTTTCATCGATGGGAACTGGGAGGGCGGGGTATATTTTGAATGCGCCTAATCCCCCCTTTTGTTTGTTCTCAATGGGAATCGGGAGGGCTAGATAAATGTTGAAGGTGCCTACTCCCCCCGTGTTTTCCTCAATAGGAATTGGGAGGGCTGGGTATATGTTGAACGCACTTAGGAATGAAAATCGGGAGAGTGGGATATCTATGTTAAGCGATCGGTCTCTATTAGCGTTCCGCGGTTGTTGTGAATTGTTAGCTGATCAGGCTCCATTGGCATTTCCGCGGGTTTTCTTCAGTTGATCGGGCGCCATTGGCATCCCTGCAACCTTTTGTCAGTCGATCGCGCGCCATTGGTGTTCCTGCAATCTTTTGTCGGTCGATCGGGCGCTATTGGATTTCCCGCAACCTTTTGTCAGTCTATTGGGCACCATTGGATTTCCCGCAACCTTTTGTCAGTCGATCAGGCGCCATTGGCGTTCTCCCGACCTTTGAGAGTTTTTTTTTTCTTAAACAAGAACCTTCGTCATCGAAAAACACAATTTACTAGTTGGAATTTGAGCTTAAAATTGTATCATTACACCTAATTTTATTGCTCCTTCATTTTCTCATTTTTTTAATGACACGGGAAGGGGTCACTTTCGATCATCTGCTTCATCGCTTCAAACTCCCCAGATTCTCGTTTTCGTTCGAATATACTCCTGTTTATGGGTAAAAACTACTCCTGCCGGATTTGGTAATTTGGGGTGTGTGGATGAGGAATGAATTTAAACCATAAACAAATGCACTGCGTGGTGAGTGCTTTTGATTCGAGGGATCAATCTATACAATTCTGGCCTAAACCAAAAAATGGTTGTTCCAGACTTATTTCGGTTACAAAGTGAATGAGATGGGGTTGATCTTAGGGAGGGAAGCGAATAAGGTGTTGAGATTGTGAAGGTATAGGCTTGTTTATGACTTGTAATATAAAGGTGAGAAGACTTACGAATAATGCAAGCAGACTCTGGGTGTTTGAACACGTGTTGTATTAACACTTGGTTTCTATGTTGTGTTCTCTCTGTTGTGGAAATAGGGCGGAGAACCTATTTATACAAGTCATTTGAGCCTTATTCACGTATCTCGTGAGAAGTGGAGGTAGTGGAGTGATGGAGTAGTGGAGTTGTATGTTAGCGTCACACGATCATTATTGCCCACTTCTTCTATCATCACTAACCGTCCATATCTTCCTGACACGTTCTTGTGATGGCGCGTTGCACGCTGCACACTGTAAACCGCCAGACCAATACCCCAGTATGTATCCCCCAGTTTGTGACACGATTGATGTCTCGAGTGTAAGTGTGGATCATGGGACCCACATAAGATAGCATGTAATGCTAGGTTAAATAACTAAGTTATTTAGGGAGTCGATACTTGTAAAGTATCGTATGTATTCTATGCATGTTATGCATCGAATGTATTCGGCATATATGAAGCATCGTTGTTGAGCATCATGCCTTGCCTACTTTACGTGAGGGTTTAGAGTCTTCATGGGTGAGTCATGCCTTAGCCGACCATGTTAGGTGGAAGAGTGGCGGACGGTGATCATGGTGATACCTCATGGGCCACCTAACTCCTATCCTAGGTTATCCGTCCAAGATGACGAAGTTGGACGGATAAGATGATTTGCGACCCTCCAATGCGACCCTTGGATTAGGGTTTAGAAGATGCGCGAGCGTACCCCTTCAGCTTGGTCGAATCCAAGCATGGGAGGCGTTTCATGGAGAACCAACCAGGCGTGCGTGTAGACGGCATGCAGATGTTCATGTCCATGCCTCATTTTCCCACGAAGGTTTGATCTAGGCCACTCAAATTTACCAGCGAAGTTGAGTGGTCGAGATCGAATTGCGATAGAAAACAAGTGCCAGGAAATCCGTGCGCTACGCCAACTTCGAGTGCAAATTCCGAGACGACCAGGCTTGGTCGGTCTTGGCCGACCAGTCCAACGTGCAGGTGATAGGTTGGTGTTCATGCCTATACCTTACTTTCCCATGAAAGGGTAATCTAAGCCACTCAATTTGTCTGGCGAAGTTGAGGGGTCGAGATCAATTTATAGTTTGGGAAGTGCGGCCACACCAAATCGAGATGCCTGACCAAGGCTGGACTTGACCGACCAGTCAATCATGAAGCCAATCCCACGGTTGTCATGCTAGCATGCTCGGACTTCTCTGAAGCTTCATCTTAGCCTTCCAATCAAGCCTGCGAAGATGGATGCTCGGGATGATTTTGCGACATAAGAATGGTGCCGCAAACCCTAGTTTAGGGTTTTGTCGGCCATGCGTCATGCTTGTTTGGCGTACACGATTTGGGACAACCAATCAAGGTTGGTCCTGACCGATTGGTCATGTGTATAGGTGGGCCCGCGAATATCATGTTGATACGTTCTAGGTCCTTTGAATCTACATCTACACCTTCCATCTATGCCTGCGAAGATGGATGGTTGAGATCATTTTGCGACACATGTAATGCGCCGCAAACCCTGATTTAGGGTTTCTTCGTCCATTCTGCTTGGTTTGGATGGTTTGGCAATCTATGCCGCCCCTTTTGGGGAGGCCGACAGCGCGGGGCCCGAATTGGGTCGGCAGTGAATGTTCCAATACCTTCTTGGGGGTATTGGATTTGATCTGGACCATCCAATCATGCTGGTGAAGTTGGATGACCATGATCGTTCCTAGACTGCTATGAACAGTCTAGATGCTCAATCGGGATAGTATAACACATCGAGAGTTACATGCTCAATCGGGCTAGTATAACACACCGAGAGTTACAGCCTGTACGAGTATTTCGTGCATGCCTCACTGTTGGTACTTGGATATTCATGTTACTCTGCTGCGAGTAACAATCAGTCATCATGCCGCACCAACAATGAGAGTTCAACTAGGAACAACACAGGAAATACAAGGCGTTCTATGCATTAATCAATAATGCTAAAATTCACAGAATATTCGGGGATTGTTGCTACATGCTCCATTCTAGGTGAATTTAATAAAGCGAAGAAGTATCCATCACTCGTAAAATAGTCTCATCCTATGCAGGATGATTACACAAAAGATTGGTTTTACAACTTTAGCCCTGAACTAAAATCCACCATCAACATTAAGTCCCCTTCCTAGCATATAATGGTTACACTATTGTGGGGTAGGCATGAGATGGTGACAAATATACGGGAGAGAACGAGATGAAGGGATCTTACCCAGAAATCCTTGCTCGTCCGTTGTTAATCGCGCATGTGAAAATGTTGTTGCAAGCATGGAATCCTGAGAGGGACCGGTTTCCTTCCTTGGGTGTTTGAATTAAAAGAAGAATCCAATCAAAAGAGGAACCCTTATCCTATTGGGATTCTTCCAATTTTTGTCTATAAAAGGGGAAGACCCCTTTTCTTTTCTCCCGATTTGTTTTTGTCTGGCAGCTCCCGCCGCTCACATCATTGCAGCACCACCACCGTCCGTCGCCGGAGCTTACCGCCGCCTTCAGGTAACGTCCTATTTTATTTTTTTATTTTTTTGCAAACCCTAACTTCTTAGGTAAAACCCTTTCATTCTTTGAGAAGACCATCCTTGGCTTGAATTTTGTAGAAACGATTCCCATGAGTATATAAAGATCATGCGTGTGAAATAATACGGGTCACTATGCATGTTTGATTGGACGTGGGTTCTATCCTGCTCAAACATTGACTTTATACTCATCTTGTGTCTTTGACCAATACCGGCTTCGTGGTCTTAACTAGTCCCGCTTTTTATCGTGGCCTAATGCTTGCATGACCGTCACGATTTGGCGTCGTGACTTAACATTGGACTTGCTTGAATCCAATACCAACCTTGCTTTCTTTGTTCGAATATGGGCCCGCGCTTGTAGTCGATCAGGATCAAGTCCCCAAGATAATATTTGGCATGTTTCTTAGACTGAATGTGTTTCCTCTTATTGTACGATGATTTCCTTTAAATATCCGATAAATATCCACTGATTATTATCCCGTGTTCATAGCCTCTACAAACGGTAAGTGAAGACTCCTCTTTCGTCCGGGATCTTGTTGACTCGTGAAATATAAAGAAGATGTAGTTGCAGGAATTGCTACACTACACCCATACTAAGAATTTGTAATTATAAGTCTAATTTGTAGATTAAGAACGACACTTTATCATTTAATTTTCGGAAATGTTTACAGGAAATATAAGAACTCAGAAATACAACTTTTATTTCTAGAGTTTTTCTCTCCTCAAGACTCTCTCAACTCTAAAAAATACATCCTCCTCCTCTGAATCTATTGGAACCCCTTATATAGGAAATTACAGAGTGGATGACAGCTAAGTTTTCCCCTTCTTTCGGATCTATTCCGCGATCTCATCGCAGTGACTATAATGTTCATTATCGCGATCTTAATAACCATCGTGAGACACACTTGTTCTTATCATGTTTCCTCAATCGTCAGCTACTTCGTCATTCTTTTGTATCACTCGCCAAGTGTTGTTGATGAACTCGCGATATTCTCTCAGATGTGTTGTTAATATTATATGAATATTTGGTTTCTATCGCAAGAATATTATTGTGGCGATATTCTGGTCCTACATCTTGCCTCTTCTCATGTCTTTTCTGCAAAGAAGAGGAGATCATGAGAACTAAAATGCCGCAATTATTTATTTTTTTGCATTCTTCTATTTTGACACATTTCTGTGTTCTTCGCCATCTGTCTTCACGTACTCTTTCTTCCATTCAATCTTTGACACATCCTTTTAAACCGCAGTGATCTGACCGTTCACGTACTCTCGTTGCATTAATTGCATTTATTTTCTTGAGAAACTTCTTCTTCTATAAATACCTCTCTCATTCTTCTCTTTTTCTCTTTTTTACTTTCTTCTTCTTTTTTTCCCCTGCAAGTTTACTGTTCTTCCGTAAATTGCGTATCTATTATTCTTGCGATTTCTTTCTTATTTTTCAATCTTTTCTTTCATTCCCATACTCTTAAAATGGTTGCTGCTGGTGCTAAAAATATGGTTGCTTTTGGTGAGATGCGAGAAAAACTCAAGAGCAAAGGTTTTACTTTATCCACAATTCCAGATCAAAACCCTAAATCTGAACTTTCTCTTAAACTATTTTCTCATCATCAATTCTCTTGTGAAAAAGTCATAATATCACTAGGTAAACTTGAAGCTGGTCTTCCCATTCCTCTCTATGACCTAGAACTTCCATTATTCTATCAGATAATTTCTCACCAGAAATTCTCACGAGCGATATTTCAGTTAGGTGGAGATTGTATTACATTACTGCTTGAATATGCTTCTCGCGGTGCTGGTAAAGGATCGCGCTATCTAGATACTACGAAGAATCCTGAATTCAAGGATGTTGCAATTATTCCCGCGATGTATACTGTGGAAAATTTCTTCATCAACTATGACATAATTCCCATGAAGAGATATCGCACTTGCTGGGGTGTCCGTTTACAGAAGAAAGATAAGATCGCTGAAGATAAAGCTGTCATGTTAGATATTGATTTTAATTCACCTACTAACCAAGGCCCTCGTCACTCTAGCGATGACAAGTGGTTCATCTTTCCTCTTCTTTTAGAGGGTCCATACATCTATGGTACTCATTCTTTACCTGCAGATCTCCCGGAATACCAACCATGGGCGTTCCATTGGCCTGAGGAAGATAAAGAGGTATGTTTTCCTTAACTTTGTGCATAAGTTGTTTTTCTTTAATTTTCGTATCTCTAAATTCTCGCTAACTACACCTTTTTATTAGATTAAGAGATTGAAGGCTAGGTATGAGAAGTTTAGGCAACCTGCAACTCGTTCAGCTCTTCAATTACTAACAGATGAAGTAAGAAATATTTGTTTATAAATTTCAACAATATATTGTTGCTCCTATTTCTTATCTTTATCTGTGCTCGCAAGTAATTGAAGAACTAGAACCGAAACCCAAGGAAAAACCTTCAGCTGATCGCTAGGGAAAATCTGTTGCTCCTCCTAAAGGGAAGCATACTGCCCCTCGCAGTGAGAAATCTAGCAATCCTCCTTTGAAGAAAAGGAAAACTCAACATTCTTCTTCTTCAACTCCTCAACCTACCCCAGAAAATTTAAGTGTTGATATTGAGAAGGATGATGATGATGATTTTAATGATGATAATGGCGTTCCCTCCATAAAAGACTCTTCTTCTTCTAAGTCTTCAATGACTCAGTTGTCTAAGATTTTTGGCGATCCTACTCATGGAATCGCAAATGAGTATAGAGATGAAGCTCTTAATGAGATATCTCAAGCACTCGCTAAAGTCTACGATGATCCGATTTTAGCTGATAATAATTCTCTTCGCGGGGTCTCAAGATCGCTAACTCCAAGTTTCTTAAACTCACTTGGTATCCTGGTATGTTTTCTCTTGTTTATCTTATTTTCGTATTTAAATGTGTAACATTTACCACCGATTATCGTAAACTATTGTTGGCACATTGTACGTTGTACCTGTTCACTCTTTTCGTGCCTCACCTAATGGCCATATTTAAAAAAGAAGAAGAGCCGTTCGAACTTTAAACTATATAAGGAGGGTAACCTCTTTTCATTGAGGCACCAAACTACACACATCTATATTCCATTGTCTAGTATTTTGTTGTACCACTTTATTTCATATTACAATCATGTCAAACATTGACGCAGCTGAAGATTTGGCAATTGTGAAAACATGGTACCAAGAAACCAGACGTGAAGATGTCATTGCCGGAAGGTTAACGACCGAAATCTTTTGGGGTAGAGTGTATAGCCAATTTGTGTGAGAATATGGAAATCCAAAGCAAAGATCCGTCCAACAAGTTCATGATCGGTTCCGACTTATCCAAAAAGGGGTGAATGATTACATAACAATACAAAAGCGTATCTTTAACAATAGCCACTTAAGCTTGTCAATCCAACAATTTGTAAGTATTTGCATACGAAACTATACGAACTTAGCATATCGTCTTTATAGTTTATACGAACTATGCATTCTATTATGATTTGTTTTGGTTTATGTAGGAGACACTAGCAAAAGGCACTATTTAGAGGGAAAAGGAGAAGAATTCACATATGATGGAAGTTATGAATTCTTGAAGGCCGTGGCCACGGTATAGAGTTTGGCATAATTTCCCTAAATTATTGCCTGAAATATGTTATATTCGGTAGTTAGTATGTTGTTTAATCTACCGATTATGTTCTAATCGGTAGTTATTATGTTATTTAATCTACCGATTCTGAGAATATTTTTAAAGTTCCAATGTCAGAGTTACAATCATAAGTTTTTATATTTTATAATCTACCGAATACAGGAGTGTTCCAATTTCTTCAAGTTCTGAGTTCAAAATGATTAAAATCGGTAATTTGGTGAAATACAAAACCCTCCGAATCTAACATTCGGTCAAAAAGTGTCTAATATTATCTACCGAATACAGGAGTGTTCCCATTTCTTCAAGTTCTGAGTTCAAAATGATTAAAATTGGTAATTTGGTGAAATACAAAACCCTCCGAATCTAATATTCGGTCAAAAAGTGTCTAATATTATCTACCGATTATATCACATATCTTCAATGGATTTTACAAAAAAACTTGAACTGTAAAAAAATGGACCGACTAATCGTCATCATCATCTTTAATCAGTTCGAGTAACCCAGCGGGAAAGTTGTTATTCACGACATGATCCCAATCAACCATGTTGGACTCATATTATTTCACCCAATCATTGCAATGGTTAATTGGAAAGTAATCGTGCCACTTACTCAACGGTGGTAACGGACAATCTTTCTTTACCCTTAATCCGATAAAATGAATTTCATTCACAAATGCCATAATGATTCTTCTATCTTTAACCGACTCGTCGCAAACCGTTCTTGTGGATGCAAACGTCATACTAGGTCCATACTTCGGAGGAACAAAAAAATGTACCACGCAATTCAAAACCTCTGCTAGGAGATATCCACATTTAGGCATAGTCATCCAATACTTGTATCCGATTGTCTTCAATCCCCTTCGGCACTTTATACGCACAACTAAATCTTTGAACTCAAATTCTTTGTCTTTTCTATCTCCTCGCCTCATCATCTCCATATAGAAATCCTTTTCCTTCATTAGTTGTACCACCATCTTATTTCTTAAATATTGGCATTGGGTGACATCTTCGATAACCACCTCTTTAAAGTAACCCATTTGTTCCGTAGCGACGTGAAATCCACAATTGACATCCCCATCAACCTCGTCAGTGGACAAAACAAATGGAATAATCAGTGGAGGGAGTTGTTCCAAATACTCTTGGATAATTGTATACATGGTTCGATTTGGTTTTCCATAAATATCCCTAGGGAAACGAAGACTACCATACTTCTATTTTATAGTAACCATTTCTATTAGTGGTGTTTGTTGTGAGTCGCTCATTTTATCAACAATAATAGAGCTAGCATGGCTCTCCACTAACACAACTTGTTCCACCATCTTGGATTGACTTTCTTGAGAAGGCTCTGTACAGACCTTTGGTTTCACTTTTCGTGCGGTTGGTCCACTTTGATTCTTTCTTGGACGACCTCTTTTCTTAGGTTCCAGCTCATCTTCATATTCGGCTTCCAAACGTTCGACCCTACACAATATTCTTTTATTAGACAAATACTCCTTCAACTCTTTTCTTTGGATGGTCCTTGACATTTCGGTATTGGGCCTACCGGCCCCCTTTTGTTTAATAGGTTCATCAACTTCCCGTAAACAAGGGTGTAGGGATTCCTCCAAATTGTGCATCAATATTTGCTTTTTGGTGTCATTTGATGTAGCGTAACGCTGGGCTATTCATGCACACAATTCAGACTCAAAGAAAGACGGACCATCAACTATCGGGGTGCTTGGAGTAAAATTTAATTGCTTCCAGAATGGATGAATATCATTGATGTCAATCACTTCAACATACCTACCCAACTTATGACGACACGGGAGTCCAATACCCATCATATCCTTGCAAACACAAACCGTATTCTCGTCATCGTAAGCCTTATAAAAATGGAGTTGTTTCATCATGTGATTTATTGCCTATCTTGAAACTTTATGAAAAATGCCCCTTAGAAGCAATCTTTCCTTAGCATGTTCTGTTAGGAATTGGTGTACACTAAATTTCATATTGGTTCTAATCTTTACGAGATAACGGTTGGTGTATTCATGGATTGTTTCTTGAATCGACACAACTCCATTTTGACTGCCAAGTAGTATAGTCTTTAATCGGCCATGAGACCCCTCCGCAATGCTAGTCGCTTCGTTCTTGAAGTTATTAACTTCATATGTCCATGCAAAGACAAACCTCTCCTTAATCGGTAACCATTGTGTTTTACAATACTCAACTGGTTTTGGATAGTTCGTGCCATATTCATCCTCAAATTTCTTCAAGTTAGCTTCATAAATTTCCTCGGTCATTGACCAAACAATCTTGTCCCATGCTTTCAAAAACATTCTCCAAATTATTCCGTCCTCCGTCCATTTTTCATCAAATAACCGTTTCTCTTCCTCTCGTTCTTCCACGGTTAATTTACTAATGCGCTCATCCTCTTCCTTCGACCTCTTCGTACCCTTCCTTGGTTTTTTAGCTTGGAAATGATGATGTCAATTGGATTTGAGGTTTTGTTGAATGTGCCAAGTACATTTCAAGTTTCGGGCTTCCAGAAACACTACCGCTATTGCATGCATTAGAGCTTGATCGTTATCCGTTACAATAACCCTTGGAAAATCAGCACCATTATAAATGGACCTCAACGTCTCCAACATCCAAATGAAACTCACATTGTTCTCATGATCCATTAAACCCCATGCAACCGTAAATGTGTTTTTGTCCAAAGTGTGGCAAGAAATATTCAACAACGACATGTTATATTTGTTTGTCTTATAAGTGGCATCTATCAACAAAATTTAATGAAAGCATTGGGACAATTGGATCATTTCGGGATGTGCTAAGAAAATACGAACCACTTTACCATCCTTTTCTTCCCTTCTCAACGTGTAGTCGTGTAACTCCATTAACCACTCCTATTGTTGCATGACCGTTCTACCATCCCATTCCATTCTTTTGATCGTAGCTAAGGCTGAATTTATTGTAGACAAAGAAGACAAGTTGTTGGGGTCGTCCGCCTTTATTTTACTTAAGATCGCACTCGCTTTTTGGATCCTCATAGACTTCACCGTCTCCATTTCTCTTGATTTTAGCTTGGAAACCATTACATGTCCAAGTAGAGTATCCGGATCATCGTGGTTATGACAACCATTATCAACTTTATACATTTTCCACTCTATACCTTCCTTACCTTCGGGCTTATAGAAGAAAATCTTGAAAGGACATCCGGTTTTCTTTGTATTGCTTCAGTATTTCCTCTGCGTTTTACTTACGTACTTACTATTCTTTCCCTCATGACTCTTTCGCTTCCCACCGCGCTCACAAATCATTTCAAATCGAGTTTCATCCACATGATTGTTTTGAACTACAACGCACATGTTATCTTTTGCCTTGTTCATAAGCCATTCCTTTGCCTCCGCCTTACTTGCAAATGACTAAAAACGAATATAACAAAACAAATATCATAAGAATAAGCATTTAACATACATATTTGAATAATAATAATAATAATAATAATAATAATAATAGTAAGGAGTATACCAAATCATTTTCGTAGTATAAGGAAGTATCGGGCCTCAAATAGAAATCATCAACTATCGCTACAACAGCCTGCAAAAGTAAGCAACATTTTTTATATTCACATTCGGAAGACATTTACTAAGTTTTACAACCGATTGTAATATAATCGGACGAATATTGTGTCCAAATAACTAACGATTTTAATAGAAAGATTTGGACAGTCTCCTGAGTACAAAAAAAGCATAATCGGAAGACATATATCTGGTAATACTTCCGAATATATAAAATCGGAAGGTAAAGTAATAAATATTCCTATGATTTTCACAGAAGAAGAATTACAATTTTTACAAGTTTGCGAGAATTTGAATTTGGGGCCAACGATATATTCGGTAGTTATATAAAACTATAATACTTCCGAATGTAAAAGATAAGAATTACTGAGTTTCATAATTTTGAGGATTTCGTTTTTGGGGCCATTCGGTAGTAAATATACTAAAATATTTACCGAATGTAGATATTTTGGAAAATCAATTTGGGGGTTTTTCAAATATTCGGTAGTAATATATATTCTTTAAACTGCCGAATGCAAATATTTGGTACTCAGGAGGTTGTATTCGGTAGATATGTGGATACATTATCTACCGATTCTGGGTGGTTCATGGCGTTAAATGCATGCATTAATCGAGTTTTCTCACTTAAAAACTCATACAGATGCATACAAAGTGGGTTATGAGTTTCTTAACACAATACCTGGGTCTTAGATGCATCGTTAGCTTCGATCTCGGTTGATTCTCCGGCTTCCTCCATGAAAGCGTCGTCTAGGGTTTCCTCTCCACAAAAGTTTGGATCATTCAACATATACCCCAAATCATCTTCTCTAAATGGTCGTGATCCTTCAACATTATGTTCTTCACGATCATTCTCACCTTCTTCTTCATATCCATCCATTTATGTTGCCTATTTCTAAAAAAATGGGTTTTTCACTATTTTGCTTCTTCTTCTTTCTCTACAAATATAAAATGACAACAAATAAAGAAAATGAAACACATTTCTTCCAAATACTACAGCGTCCACAATCGGACGATATTAAAAAAAATTTACTACCGAATGGAATCGGTAGATAAACATCCTAACTTATCAACCGATTATATGAGGGCAATTTTTCCATTACTAATTACGCGAGATAAGGGGTGGCTTCGTTTTACTTTTGGGTGACCCTATTTTGTTTTATTGTTGGCCCCTAAATCCTTTTTCCTGGCCCCTAAAAACGCTAGGCTAAAAATCACCGCCCTTAGTTATAACAAGTTTTGCACATTTAATTATAAGATCTTCAATCTTTTACCATCTTCAAGAGAACAAGATACAAGATTCTTGCATATGCTCGGAATATGAAAACTTCATACAGTGTGAGAATATTAGAGATATGAGCTAATGCTCAACCTTTCACTTTAATGCAACCTCTGTCGTAGATGAGTTACTCATATTGAGTTTCTTGACATCCCTTATCCTCTGATAAGAGGTGAACAGGTCTCTGTTTCAACAAACATACTTAGTGTCTCCAAAGTCCACCCACCAGTCTCTCACATTGGTTATTAAAATAACTTCCGACATCATGTCAATAAACTCTTTCTAATTTGTTTCAACTAAATTAGCATTAACTTTCTACTTATTAAGGTTTTATGTTGTCTACACTTTGCTTCCGCATGGCCAGGAATTTTACAAACATAACAATCACCCTTAATTAAAGTAATGCCAGATTCAGTTTTACGAAACATACCTTTCTTATAAAGACTACGCTTAGAGTTGATGTTCTCGCCTTTGTCAGCTTTGGAAGACTTGTGTTCATCCACATGCGCCTGGTAGCCATGTTCCTTTTCAATTTCATGTCACAATCTTCGTGTATACTCTGACACGGACACGGTGATTTCCCAATCACCTAATACACCACATCTCATAAACCTTAGTTCCGAAACGGAAGATAAAATATGAGTTTTGAAGATAATATCTAGATTTACAAACTTCGTTTGAACCACCATATCAAAAAACTCATGGTTACCGCATAAAAACTACTTTAGTTAACAACAAATTTTGCCCGTCAGAATTTTTCAAGAACGTTTCTCTGTTTTGTAAAGTATCAAAAAAATACTTTTACAACTCCAAAAATTCTGAAATTTTACGTGGGTAAAATTACCAGGATGTCCACTACGTCTTTTCAAAATGGTTCATCGAAATTCCTTCTAGGTTGAGAGATAAATTCGAAACTCTACAGCTGACCAAAAATTCATTTTTTTGTTTTTCGCTTCATAATTAACATCCATGATTATTACAAACTTATAATGTCTTAAGATTGTTGGGTGCAATAATTAAAAAATAAGGAAAAATCAAATAAGCAAAAGTTATTGATACTTAGATCCTTTATAATGAAGTGATAGATTTGACGAGACGGACGAGCTCTCCAGATCTCCGCAACAACAACAAGGCAAAACTTTGAAAACAGAGTGAGTCACATGTTCAACACGTTTCCCTTAAGATATTAGCGCCCGGCTACACTCAAGAGTGATGCTATAGCCCTCACAGGATGGATATCTCCAGGATAAAACACCCTAATACACCAACTACTAGCATACGTAGTAGATGCTCAAACTTGAGCTTGGCAACTCCGAAAAAACCCTTAAGGAAAATCGCGAACGCATTTGAAAACATATAAAATATCTTCACTTGGGGGTTCCTCTAAAATATAGAGCAACCCCTTTCCCATGGATTTTACAAAAGTAGTGAATTTGTTTATATAATGGAACAAAACAACTTAAGAAGAGGAACTCCCCGATGTGGGACTAAAAAGCTTATATAGTCTCTTAAAACAACTAAAAAGTGGAAACTCCATGTAGTTGCAGAATTACCTACAACTACACCCTCAATAGAATTAGTAAAAACTCAAGAAGTTCTTGATGGTGAATGATAACTTTCTTATTAATTCTCTTAGTTGATTA
The DNA here is from genome assembly GCA_023529315.1 of Papaver bracteatum. Lineage (NCBI taxonomy): Eukaryota > Viridiplantae > Streptophyta > Magnoliopsida > Ranunculales > Papaveraceae > Papaver > Papaver bracteatum. Next base: position 788,488 of record JAJJWX010001756.1, read on the forward strand.
CATAGAATTATCAAAATGGAATTAGAATAGTTACAACTTTTTGTATTCTCTTTCCTAAGATAATTTCTCACACTCACTAAAAGAACCTCTCGAATTTTACATTTGAACCTATTTATAGTAAAACTCTCTCCTCCTTTATTTATTACGATACTCGTGAACTATTATCTTGCGATATTCAGTACCTACATCTTGCCTCTTCTCATGTCAATTCTACGAAGAAGAAATGTCGTGAGAACATAACCGTTACTTAGTCTTTAGAACTTGGACACGTCTTTTATAACCGTCATTTTCTAGTTATTCCCTTATATAACTCCTTTATATTCTCTTCCTTTTCTTCTTCTTACTTTCTCCTTTTACTTCTGCAATTTTATCTTCTGTTCATACTCTCCATTACTGTTTTCTCTGCAATTTTTCCTTCTATTATATCTTCATGAGTTCTCCAAGGTAATTTCCTTCTATATGCGCGCATTTCATTTGTTCTCCTCTTTAATTTCTGTATAATTTGTTATCTAATTTTGGTTTATTTCAGCGAAATAACTCCTCAAATGAAACTCCAACTAAAAAATTCAAGCCCTAATCCACGAAGAAGAAAATCTGAGAATCAAAAGGTAGTTAAAATACTTTGCCTTCTTTTCTGAACAATATATTGTTGCCTCAGTTTTTAATCTACATTTTGATTCGTAGGTTGGCGAAAAAACAAAACGATAAGAGATTTCGAGTAACTAAACCCACACCATTAATTCCGATTGATGATTTCCTTCCTGAAGTTGATAAGGAATTTTCCTCTCCTCTTCGTGAAAATGCTTCTTCACATACTCCTTCCTCTACTCCTTTACCTACCTTTCAATCTCCCATCAATGTCAATTTATCAACACTTCTTCAAGATCACCCCTCGCAAAATATTTCTTCAACTTCTTCTCTTGAAAAACCTATCTTGTCCCCAAATCCTTTGAGTGCTATTTCTCCAGACAATTTGCAGCTTGCTCTTATTCCTTCAAATTCTTCTCCTCTTCCTCAGGAAATTCGAGATGGAATTTATTCAACTTTCCGAATGTTATCTGAGGTTTTGACCAATACTGCGAAGTCTACTAATGTTCGTTCGCAACATGAGTTTTGCGAAGTGCTAAATAGTTTCGTCAATCCAGACATTTCTTCTTCACGTCAATCCTTGGAAAAAGAAATTGAATTGCTTCATCAGTCTTTGAAATCTTCTCAAGCAGAATGTGAGGATCTCCGTAAAGAAAATTATCGTCTTCAAAATGATTCTCTTGATTGCGCGATTCTTCGCAAAAGAAATGATGAATTGAAAGGTATGATTATTATCTTCGTATTTTCCCTTTTATTTACTTATGTTCTTCATATGCTTGAAACATCCATTAAAACCCATTCCCCTTTATAGAATCCATCCAGAAATGTAGAAGATTGGTACTTCACCATGAATCAGATGCAACAGAATATCGAACCAAGCATGAAAGCCTCTCAAACCAATTCTCCCATTTATCTAATCTTTACTCGTGTGCTCTCGACAACTCTGACGCTCTTTTTCAAGAGAATACTCAACTAATATATGATCGAAAATTTTTGAATGATGACATTTCTCAACTTTTTTCTTCCTTAACTAAAGCTGATTTGAGAATAGAAACCTTATTATAAGAGAACAAAACCTTATCAGAAGAGAAATGTTCGTATTTGAATACAATGATTGTTTCTTCGCAAGAATTAAAAACTCTTCAGAATAAATGTTGCGATCAAGAAAATCTTCTTTCTTTGTTGAAAGGTGAACTCGAGGGATTAAAGAAGTCTTCAGATGCTGAAAGAAATTCTTTTGTTATTGAGAAGAATTCCCTTATTAATAAGAATATAATCTTGAGTACTAAGAAGAATCAACTTGAAGAAGATTATTCGTCATTAAAAGGTCTTAATGCCAAACTTACGAAGGATAAAAATTTTCTTCTTTCTAAAGATCAAAAGCTTCAATCTAGACTTAAAGGATTAGTTGGTGATGGTTTTGATAATGCGATGAATCAGATGAAGAATTATTGTCTATCTTTAGCTCAATCTCTTGCTTCGCAAAGAGAAGGTAGTCATTAAAATTTGACTTCCTCTGGTATATCTTTAAATTTCATTATACTCGCAAATTTTACCCTTTGAATTTTGTTTTATTCGCAGAATCTGAGAACAACCTTCGTAATGCGAAAGTTGGATTAGAAGCCTCCTGTTCCGAGCTTCGTAAGAAAAATGTTTTGCTTTCTTCCCGCTTAATCAACTCTCGTGACCGTGCTACTCGGAGATTCAATTATCTTTCTTATTCCAAAGATATTGAAGATACCAACCATCAAAAAGCTATACTTCGTGAAAGTCATCTGAAAGCTCAAGTATTTACGAATAACATTCTCTTATCAAGAGCCTTGCCTCCTGTGAAAATCACTCCTCCGAAAATATCGACGATGAAGTTGCTCGTGAGCCGATAGTGATTTCGATTATGAGAGTGATGATGAAGATCTTGATGACGAGAAAGAATCTACTCCTCAAGGAGATGTTCTGTTGCACATTCTTCAAAGGATGATATCTCGCAAAAGTCGAAAAGTCGCTAATGACCCTACTCATCTTAAAGATCAAAGCCATGAGTGTTGATGAAGCATGATAATATTCTTTTTTGTTTCAATTTATCATTAACTCTCATGTTCTCCTTTCTTTTGAATTCCTTCCCTTAGTTACTGTTGGTTTTCTTTTTGCGAACAATTCTATCTTTTAAGAAGTACATCTGATATTTTGCGAAGATGATTTAACCTTTCTTAAGAAGTATATCTGATATATTGCGAAGATGATTTAACCTTTCTTTAATTAAATGTTTTCCTTATTTTGCCCCGTTTGATCATTTGAAGAGAAATAATATATAACTCATAGATAAAGCTTAGTACCTCCTTTTCCCCCTATTATTTCTTTTTAAATGATTAAACATTGTTGGAAGTATTAAAATATCTGCCTCAATTTATCTTACGAGGCTTCAACTTGTTACGATTGTAAATAAGAAATCCTCCCTTTGAAGTATAATAAATAAAACATATGAAATATCCTTAAGATGTATATTACATCTTAAGAGATATAAGAAATATTAGAAGTACTCAATCAACCAAATGAAGAGATATAAGAAATATTAGATCTGTGAATAATTACGTAACATATGAAGAAATATAATGATTACTTAACCTTCACCAAATGAAATATCCGTTGAAGAAGTATAATAAATATGAGATATTCTTGAATGATTATAAGGAGTATTCAACTTTTGAAGAAATATTCAATATATGGAGAAGTATAAGAAGTATGTAATTCTCGTAAAATTTTACGAATATGAACTTATCTGTATTTGATTGCTATCAAAATCGCATCTTTTGTTAATTCTTCGTGAAAATTCTTCAATGGTGTTATCTTCTTTAATAGGACTTCTTGTAAAAATTCTTCAATAATATTGACGAAGCTGTCTTCTCTTCAGATCTTCATAATATATTTTCTTGTATAATTTCTTCAACGATATCAACGAAGCTGTCTTCTTTTCAGATCTTCATAATGTATATTCTTGTATAATTTCTTCAATTATTTTGATGTAATGAATTTCATTAATTGTTGTGGTCTTATCATGCCTTCCTAAGTAAAGGTCTTATTTTGCCACCTCTTTTGTAATAATGTTTGCGATAATATGACAAGTCTGAACATTCTTGCGAACATACAACCTCGTGACATTATCGTCTTGCGATGAAATCGCAGGACGTTTTTACACTTTCATGTAATAACCCATTGATCTCATCTTAACTTCTTTGTTTCATTCTGCGAGTTCTTTTTGTATGTTTTCCTTCTTTTTTTTTTTTTTTTTTTTTTTTTTTTTTTTAGAATGCTCGCAGAACTTCATTTGTTGCACAAATATGACAAGACTTTATGTTTTCGCAAACAAGAAGCCTCGTGACATTTGTGTCTTATAGCACGTATCATCTCCCTAATGGAGGGTGCTGCCCTTTATCTTCCCCCTGGTTGCCCCTTCAAGGAAGCGTACATCAACCATACAAGGTTAGCTCTTCCCATCCGGTTCTGCCAACAACCAACTTTTGATCGCAACCTCTTATCCTTTTTGCATATAGGGCTTATAGTTACGAGGTTGCACCCTATGAGGTATATTTGGGCCAAGTGCATCATTTTGCAAGACTTGTCAAAAATGGCAGATGTGGTTCAACCTCACCCGGCACTCTTGACTCAACCGTGTACCTCGGCGCCTTGATCGTTTTCTTCACTTCTTGGGAAAGATAGTATGCCTTAGTCGCCCAACCTAAATCCTCTTACATCGCATTTTATATTGCGTAATGTCGCTAGATTAGGTGAGAATCCAAGGTGTCTAACCCGGATAGGTACCCCATTATTGGGTTGTACCCCTAAATTTTTACCATGTACTAAGGGCCCTTGGTGGTGTTCCGGTTACCCTTATCCACGTTATAGGTACCCCCTTAAATGACGTACTTTAGGACTTTGCCTCTTACGAAATATAGCTTCGCGAACTAGGGTGTACGCCACAAAGGTTTTCCTGTATAAAATTTTCTGCGGATCTCTTTCTTTTTTGGAGGCTGATCACAGATTGCGGTCTTTTATTCGCAAATTAATGAAAATTTAATCGCAATATAAACTTTTGAAACTCGTAACTTTTCCCAATTTCCTGCGAGAAAACAATATTCGTAAAAAATTTCATGAGTTTTATGGATAATACCTTTTCAAATACAGTCTGTTCCAAGGTCTACCAAGCCTCAAACCCATGTCTCTCCCTTCTGGATCCATCAGCCGATAAGCTCCACTTCCTACAACTTCTTTAATAACATATGGTCCATCCCATTTTGGTGCTAATTTTCCTCCATTTTCTTTCTGATATGGAGGTGTTTCTCGCATGACTAAATCACCTGGTTGATATTCACGTTCAATGACTCTCTTGTTGTATTCCCGAGCTAATCGTTCCTGATAAATCTTCATATGGTGCAACACCTTTTCTCTTTTTTCTTCCAAATCATCCAGTTCACTTAATATTACCCCTGCACTTAAATTTCTTTCCCAAGCTTCTTTATTTGTTGTCGGAATTACAACCTCTGTTGGTAATCTTTCGCTTCTACTCCATATGTTAAGCAATAAGGAGACATTCCAGTTGCCTCTCTTCTAGTTGTATTGTATGCCCAGACTGCACTAGGTACTTGCTCGCACCACCCTTTGAGATGTCCTTCTAATTTCTTTTTGATTGTATCTGCGATTGTTTTATTTGTTGCCTCTTTTGTCCATTAGCTTGTGGATATAACGGAGTTGATTTCCCACATTTTATCCTAAAAGCACTTAGTAACATCTCTATATTCTTCCCTTCAAATTGTTTTCCATTATCAGATATTAACTGTGTTGGAACTCCGTATCTGCAAATGATGTTCTCGAATATGAACGTAAAAACATCTTTATCACGAATATCTTTGATCTTGCTTTTATCGCGAGCTTCGTGAAATAATCTGTTGCGACTATCAAATATCGCCTTTGTCCGGATCATGAGAAATGGTCCAACAATATACAACCCCCATTTCCCAAAAGGCCAGCAGCTTGTTGAAGAAGTTAATGTTGCCCATGGTGCATGAATTCTTTTACCATGTCTTTGACATTCCTTGCATCTTTGTACGAACAATTTTGCGTTTGTATGCATATATGGCCAGTAATATCCTTGTATCTTTGCTATGTACGCTAGAGATCTTCCCCCACTATGATTGCCAGCTTCTCCTCCATGTAACATCTTCAATATTTTTTCTCCTTCTTCACGAGTTAAGCATCTGAGAGGTGGTCCATTGAAAGATTTTCTGTATAAAATTCCTTCTCATGGCTCATAGTTTGTTGCACGACTCTTTAATTTATGTGCTTCTAGTCTGTTCCTGGATATTTCTCCTGTTGCGAGATATGCATGAATTTCTTTTCTCCAATCTGCGATGTTGCTTGCTAACTCTCTTTCTACTTCCATCGCAACAGCTTCCTCAATTTCTTTTTCTTTGTCCACTGACGGTTGTTGAATTGTCTGGATTTGGATATTTCTTGTATTTGGATTTGTCATCATGCTTGGAATGAATGCAAATGCATCTGCAAGACGGTTATATTTTCTTCGCAGATAATTCATCAACGAGTTTCTTGTATTTATTCAAAGAAGATTCATTTGTGGTATATTCCCCTTTAATTTGACAAATCACCAGCTGCGAATCACTTGTTATCCTCATATTTTCGAGCTTCTTTTCTGTTGCGATCTTTAATGCATGCACCTGACTTAATTAGACTGTTTCATTGTTCGTGGAAGAAAATTCTAATCTGAATGAGAATGCCGTTCTTTCTCCTTCTGGTGAAATCAACACAACTCCAATTCCATTCCCCTCGCTATTAGATGATCCATCTACCAAAATTTCCCATCTATTTGGTTCTGTTAACAAGTCTTTTGGATTCCCAAATTCTTCTTCAACATCCATCATTTCTTCTACTGCTTCATCTTCTTCCAAAGGAAATTCTGCCAAAAAATCTGCAACGACTTGTGATTTTTGCGAAGATAATACTTCATATTTTATTTTGTAATGGTTTACTTGTGCATTCCACCTTTCTATTCTTCCTGACCTTTTTGTGTTCTTCATGATTGACTCAATTGGGACTTTGGTCACCACTTTTATCACATGTGCTTGAAAGTATATTCGTAACTTGAATGATGCATAAACCAGGGCTAAGATTAACTTCTCCATTTTAGAATAATTCTTCTCTGCTGCATTAAAGGTTTTACTAATGTAGTAAATGGGCCTTTCTACTCCTGCGTTTGCTCTTAGTGAGAAGGCGCACTTAGAGCATATGGAGTTGTTGCGAGGTATACCAATAATTCTTCACCTTTCTCTGGTTTTACGTAGTATAGATGTATTTGCGAGGTATTCTTTAATCCATTGAAAAGCTTTTCACATTCATCAGTCCACTTGAATTTTGCTCCCTTCTTAAGTATGTTGAAAAAATGCTTGCACTTATCTGACATTCGCGAAATAAATCTTCCAAGTGAAGCCAAGAGTCCATTTAGCTTTTGTACTTCTTTTACCGTTGCAGGTGTTGGCATGTCATGAACTTCTTGGACCTTTTCTGGATCAACTTGTATTCCCTCCTTTGATACTATATATCCTAAGAACTTTCCAGACGCAACCCCAATTATACATTTCTCAGAATTTAATTTGATGTTGAACTTTCTCATTTGTTCGAATATTTCCTTCAAATCTTGCACATGATCTTTAGCTTCCTTGCTTTTTATCAACATATCATCTACATATACCTCCAAAGTTTTATGTATCCACTTCGCGAACACTTTTTCAACCATACATTGATATGTAGCACCCGCATTCCGCAAACCAAATGGCATCTTCACATAACAATACAAACCCCTTGGAGCAAAAAAGGAAGTATGTTCTTGATCTTCTTCTGCGAGTGATATTTGATTATACCCTTTATATCCATCAAGTGAAGTGACTCTGTCATGACCTGCAGCTGATTCCACCATTTGTGGTATATCTGGTAATGGAAAACTATCTTTGGGACATTCCTTGTTTAGATCAGTGAAATCTATGCAAATTCTTATTCCTTTATTCTTTTTTGGAACAATGACCATATTCGCAATCCATTCTGGATATTTTGCTTCCCTTATGATCCCTGCATCCAACATTTTTTGTAATTCTTCTTCTATTTGTACATGATAATTTTGTGATATCTTCCTTATTCTTTGTTTGAATGGTCTTACATTTTTATCTATGTTCAATCTATGACACGCCACTGATGGATCAATTCCTGGTATCTCATCTACACTTCCTGCGAAGATATCTTTATATTCTCGCAAAAGATCAATAGTTCTTTTTTATTCTTCTCCATCCATCTTAGTTCCAATTCGCAAGAATAAAGGCTCCTCTTTACTTACACTATTTATTTCTTTAGTTGGTTCAGCTGCAACATAGCTTGGACTTTGCTCCCCCATAGGTGTTGGTTCTTTGATTATTTTTGCTGGTTCCCCTTCTTTTTCTGGAATCTCATTTGGTATACCTCTCCCTTCCTTTGCTCTTATTGTATACACTCGGAATTCTTCTTCCTTTTTTGTTTCCTTCGCAAGTTTCCTACGAAGCTGTTTCTTTCTTGCTCTTTCTCCACATTGCGTTACTTCAATTTGATAACAAAATTTTGCACTATCAAGATCTCCTTTTATTTCTTGTATTCCATTTGGTGTGGGAAATTTGATTTTCTGATGTAATGTTGAAGCAACATCTTTGATCGCGTGAATCCACGGCCTTCCTATCAGCATGTTATATGGAGATTCCATATCTATCACACACAAGATTACATGTGTCTCGATTTCTCCTAGTAATATTAGTCATAGCGATTTCCCTTTAGATTTTGTTGTAGATTTTCCTAATCCATGAATAAGACATTTTGAATTTGTGATTTCTTCATCTTTAATTCCCATCCCCTTAAGTGCATGATAGAATATGATATTAACAGAACTCCCTGTATCAACCAAAATTCGGTTTAATTTCCATTTTTCTACAGCTTTCTTATCTTCTAGCATGATCGGACATGTGATCACCAATGGTGAAGTATGGTTCAAGTCTTCATTTGGAATTTACTCTTGAAAATGTGATTTTCTGCTTTTCCCATTCTTCTAAAGTTGTTATCTTTTCTTCCTCCATGATCTTTCTTCCTCTACAATCTCGCTGGTATATTTTTCCCTTCATATTACTATGAAATTCATCAATCATTGTCTTTGTGATCATATTACATTCTTCTTTTTTGCAATCTCCATCTACTGACTTCATTTGATCTTCAAATTTTCCACAATTCCTTCAAATTTTGGCTACCACAATTCTTAAGCCCCTCCCTGTTTCTAGCGCCAATTATGTAGTTGCAGAATTACCTACAACTACACCCTCAATAGAATTAGTAAAAACTCAAGAAGTTCTTGATGGTGAATGATAACTTTCTTATTAATTCTCTTAGTTGATTACATAGAATTATCAAAATGGAATTAGAATAGTTACAACTTTTTCTATTCTCTTTCCTAAGATAATTTCTCACACTCACTAAAAGAATCTCTCGAATTTTACATTTGAACTCCTATTTATAGTAAAACTTATATAGCTATATATGAATTGCGAAGTATCGCAATTCATCCTCGCAAAATTATTTCATCCTCGCAAAACTTCATATTTCCCCGCGCTACTTCTATCATCGTATCATTTTATAACTCTCTCCTCCTTTATTTATTACGATACTCGTGAACTATTATCTTGCGATATTCAGTACCTACACTCCATGATGTGGGACTAATAAGTTTTTCATTCACAAAAAAAAAAAAAAATTATAATTTTATTAAAACCTTAAAAATTAATTTTTAGTAATTATTTTCCAACAGTTTTGTTGTATGGTCTTTGTGGGCATAGTGTTTAGTTTAGAAGTTATTAATAGACGTGGATACTACTTGCCAATTGCCAATACTGCCTGTCAATATGGATAGAAGAAAGCAGAAACTAAAGAGATACTTTTGCATAATAGATTAAGTTTGCGAAAGGGCCTGATGCAGTTTACTATACAATGAAACTTTTTTGTCACAAGTAAGAAAAACAAGTAATATGGTTATAAGTACTCAGTCGTTATACCAATTTTTAACTTGGTGTGCATGAAAGTGCAAGGCAACAATAGTTGGCATCTTACCAGGACCTAGATGATGTAATATGGCATGTCCAAAGTGCACTTCTATGTGGTAGAAAGAGTATGTGTCTTTTATCCCGCAGCCAATTTATATGGACAGAATTGATGGATAAAATTGCACAGGTCCAAATCGGAGTTCAAAGTGCATGATATCCTATTAATGGTTTCTAATGAGTCGACAAATCAGTGAACAACGCAGAAATACGTCGTCACCAGCAATTAGAACGTATGAGAAAGTCGTGCATTGGAGAGGTAATTGTCTAGTACTTTCAATGAATCTTTAACCTACGCTCATTTACATGAATCATTTACATGAATCATTTACATGAATCATTTACTAAGAATTGCCATTTGAGGCTTATGAAGGGAATTTCAACCTCTGAGATGGAGAAGATGGACATTGAATACGGGTGCAAAAAAATGCGATTCAACTGAATATTTTATATTCAACTAGAAAGCTAAGTAGAGAGCACTGGCTATTTTCTTAACTTATTTTTGAGAATTTTTTCCCAAGAGGCAATTTCATTTTGGAAGCAATAATGGGTATTTATTGTTAAGTCTTTGGATTGATAAACGAGTTGATTGTGCCAAATTTTTAGTCACGCTCTTTCCTTGATAAAATCTGTTGTCTGTCTTATGGTTTTGGGATGTGGGTTAATTTTACTCACCGGACGTACATGCTTCAAATGAGTAAGACATCACATGTTGTTTGTTAATATTTAATCACGTGTTCTGATGTAAGACATCGCTGTATGGGATGATGTTATGTTGACCGCAAAAGTTCCCGGGACAGTCCCGGAAATTTCTGACGTACATTGACATTTCAGATATATCCCAAACACCTTCAAAATTGAAAACTACTGTCCTCGAGAAAGAAGAACTATTTACCCAAAGGGTATATACCAATACCATTGCACATAGATGGTCGTATAACTATTTACCCAATGGGTATACCGATACCATTGCACATCAACAATTCTAAATTTATAGACGGCCGTATTATTTGCCAAGCGGCTGTTCAATGAATCTACATTTCTGATGATTTGGTGTCACGAACTCATTAGTTCCAACCTCCGACTCATATCCAACCCAAACATGTGGCGGGCACGAAAAAAGTATTTCAAAACTTTTAGCAAGTTGTAAGCATGATTTTTACGTAGTCGAACTAATTTGAGAAATTGGGAAAACATGCGAACATATCTCTAAAACTGGTATCGTTATCTTCTTTTCTTTTCTTTTCTTTTTTAAGCGTATTGTTATCTATTATCCCCAAATCTAATATGGAGAAAATATATATTATATGCTCTCATTTATTAAATATAATATATATAAAAAATTGATTAATGTCAATGATTTTAAATTATTTGGAAATTTAATATAAATGAGCAACTTAATTTAATTGCTACTATGATTTGTTATTTTTGTATTAAATTAAAATAAGTTTTAAAACCTAAATAAGGTAATTAGTAGATGCATTCATATTTGGGTCAATCCAAGGTGCCTAAGGAGAACCCGAGATACAAAGTTGTCTAGATTTTAACAACACTTCAATGAGCTCCAAGGGTTTAATGGGCAACGAATCTGTAGGTTGGGTCTGACTAGGACCAAGTTTTCTACCCAAGGATGTTTGGGTTCTTTTAGTGTTCATCTTGCTGGATATATGTTATTACAGAGGAGTTTTGCGTGTTATATGGATGTTTTGTGTTCTTTATGGATTGAGTTAACCAGCAACGACACTATATGGAAAGTCCTCACAGTAAAATCATCATTCACATCAATTGTTCAAGTAACAAATTAAGTCCACTTCATAATCATATGTTGATGAAGACTACTATATATTCACATCAGTCCTCACAATCACCCTTCACATCTTCCTTTCCCTTGGAACTACTTCTAGGACCCATCACTATTTCAACATACAGATAACCGCATATGTTCCAAAAATGAATCCTAAATTACATCCTTACTAAAATATATTAAGATTATTTTATCAAGTATCTTAGAAATCAAAGTAAAATGTAGAAATAATTTTCAATGCTCCAAAAATATGCATATGTAAAACCCTAATGTGCTCTAATTATCTTCATGAAATACGGCTTAAAACGAAAAAAATAAAATAAAAAATTTGCAATCACATAATGGAACTGAAAGAAATATGTTACAGATACGAGTATGAGTACCTACATCAAACTAAAAAAAAAACACCATCAAAAAAAACAACAAAAAGTGGTAGAAACTAACAGAGTCTCAAAAAGAAGAGTAACGAATACTTGAATACTTAGAGAACAATATGAGAAAGAAAAATATACTTACCTTTACCTTGAAGGACTTTACGTCAACAAAAAGAGATACAAACAAAACTATGTGATACACAAAAAAGGGAGAAAAATAGACAAAAAATATTTAATTTATCGATTATATAAGAATGGTATGATTATGTTCAACCAACCCAGACAAGTTTGGTTTGTAACAAATACATATTTTCTTTACTTTAAATCATGTTTAAAATTGTGAAAAAATGTTTTACTTCCAAGACAACATTGTTCCTTACCTTTACCTGGACAGATAAGAGGTGAAAGAATGTTTTACGACTAGGACATAAAGAATATTAAGACGAATTCTTTTCATTGCATTATCATCCCAGGAATTTATATTTGTTATTTCGTTTTTTGTTTTATTTGTTTAAGTATATTGGAAATAGGAGACAAACATAATGGAAGCAAAAGTAGAGGAGAAGGAGAATCAGTGTATTCCATTCATTGACTATTCTCATATACATAAAAGAGGGAAATAACTCTAGCTATTACATGTGTTAGCTTCCATGTGAGGTGGTATTATCTAGAAGAAGGGAGGTGCATGACATGTGTCCAAGGAGAAGGGAAGTGCTTGACATGTGGTCATCCACACATATTCCTACAACACTCCCCCTTGGATGACCACCATTATAAACTCATTGCTTTGTCAAAACCTTGCCAGAAAATGTCCGTCGATGAAAAACTGGTCGAAGGAGAAATACACTTGAGCGTATGACATGGTGTTGCTTATCAATAATTTTTATCCTTTGTAGAACCATATAAGGAAAAATGTTTTGTACAAAAACCTGAACACTCATAAGGAGAGGAACAACCTCAACCATAGTTGTATTACTAGTGTTTCTGTTGTCTCATTAAAAACCTTGCAGAGTAACAAAACCCGTGGTAAAAAGTAACCTCGGTGAACGAAAAGAGTACAACACAATTTGGCGTCATCATTGCATCATCGGATACTCCCCCTGATGACGACATATCCCCATGATTGCATTTCTTGTCTCAGAGTTGTCTCATTAAAAACATTTCCAAGTAACAAAACCCTATGGGAAAAAGTAACCTTGGTGAAGGAAAAGAGTTCAACATTCCATTAGATGATATCCCTGACATATTTATGGGATCTTGGACAATTCCATTAGTCATATATGGTCGGACACTTCCTTTAGTCCAATGTAGTCAGACACTTCCTTTAGTCTTCTGTATTCATGTAATCATGGGAGTCAGACAATTACTTTAATCCGGTACATTTTGGAAATTCCTTTATCCCTCTTTATGTCAACATCCCATCGTTGGATGCTTCCCCTGATGTCGACATCTCCTCATGATTTGCACTTATGGTATTATTTTTGTCTCGTTAAAAACTTTGTCGAGTAACAAAACCCTGTGGGAAAAAATAACCTCGAAGAAAGGAAAAAGAGTTTAACATACCATTAGAAGCTCCCCCCTGATGTAGGACAATTTCTTTAGTTTATAACGGTCATGGTATTTTTAGACAATTTCTTACGCATGCAATCACGGGTTTCAGATAATTCCTTTAGTGATGTACTTTTCACATGTAGTCATGGAAGTTCGGACAGGTTATTTATCCCTATACTACTCACATGTTTTTCAAATGTGGACTTAGGTAATGCCTTAGTAAATAAATCTGCCACATTTTCGTCAGACTTTACTTTACAGACTTGAATGTTTAGAAGATTTTTTTTTTTAAATTGTAAAACAACTTCGGTGATATATGTAGTTGCATAATTACCTACAACTACACCCTCAATAGAATTAGTAAAAACTAAATAAGTTCTTGATGATGAATGATAACTGTCTTATTAATTCTCTTAGTTGATTACATAGAATTATCAAAATGGAATTAGAATAGTTACAACTTTTTCTATTCTCTTTCCTAAGATAATTTCTCACACTCACTAAAAGAACCTCTCCAATTTTTCCTTTGAACTCCTATTTATAATGAATTTTATACAGCTGTATATGTGTTGCGAAGTATCGTAACACATCTTCGTGCGATTATTCTATCTTCGCAAATCTTCATACTTCCCTATGCTTCCTCTATCTTCGTATTGTTTTTGTAACTCTTTCTTCTTATATTTGTCTTGATGTTCGTAAGCTAATGCCTTGTGATATTCGGTACCTACATCTTGCCTCTTCTCATGTCAATTCTACGAAGAAGGAATGTCATAAGAATCTCTATTCTCATGAATTTAATATAGTTATCACCACCTGTTAAATTCGCAACACGTCTTTTTTCTTTTCCATTACCTTTTTGACACATTTCTTCGTAACCGTTATTTTCAACCGTTCACGTTTAATCGCATTGATGAGTTTCTATCTTCATCGAATTCTCTCTTCTTTATAAATATAATCCTTAGTTTTTTCTTTTTATTCTCTTATCTTATTCGTCTTCTCCATCACTTCTGCCTCTGCAATCTTTTTTATCTTTTTCCCTTTCTATTTTCCATCTTATATTCAATGGCACCAAAGAAGAAAACTATTGAACATATTAATGCAGAACTTGCTGATAGAGACCTCATTCTCTCTGAGATTGATAGTTATGATAATAAATCTTCTCTCTGTGTGAAGCTTTTTACCAATTATGTTTGGGATGATCAGAAAATTTTAATCTCACGAGGTCAAATCCTCGCAGGTCTTCCTCTTCCTCTTTATGATGTTAACTTTCCTCTATTCTATGAAATTATTTCCCACCCCAATTTTTCTTGTGCCATTTACCAATTGACTGGTGATTGTATTCGCCTCTTAGTTGAATTCGCAAATCGTGCCACTTTTGGGAAATATTTGTATTCAGTTGATCTTAGGAAACCTGGATTTGAAGATATGGAAATTGTTGCTGCGAATTATACAGTTGAGGGTTTCTTCAAAAATTACACACTAATTCCTGCGAGGAAAGAAGATAATCGTTGGGGTGTTCGTCTTCATCGTAAAGCTAATATCGCAGCAGATGATCTTCTCATGCACGATATTGATTATGCCTCAGGGAATAATAAGACACCTTGTCGTTCTAATGATGAAGATTGGTATAAGTACCCTTTAATGTTATCGGGTTCTTATATTACTGGGATAGTAGAACTTCCTACGAACCTTTGTAATCGCAATTATCAACCTTGGGTTTATAGAAATGTATGTACTTCCATCTCCTTATCTTTTTGTTACCCTTTAATTTCAAATGAGGTAAGAAACACTCTCGTATTTTTCTAAACAATATATTGTTGCCTTTGTTTCTTATCCTTATTTGAATTTGCAGATTCCACTTCTTCCTGAGATTGCCGCGAGTGAAAATAAGAGTTCTACTTCTTCTAAAAGGTTGACTACGAGACAACAAACTCTTCGTTCTGCGAAGGTTACTCAAGCTTCTGGTAGTCAAGATGATGCTCTTCGCAAAGGGAAAAGAAAAATTCAAGATGTTGTTTACGAGAGGAAGAAAAAGAAGAAACTATCAACCAAGCCTCATTCCAATGTAATCTCTTCTAATGAGAATATTGAGGAAGATCTTGGTGATGAAGATGATAAATTTCCTGAGAAGGATTTTGGTTCTAATTTCGATACCCTTTCTGACGAAGGAGACGATGATAATGATGTTGATGAAGGTGAAAATGAAGATTGCAGTATTCCAGAGACTTTTGCCTCAGCAATGGTTAGCATATCTGAGGCTTTCCTTCATTCTTCTCGTGGATTAGGAAATTCTCCTACAGTGAATGCTCGCTAACTTATTGCGAAGGCTTGTAAAGTTCCTACTGTAATTGATAATAACTCTCTCAAAGGCATTTCGAGATTCGTCTCTCCTGCTTCATTATATGCTTTAGGTAGTATGGTAAGTTTCTTCTCTATTCCTTGTTTATTTCCCTTATTTTGTTGATTTCTAACCCCTTTTTTCTTGTTTAGGTTGGAAGAGTTAGTTGTGTTTTGCTTCCGATTGGGAAAGACGTCATTCTATTGCTGAGAAGAAAACTTTGAATCGTTGTAAGAAGTTAGAGATTGCAAATTCAAATCTCCGTCAAAAAGTAGAGGATTTAAGTATTGATAATGCAGAATTAACATCCCGTCACGAAGATAATTCACAATCTGCGAGTATCGCAATTGATAATTCTTCTCTTCTTGAAGAGAATAATCAATTAAAGCTTGAAAATTCTTCTCTTCGTAATGATAAGAAGCAATTAGAAGGTAAATTCTTTGCGATGGTAATTATTTTTGATTACTTTTCCTTCGTAATTTGCTAACCGATTCCTTAATTTCTCTCCTTGTTGCAGAAAATTATGTGAAGATGAATGACAATCTGGAAACTATCCTTGCTAACCGTAATAATAAAATTTCTGATTTGAGATCTCAGCTTCTAATTTCCCAACATAATCATAGTTTATATGTCAAGCGTTTTCGAGCTAAGATGACTCGCAAGATTTGCGAAGATAATGAAATTCCGCTCAAGAAGTACCATACGCTCCTTTCCGAAGAAATTCTTGAAGATACTCCATATTTGGAAATCTCTGATAGTGAAGTTGAAGATGATAGTGAAGTTGAAGAAGAAGATCATTTTGATGGGAATAAATCGCCTGAAAAATAACTTCACTCTTTTTTTTTGTATATCTATTCTGTAACTTCCCTCTTTTTTGTATGTATGTTCTATTTCTTTTCAGTACAACACTTTCTTCTTGATTGCACTTTTAATCAATCCAACAATTTCTTTTTCAAAGTTTAATTTGAATTAAACTTTCTTTAATTGATTGTTTCCCTTATTCGCATAACTTGATCATGTGGAGAGAAATGATATATAACTCACAGATAAAGCTTAGTATCTTCTTTTCCCCCTATTATTTGTCTTCAAATGATTAAACATTGTTGCCTCTGTTTATCTTACGAAGTTTCAACTTGTTACGATTGTAAATAAGAAATCCTTCCTTTGAAGTATAAGAAATAAAATATATGAAATATCCTTAAGAAGTATACTACATATACAATACCTTTGAAAAAGTATTAGAAGTACTCAATCCATCAAATAAAGAGATATAAGAAGTATTAGAAGTACTCAATCCATCAAATGAAGAGATATAAGAAGTATTCAATATGTGAATAATTACATATCATATGAAGAAGTATAATGATTACTTAACCTTCACCAAATGAAATATCCGTTGAAGAAGTATAAAAAATATGAGATATTGTTGAAGAATTATAAGAAGGATTCAACTTTTGGAAAAATATTCAATATATGGAGAAGTATAAGAAGTATGTAATTCTCGTAAACTTTTACGAATATGAACTTATCTGTATTTGATTGCTATCAAAATCGCATCTTTTGTTTATTCTTCGCGAAAATTCTTCAATGAGGTTGTCTTCTTTGATAGGACTTCTTGTAAAAATTCTTCAATGATATTGACGAAGTTGTCTTCTCTTCAAGGCTTCATGATGTATATTCTTGTAAAATTTCTTCAATGATATTGATGTAATGAATTTCATTAATTGTTGTGGTCTTATCATGCCTTCCTAAGTAAAGGTATTATTTTGACACCACTTTTGTAATAATTTTTGCGATAATATGACAAGTCTGAACATTCTTGCGAACATACAACCTCGTGACATTATCGTCTTGCGATGAAACCGCAGGACGTTTTTACACTTTCATGTAATAACCCATTGATCTCATCTTAACTTCTTTGTTTCATTCTGCGAGTTCTTTTTGTATGTTTTCCTTCTCTCTTTTTTTTTTTTTTTTTTTTTTTTTTTTTAAGAATGCTCGCAGAACTTCATTTGTTGCACAAATATGACAAGCCTTTATGTTTTCGCAAACAAGAAGCCTCGTGACATTTGCGTCTTATAGCACGTATCAGCTCCCTAATGGAGGGTGCTGCCCTTTATCTTCCCCACGGTTGCCCCTTCAAGGAAGCGTACATCGACCATACAAGGTTAGCTCTTCCCATCCGGTTCTGCCAACAACCAGCTTTTGATCGCAACCTCTTATCCTTTTTTCCTATAGGGCTTATAGTTACGAGGTTGCACCCTATGGGGTATCTTTGGGCCAAGTGCATCATTTGCCAAGACTTGTCAAAAATGGCATATGTGGTTCAACCTCACCCGGAACTCTTGACTCAACCGTGTACCTCGACGCCTTGATCGTTTTCTGCACTTCTTGGGAAAGACAGTATGCCTTAGTCGCCCAACCTAAATCCTCTTACATCGCATTTTATATTGCGTAATGTCGCTAGATTAGGTGAGAATCCAAGGTGTCTAACCCGGATAGGTACCCCATTATTGGGTTGTACCCCTAAATTTTTACCATGTACTAAGGGCCCTTGGTGGTGTTCCGGTTACCCTTAGCCACGTTATAGGTACCCCCTTAAATGACGTACTTTAGGACTTTGCCTCTTACGAAATATAGATTCGCGAACTAGGGTGTACGCCACAAAGGTTTGCCTGTATAAAATTTTCTGCGGCTCTCTTTCTTTTTTGGAGGTTGATCACAGATTGCGGTCTTTTATTCGCAAATTAATGAAAGTTTAATCACAATATAAATTTTGAAACTCGTAACTTTTCCCAATTTCCTGCGAGCAAACTATATTCGTAAAATTTACCATGAAATAAGATTTTTGTTTTGTAGCATACCTCATTTCCACGAGCAAACATACTGATTATCTTCTTGTTTTATTACTTTCCTTCTTCTTTCTTCGCAAATCATAACCCCTCATTATTATCGTAAATTTCTTGTATGATTATCATCGTAATTTTATTCTCTTTTTCCTTAATCTTCCGCCATTAAATTTTCACTTCTTTTCACAGCCTTTGCTCTTTTTCTCCAATTTTCCTTCTCAGTCATTTTTCCTTCGCAAACTTCTACTTCTGTATCGTAACATTTCTTTCCCTCAGCCCAATCACCCTTGATAATTCCAACACCCTTCATATGAGGAAACTTTATGCACTGATGTAGAGTGGAAGCAACGCCTAAAATTCCATAAAGCCATGGTCTTCCTATCAAAGCATTATACGGTGATTCGACATCAACAACGCAGAACAGAATTTCAGTTCGCATTCCACTTAATGGAATTCGCATGCTCACTTATCCTTTGGGCTTGTTAGCAGTTCCATTGAAACCAAAAATTCTGTAGGTAGAAGGTCTTAAATCTGCATCTTTTCCCCCCATAGTTTTGTAAGCAGAATAGAAGAGAATATTGACAGAACTTCCCGTATCAATCAAAATCCTATTAAGACCAATTGATTCTTCCTCCATATCATCTTCGTTTTCTTCCATATTCATGTAGATTGTTAATCTTACTACCAATGGATTATCATGTGCTTCAAAACCTTCTGGAATTTCAGTGGCTTCAAAAGAAATTTCACGCTTCTTCCAATCTTCAAGTCGTGAAATTTTTGCGATGTTCATTAATTCCTTTCCTTCACCATCCCTCGCATATACCCTTCTTAACACATTATCATGAAAATCCTCTATGGTTTTATATGAATGAACAATGGAATTACAGAAAACATTTCTTGCTTTTGATCCCACTTCTATATGTAGGGTTTCTTCTCCCTTTTCTTGTGTTGTGTTCTCCCTGCGAGTTATGGCTGGAGCTTGTGGTAATTGTTGCATGCACTGTGTCTTCTTAAGTAAAAATTGATTTAGTTTTCCTTGATCAATCATTCACAAGATTATCCTCTTGATATTATGGCAATTATTTGTAGAATGTCCATGAAAATGATGATATGAACAAAATTCATGACTTCTTGGACCCATTGGTGGTTCCTTTCCCATGTTCCATGGAGTTGGTATATGCTCTACCAGGATAATTGCCTGCCATATCTTTTCTACAATTGTATTCAAAGGTGGCAATTTTATCTCTTCCCTCGCCATTCTTTGACCTCCTTGACCGTTGTTATAATTTTGTCTCTGGTTCCCTTGTCCAAAATAATTTTGCCTTTGTCCCACATAATTTTCTTGCTGCTGATCTAATCTTGGAATTTGGTTATTTCCTATTCGATTATATAAATTCCTCTCTCTATCATACTCTTCTTGATCTCTACTACCCATTGCTACCATCTTTGGCTGGTTATCATTGATTTTCTTCTCTTCTGAAATTTGCGAAGAAGTTTGTGAGGATGTTTGCGAAGTACCTGCTACTACATTGATTATTTTGGGAAGTAAATTTGCTCTTCCATCTTGATTGCTAGTATTTTCTACTGGATATGACTCCATACTGTTTTGCTTTTCCTCTAGTGTAATGTATTCTTCTTGCAATTCTCGTAACTCTGCCATCATTATGGAATTCTTTCTTCTGAAGATTTGAACATATAATTGTTCAGTTGCGAACATCGCATTTATGAAGGACAGAATCAAGTATCTCTCATCCACGCGCCCTGCCATATCACTTCACATAGTCTTCCATCGTCTTACCAAATGCTTCAAACTTTCACCCACTCTTTGTTTTAAACCAAATACATCTTCAATACCAAGCCGTGAGGAGTGATTTGTGATATATGCTCCAAGGAAAGTTGCTTGAAAATGACTGAATGACATAATAGTGTTCTTAGGGAGTCCTTCGAACCACTTTAAAGCTTCCCCTGTTAAACTTGATGCGAAGTACTTGCATAACACATCATCATGATTCTCCCATTGTAACATGAATCTTATGTATGCTTTAATGTGCTGAATAGCACATGAAGTCCCATCAAAGATACTGTTAAGTGTGGGTAAATTGCATTTTGGTGGAATTCCTCCCAATTGTACTTCTCTAGCAAATGGAGTCCTCGCAGCTTCTTCTATTGCTTCATCTAATTGCCTTCTATCTTCTCCTCTTATATTGTTTATCATCCCTCTCATTTCTGCTAATTCTCGAAAGATCCGTGCATTTGCCTCAGAATTCTCATCCATTGGTCTTTTTAATGCAGCTTCTCTTCTTCTGCGTTCTTGCGCTTCCTCCCTTGCGATCCTTCGCATGCTATCATATTATTCATTAATGTTTTCATTTGCATAATTTTGCAAATATCTTCTTTCTAAATTATCATAATTGTTTAGTCGCAGAGCATCTTGGAATTCTTGTTCTTCCCTTTCTATTCTTCTCATTCTTCTCATGCGAATATCGGGAATTTCTTCTTCTTCATTTCTCCTCCTTCTGTGATTTATTTCTTCTTGATTTGCTTGTACTCTGATTCGGGAGTTTGGTTTATTCCTCTCCATTTCTGTTTGCTGATTTACAATTCTTCTCTTAATTCTTTCATACTCAACATTTTGTTTGTTACGAGCCTCTTCATATCTTCTTACTCCATTCTCGTGATTGTTTTGATGTACTGCTTGTTGTCTCTCAGTTTTTTCCATAAGTTGTTGTTCTTCCTCTCGAGTCTGATTGTTTTCTCTAGGATTTGGCCTTGTTCGTAAATTCTCAATGTTTTGTTCGTGGTTTGGTATTAGAATGAAACGATTCTCTCTATTTATTTCACCTTGATTCTGCGCTTGTTCTTGCATATTATTTTCATTATTGATTATTGGTGAATTTTGTCCTTCTCTTTATGTTCTAACATTTGATCTTGCAACACTTTGAGATTTCCTTCTTTGTAATATCTCATTTTCCATCCTCAATTCTTGATTTTGTCTTGTTAAATTGGCACGTTCTTCAGCTTCGATCATTCGTTCTTCTTGAATTCCTTGTCTCAATGTTTCTAACATTTCCCTTTCTCTTTCAAGAATTGTTCCTCCCATCAACCTCCCATTTTCTATGATTTGTGGTTCTCTATCTTCTTCTTCAGTTCTCCAAGTGTGTATACTCACTCGATCATGATCTATTATTTGTTGAGCTTGACTTCTTCGATTACTCCTTCTCCTACTAGGTTCTCCTGTTATATTTGCTTCTCCTCCTGCGAGTCTTACACTTCTTCTTACTTCAGTTAATGGTTCTGATGTATTTCTTCTTCTTGTCATTTTTCTGGTACATGAATTCTTCAAATCTCTGTTTCTAGCGCCAATTATGTAGTTGCAGAATTACCTACAACTACACCCTCAATAGAATTAGTAAAAACTCAAGAAGTTCTTGATGATGAATGATAACTTTCTTATTAATTCTCTTAGTTGATTACATAGAATTATCAAAATGGAATTAGAATAGTTACAACTTTTTCTATTCTCTTTCCTAAGATAATTTCTCACACTCACTAAAAGAACCTCTCCAATTTTTCCTTTGAACTCCTATTTATAATGAATTTTATACAGCTGTATATGTGTTGCGAAGTATCGCAACACATCTTCGTGCGATTATTCTATCTTCGCAAATATTTATACTTCCCTATGCTTCCTCTATCTTCGTATTGTTTTTGTAACTCTTTCCTCTTATATTTGTCTTCATGTTCGTAAGCTAATGCCTTGTGATATTCGGTACATACATTGTTTTGTATTATCACCCTTAATGTACCCTTGCTTCATCTGTTTGATGAAAGGTATCATCATAAATGCAAGTTGGCTCTTATATGGTAGAACTCAAACCACACGTCCCTCGAATATGTGTAATCATAGACCTTAACCATATACACTCACGAACCACCTCATGTAGGGCAATGATCTCAGAGTGATGTAGAAAACAAGAAGAACTAGTAGAGGTGAAGGATAAATTTTTTAATGGAACTAGTAATTGTAGTTGATGTAGAAAACAAATTTTTCTTCCTTGATTGATTAAACAAAGACTCAATTGGTTAGAACAAGGTGTTGATAACGTGTTTAAGTATATTGGAAATAGGAGACAAACATAATGGAAGCAAAAGTAGAGGAGAAGGAGAATCAGTGTATTCCATTCATTGACTATTCTCATATATATACAAGAAGGAAATAACTCTAGCTATTACATGTGTTAGCTTGCATGTGAGGTGGTATTACATGTGTCTAGAATAAGGGAGGTGCATGACATGTGTCCAAGGAGAAGGGAGGTTCTTGACATGTGGTCATCCACACATATTCCTACAACATTATTTTATTTTTTTGCATAACAATTCATATATTAACTTAGTGTTGTTTTAGTAATTTCTTGATAAAAAAAATTTCAGTTAAAACATGACTCCACGAGCAAGAAATGGACCACGGGTGACAAACTAGTTACATAACATAAAATAAAAAAAAATACAATGTTTTTTGTTATAAGGCAAGGGGAAAAACTTCCTGGACCCTAATGTAAGTCATCTACCTAGAACTTGTTCAGATCACAGAAAAATAAAAAAAATTAGTAACCATTAGATGTATTACGTGGCCACATTGGGGTACACCCAGATTAATTGGGGTATACCCATATTTAAATGGACCTGGTGCCCTTGCTAAGGGGTGGTTAAAATGGATGATTTTAATTTAATACCCTTGAACTATTAGCCTATTTGAAAAATCTTCAACTTTGATTTTCCCCAAAAATGGTTGATTCTAAACGATCAAGTAACAATACATATTCAATAGGTATTAAAAGACCAATCAAAGGAAATAAGGTAAGGGAAAAGTTGGAACTAGTGAAATCCTTGAACTCAAATATCCAATTTTTGAACATGTTGAAAAGAACCCTCTACCGACGAAAAGAAAAATGTAAGTGATGTCTAAACTCAAGCCCATAATTTTAGATTTCTGAACATGTTGAAAAGAACCCTCTACCGACGAAAAGAAGATTGTAAGTGATGTCTAAACTCAAACATATTATTGTGTTGTGTGTTTTAATTGTTATACCAGGTCAGAAATCGAAAATTATGATTTTTGGGTATTTAGTCGACAGGTTTAAAAAAAAAAAATGTCGGCCTTAAGATGGTAATGGTAGTCATCTAGGTCGCAACATGAATAGCATGCCGACTTTTCATAATTGTCATGGAGACTGTGAAACATTAACCAGGGCCGGCAAGGTAATCAATAACCAACCATGCCGACTTTTGCATACTGTGAATGCTTTTCTTTACTCGTCATCTTCTTAAACTTATAACGTCACGACTTTATGTCACAAAAACTTGATTTTTCTAAGTTCAATTTTGTTATTAGTCGGCATCTTATATGAATAGAACTCTTCCGACTACATATTAGTCGACATTGTATGAATACAACCATGCCGACTAAGTATTAGTCGACATTTTTCTAGATTATCGATCAGAGGTATTATCCTGGATTAGGTTCCTAGAGGAAAACATATCTGACTAGTAGGTGGAACCATATTTCAATGTGTAAATTTTTCATATCTTTTATTTGTATATTGTTTAGGTTCCTAGAGGAAAACATAGAAGATATCCCTTGTCCTACCAATGCAGAGGTATTAGCCTGGATTGAAAAGATTTAACCTTCTTTAGAAGATGCTTGTGATGAAACTGAAGAGAAGTGCCCTATAAGAAATTTATTATACTGATGGCTATGAATAATCCTAAAGAATTTCTAAGGGACATTGAAAAGACGAGGGTACCCAAATATACCTCAATATAAAAAAAAATCCACCTAAAATTCCTTTTTAGAAAGTGATTGTCTATGGACTGAGTTGAGACAATACAACTAATCGGTTCACACTTCGTGTGATCATCTATGGATACGAGATCGAGATAATATGACAACAAGATAACTTGTGTGATTGACTATGGATTCAAGATCGCGACAATACAACAACGAAATATGATTACTTGATAATAGGTTCGGACTTACCCAAACACAATAGGACTTCTATCAAGTAATTAGGAATTAATGTTTGTGTATTTTACTTCTAATTATAATAAAACAATTATAATTACGGAAATAAAAAAGTAAAATAAACGGCAAGATTTTGTTAACGAGGAAACCGCAAATGCAGAAAAACCCCGGGACCTAGTCTAGAATTGAATATTCTCAGAATAAAGTCGTTATACAAAATCAAACCAACTTCATATAGTTGAGACCAAGAAACTAAACCTATAGTTCACCTAGTTCCCTCAGTATCCCTGCGCCTCCAACTATTAATAAGTCACGCATTTGGAATAATTCCTTTGGTTCGTATTCCAAACAGTAAAGGAACAACAAATCTGTTCGGTAGCAACTCTTTTCAAACAACGTGATATGAGTTTGACAAAGGCTCTTACTCTTTAACAAATAAACTCTTTTGTCGGGTCCTTAGATTAATCTCTTTAACAACTACCAAAGTAATTATTTAGACTATGCAATTAATACTATGAATCACAAAGAAATGTATTGATGCCGATATACTCAACTAATCAATCCAATCTATCACAAAGATAAACCAATTTTAGTTGGATCCCTTTCCATCCGATCAAGTTATGTGTACACCAAAGATTATGAACCCAAATATCTTCTTTGTCTTCAAATCTTCTTAGATCTTCAATAAACACCTACACACAATCAACTTGAATCTCGTGTGATCAATCACACACAGAACGGAGTCTATTAACGTTGGATTATCACAAGACGTCTTTAGAACTACAAACAGTCTAAAGATCCTCGTTGATACTTCGATCTAGTTTGAGTGAATCTTATATCAGAAGAGAGGATTCTCAAGCATAAACAAACTAGGTGCAATTAAAGTTCAACAACCGTTAGTCAATCAAATCAATCGAAAACTAATAATAAACTGCAATTATCTAGTTTCCCACCAACGGTACTCGTAGATCTTCCCAATCCCAAAAAAGTCTTTAAAACGAGCGATCGTAAGAGATTTCGCCTAATTAAGGTACTTTCCTCTCCAAATAGACGGCTCCACCAGTAAAAACACAACTAGGTGGTTTTTCTAGCTCTAAGGATTAGTTTTCTAAAAATGCAAACTTCAGTATTTATATACAAATGAAGTTTTGACACCAAGGAATTTCCAAAACCGAATATTCTCAAAGATATGCATTAAAGCCCAAATCGGTTTTCATAATTCCTAGAAATGCACTGTCCAAATATTGACCGAAATCTCAGTAGAAAATCTCCAATTTGTAAATGCACATTACTAATTTTTATTTTCTAAAGATATGCATTTAATTGCTGGAAATTAAATAGCATATAAAAACTAAAATCTTAATTAAAGGATTCTCAATTTATTTCGATCCGGGATTCTCCTTTAGTTATTTAGGAATACTAGTATCTTTCCCTGCATTGCACGGGATCAAGTTCATCGGACATGTTACATTTGATGTGACACTCATTACAGATTAGTAGGGTACACACAAGAAATGTAGTCTACTACGTAGTTAGATGTTACATTTGATGTTATTTTTGAATACCGGCTTTGTTGCCTTCAAGGTCATGACAGTGTCATGAATCCCATGCTTATCATAGATTAAATTATGATCTTATTAAATCATACAAAAAAGTATGCAACGGGATGTTTCTCCGTATATATAAAGACCCATTTTCCCCAGTACTATGGATCGCACCATGATCTTGTCATATCATTCACAACTTATGAAGTTATCCGTATATATAAACACCCCTTTGCCCCAGTACTATCGCTCACACCATGGTTTTGTCATATCATTCACAACTTATGCAACTATCATAGATAGTATCGGCAAGATTATTTATCCCAAACATAATAAATTTTAAAGAAAGACAAAAGGAAAAAGGACATACCAATTGGTTCGAATATAAGAAAGAGGAAGGATCCCCTCACACTTTTATTATCACACTATCTCACACGTTGGGCGTCATTTTGCGAATAAAAATCAAACTGTAATGGATTTGAAGCTAATATTTTGGGGATATGTTCTTCAAAATTTTCCGCTCCATTTTTTTATTATCACATTGCTACTGTTAAACAAAAAATAAGATTGAAAAAGTATTAGCAGGGTTGTGTCCCGTAAAATTAAGAAAAGAAAGCACATCCTTCCCCTGTTTCAGCTTGATCTCTTTTGATCTGAGTTTAGTATTACCTGACATGTGATCAGTAATTGATTCATGTTCTCTAATATAATGGAAAGGACAAAAAGATCTTCCCAAAATTATTTATGACATCCTCCAGCCAACTGTTGTGAAATCAAACCATAAATCGTTTGCTGCTAAACCCGACCACCCAATTCAGTCGAGACAAACCAAAATACCTTCATTCAGATAGCTAGCAAAACAAAAAGTTTAACACATTAAATAGAACAAATTAGTGCTAAATTTGAACAATACCAGCTAGCCCATACAACATAGGTTAGATGACAAAACTCAAACACATAATGCTCCCACTTACCTGAATTGGGCGTAGGAAATCCCTTATGTATGCATTCTCATTGATGAGACATGTTAACTTTAAAAACGGTATTAGAACGATAATAACCAATATACAACACTACAAAAAGATATTCTGTAATTCCCACATTGACACCCTTATTTCTGTAGACAAAAACATAACATAAATATATAAGATGCGTCCCGGTACATTCCTGCATTTCAATCTACTGATTTATTTAGAGATACCTAGATTATATTTATCTTTCCATGTCATTTGACCTCTTTTTCACTATTAAAACTTCAAGCTACTCCCACACAAAACTTATGTAATGACTTGATGTTTCCCATGATTTTGATAATGAATTCGAGACAGAAATTTAGAGGTATTGAGTATATTTACCTTTTGATAGTGTAAACTTTTATCACCATTGTCATTGGTTTAATAGTTTTATTTTTCAAGTGCTTGATTCTCTAAAGTTTGCTAAAACCCTGTTTTTTCTCGATTATAGTCAAGTCTTGATGTTTTAACGGTATATCTGCATATTAAATGGGCAACGAATCTATCTGCATACAAAACCACAGGAAACTAATCAAAAAAATTGACTAAAAATATATAAACCTGAAAACCTTAAATGTCAAAGTTTGTGTTCAAGTTGATATTAACTTTCCTATGAGAAGAGGGGTTATGGCAATTACTAATGCTGGTTCCACAAAATGGATTAAATTTTTCTATGAGAAGCAACCTCATAAGATTTGTCCTAACTGTTATATACTTAATCACACCAAAGGTGCTTGTAAGGCTGCTTCTGATTATCTTGTTAAGGCACATGCCAAGCCTCATTATTTTGGAGAACTGAATAAAGGTGAAAGGAAACAGATAACTGTCACTAGAGGAGGAGATCAATTTCCTAAATTCAGACAGAAAATTGCTATGAAGAGTAGTTTTTTTGTCCCTCCTAAATATGGTTATGTCATTGGTCAAACTTCTGTGAATGAAGTAGTGACTTCTGAAGGTGAAAGACTTGGTAAGAGGCAGAGGATAATTCTCCAGAAAATCCAGTTTTTGAACTTAATGATTCAAACTCTGGCACACTTGTGAACACACAGACAACAAAAATAGTCACAACAAGGGATAAGCCACACAACAACTCTAAGGAAGCTAAGGTAACAACTTTTTTCTGCAAATTACTATTTTGTTTTAATATTATTGCTTTCAAAATGAAAATTATTTCATGGAATGTTCAAGGGATTGCCAATAGTTTTACAACACAACAATTTCAAAACTTAGTTAAAACCCAAAACCCTGATTTCATTTTTCTTTGTGAAACCAAAATTGATGAAGAGAGGATGATCTCAGTAGCTCAATCAGTTCATTATCTTAATTATGTTTGCATAAATAGAATTGGTAAGGCTGGTGGACTTATTCTTATATGGAAGGATGGTATAGATGTTGAAGTTATTGGTCATGAAAATAACATCATTCATGCAGTCATTCAATTGGATCCAAGCAAACCTAAAGCCCTTATATCTTTCATGTATGGTTCTACCTACTCTGAACCTAAGAAAATTCAATGGAATTTCCTAACTGAATTTAGTAAAGATGACTAACAACCTTGGTTAGTACTAGGTGATCTCAACTTTCATTTGGACAACAATAACAATACTTCTGATAAATGGGTACAAAGTAAAGTTAATGATGCAGGTTTAATTGATATTGGCTATGAGGGTAAGGACTACACTTGGACCAGTAATTCTTATGGCACTGGGACCAAAAAAGCAAGATTGGACATGGCAATTTGTAATAATGATTGGTCATTGCAGTTTTCTAATGCTAAGTTTTTACATTTGAATTTTATAGCATCTGATCATTATCCTGTTTTACTTATTACTGATCCTATACCTAAGCATTTGTGGAGGCCTTTTAAGTTTTTTAGGACTTGGATAGAACATAATAATTTTAAGGATAGACTTGAAAAATCTTGGAATTTAGATTTTCTAGGTAGCTCTGCTTACAAGTTGAAACAAAAACATCAAAGTGCTAGATTTCCTCTATCACAATGGAATATAATGGAATTTGGAGATATTCAAAAGAACATTAATAATTTGAAAAATGTCTTAGAATCAGCTCAAAATGAATCCCATTTTGAAGACCAACATTCTAGAGTTAAGACTATTACTAGTGAGCTTGAAAACTGGTATAAAATACAGTCTGAATTCTATAAGGAAAAATCTAGAGATAAAACAGGTCTAGATATGGATAATAATACTAGATATTTTCATACTATGGTAAATAAAATAAAGCATATTAAGAATATATATGTTCTTTGTGATAATGATGGTAATTGGCTTAGGGATAGAGCTGATATTAGTAATCTTTTTACTAATCATTTTAAATCTGTTACTAGTACCTCAAATCCTATTATGTCTGAGGAAAACTTTGATGTTATCTCTTGTGTTATTACTGATGCTGACAATGCTATACTTCATGATGTGCCCTGATGATATTAAAATTGATAATGTTGTGAAGAATATGCTTGCTTGGAGTTCTCATGGACCTGATGGTTTTCAGGCTGGTTTTTATCAATCTCAGTGGTCTCTTGTAGGTAAAGATATTATTAATGTAGTTAAAAGATTCTTTGAAACTGGTAATATGCCTAGATGTCTTAATAAGTCCTATGTTTCTCTTATTCCTAAGTGTAAGTCTCCAAGAAAGCCTTCTGATTTTAGACCAATTGGTCTCTGCAATGCTTCTTATAAAATTGTGTCTAAAATTCTAGCTAATATAATTAGGCCCTTTCTTAAGAAGTTAATTTCTAAATACCAAGCTGCTTTTGTCCCAGGCAGAAGAATTCATGATAATATTATTATTGCTCATGAATTGATTCATACCATGAAACATAAGTAAGGTATTACTAGAAATATGGTTATTAAACTTGACCTTTCTAAGTCCTTTGATAAACTAGAATGGACTTTTCTACACAAAGTTTTAGAGAAATTTGGTTTCAGCAAAGTTTTCTGTAATCTTGTTATGCAATGTGTCACTACAACTAGTATTAGTGTGTTTCTAAATGGCTCTCCTTGTGAGCAATTTGAACCAACTAGGGGTATTAGGCAAGGGGATCCTTTATCCCCTTATCTTTTTATTCTTGCTATGGAATACCTTTCTAGATCTTTACTTTTTGCTGAGCATAATAAATCTATAATTGGTATTAAAGCTTCTAGGAAAGCTCCTCCTATTTCTCATTTTCTTTTTGCTGATGATATTTTTATCTTTGGACAAGCTAATATGCAGCATGTTGATAATATTTTGCAGATTTTAAAGGATTTTGGTAATCTTTCTGGTCAGATGTTGAATTTTGATAAGTCTTGTGTGTATTTCAGTAAGAATATCAGTCATAAAGATTGTAATGTTTTAGCTAATGCACTTAATATGTCCTTAGTATCTTATTTTGAGAAGTATTTAGGTGCTCCTCTCTTACTTGGTCACTCTAAGGTAAGATCTTTTGAACCAATTGCTCAATCTTTTGAAGCTAGGCTCAAAAATTATGTTAGCATTACCCTGAATCAAGCTGGTAGATCAACTTTAATTAAGACTGTTTTGAATTCCTTACCAACTTACCAAAAGGGCTGTTTTAAAATTCCTACAACTCTTATTGATCAACTTGAGTCTTTACAAAGGAACTTATGGTGGGTTCATAGGTCTGGCAAAGGTATCAAGTTTATAGGTTGGGATAATATCAATAAGTCTAAGGATCAAGGAGGTCTAGGATTTAGAGATCTAGAGAAGTTTAATATTGCTCTTATCTGTAAACTTGTTTGGAAAATTATCACTGACCATGATGAGTTATGGGTGCAGATTTTGAATGCTAAATACTTCAAAGACTATAGTATCTTACATTTGCAGAAACTTAATGAAAATTGTTCTTGGATCTGGAGAGGTATTTATAAATGTATTGATATTATAAGGCAGAATAGTTTTTAGGCTATTAGGTGTGGTACTAAGACCAATATCTGGCTTGATTATTGGGTTATTGACAGCTCATCCTCCAAAACCTTTTGAAGGTCTAGTTAATTCTGTTTCTTATACCTATGTCTCTGAGATGTTTATTACTGGAACTAGAAGATGGAATGCTCATTTTATTTACTACCTTTTTACTCCTGATGATGCTAGTAAAATTCTATCTATGAATGTTCCTGCTATTGGTGATGATAAGCTTATTTGGTTACCAGATAGGAAGGGACAGTTCTCTGTCAAGAGTTCTTATAATGTTCTCACTGACAGAACAAATTTTCCAGTAAGTAATCAGCATATTCTTACTCAGGTCTGGCAGTCTCTTTGGAAAGTTAAATTACTACACAAGGTGAAACTGTTTGTGTGGAAGTGTATGAAGGATATCATTCCAACTAGGGACAAACTCTCTAGATACAAACCAGAGATTGAAGTTCACTGTAGTCTTTGTAACTGTCCAGCTGAAACTAGTGCTCACTTGTTTTTGGAATTTCCTTATGCTAGATCAATTTGGTTAGCTGTTAACATAAATGTTGGTATTATTTTATCTCATCATGGTTCCTTTAGTAATTGGGTAATCTCTTAGTTCTCTGCAGGTACCAATATAACTTTTGGCTCAAATATTACCAGGAAAGATATAAACAAATTTCTTATGGTTGCAACTTGGACTATCTGGAAGGATAGATGCTTAAAGATTTTTCAGAACATCAATCCTAATAGGACTATGTCTCTGGACAATATCAATAAACTTTATAATTCAAATATTCAGAATGTTACTAGTATTACTGTTCTACATCAGGATGCTAAATGGATACCTCCATATGATGAATACTTAAAATTTAACATTGATGCTTCTTTTAAGAAAGAAAAATTACAAGGTGGTCTGGGACTAATTGTAAGGGATATTGCAGGTACCTGCATTGGAGTCAAAGGCATATACATTGATGGAGGAATGAAAGCGGGAATTGAAGTAGAACAGCTGGAATGTAAAGCTTTGAAAGAAGATGTTAATCTTCCACTTAAGATGAAGCTGAAGAAGGTCATTTTTGAGTGTGACAGTGTGGTTTTAATAAAATCAATCAATGAGTCTAAAAATTTTGTTCATTGGATGAATCAATCTTTAATTCTTGACATCAAGTTTTATGTTAATCTCTTTACAGCATTGGAGATGTATCTCAGTTAGGAGAACTGGTAATTCTGTTGATGATAAGATAGCTAAGAGATCTAGGGTCATGAAAAATTGTTTTAGTTATGGTCCTGACCCTCCATCTGAAATACAAGAATGTGTGGATCAAGATATGTCTGTAACCGATTAATTCTTTTCAGTCGAAATCTGTTTGCATAAAAAAAAAACAATTAAACTTCATACTCAAATCGAAATCAGAGTATATATCACACGGTTTGGGATTGAATCGGACAATAAACCCTACAAATACAATTATTAATATCAAAATTGGAAGAACCGAAGCTAACAAAAACAAAACCTTAGACGTTCAAAATTACCAAAAAAGACTTACATGTTAGAAAAGATGAATTGAAGAAGCATAAAAATCATTGAAGATCTAAGAAAGAATGGCAGAAGAGAATGTTTGGGAAGAGTATTAGGGATTAGATGTTTTAGACGGTGTAGGATGTAAACCCGTACATTGGGGTTTTCTTTGGAATCAAAATTACTAAAAAAGACTTACCTGTTAGAAAAGATGAATTGAAGAAGCGTAGAAATTATATCACTGAAGATCTAAAAAAGAATGGTAGAAGAGAACATTTGGGAAGAGTATTAGGGCTTAGATGTTTTGTACGTCATATGATGTAAACCCATGCGTTGGAGTTTTCTTTGGAACGAAAGAAAAAAAATAGAGTAAGATGAAATGCGTTAAAAAAGATGATTAGGTAACCACCCACCCTGTTGATCGGTTGTCAGCAGACACAAATATAATATCACTTTCTTACTTAACTAAAATAAATGTAGTAGTGATAAGAAAGAGTTCGTATCCACAGAGAGACTTTCGTTGTCAATATGTTTCGGTTTCCTAAAAGTAACAAGGGGGGATTTTTTTTTAATTTTTAATAAAGTAAAATAAACTAAAAGCAAATAAACAAATAAATCAAGTAGAAAATAAATTGGTTAAGGATTCATCTTCATTCACAAACATGTTTTTTAACAATAAGTAGAATTGATATTTAATCTCTCATTTTATTAAAAGTCCTAGGATACCTTGATCGCAAGAATATCCCGCTAATTCCCTGATTTCATCACAACCACATTAAAAGATGCATATGTGAATTCTTCCTAGAAAGCAACCTAAAGTGTAAAAGCACAATTAGATTTAACTCCCTAAAAGCAATAAGTTCTATGGAATAAGACTAATCAAGGCAATCAAAATGTATAAAAGCACTAATTCAATTTAACCAAGGTTATGATTCACTTGTGACTACTAGGATGTATCACTACAAGCAATACTCACAACTATGCTACTTGCAATCAGAAATTATCATGTTTGCGTATAATAACCCTAATCTAGCAATAGATATGAAAACAAACTCAATCGATTCGCGACTCGACTAAACAAACTTTCAAATCATATAACAATATATATAGTGAATCATAAGCAATAAAGCATGGAGACAAAACTAATTTATTGAACAAAACTCATGCTTGGAAATCCAATTTAATCCATCACCAATAATAAAATTAGTTCATGCTCATGGAGTTCATAACAAGGATAAATAGAAGGGTTTCCATGTTTCTAAACCCTAGGCAGAAGTAGAAGTAGAAGATATAAGATATTCCAAAGATTCGCCCGAATAGAACCACCGGCCTCCCTTTTATAGACTTGTTGTATTTCTCTGATTCTTCCAAAACTGAGTTGCGCCCCTCTAATAGCCCATCAGCCACGCCCAAGTCCAAGTCCATCTGAGTCAACCTGGTCAGCTGAGTCAGATCGACTCATGAGTTAACTCGGCAGAATGAAACACCAGCAGAGTTTCCTTTGTTTTTAGGATAATTTCCAGGCCAAATTCAGGCCATTTCCTTCTACCCTGCACATCATTCATACACACAATTCACAGACAAACTTCCTGCAGCTTCAATCCACAGCAACCTCAACATCCAGTGCCTCAATAGGACTTCAGTTCTTGAAAAACCTTGTAATACAACTTCACAGCATCATCATCTCCAGTGCCAAACCTGGTAATCCCTGCAATCT
Organism: Papaver bracteatum; assembly: GCA_023529315.1. Taxonomy (NCBI): domain Eukaryota; kingdom Viridiplantae; phylum Streptophyta; class Magnoliopsida; order Ranunculales; family Papaveraceae; genus Papaver; species Papaver bracteatum. The sequence goes on from JAJJWX010001756.1 coordinate 822,895, forward strand.
CAGTATAACTCATCATCATTGCAGCACCCATTGGCATCCCAGGCAACAGCTTCTCATTCTTCCATTGCAGCACAAACAAAGACAAATGCCAGCCACTAGCCCAGCAAACTGCATCATCAGTGTACATCTACAACCATTCGTTATCACTCTCTGTTGCAACACAATATAACCCAGATAGCAATATCTGCCCTGCATTAATGCCATACATTCACCACTGCCAACTGCAAACCTTAGCGTCGCCTTCTCAGATTCATGCCTTGCCCAATTCTGCCACTGCGAACTAACTCAGTTTGAGCTTCACTTTCAACCAATGATGCACAGTACCAGCTCTTGCCTGTAATTCTCGTTTCATCCATCTCCATAAGTTGTGCCTCCAATTACATCTCAAACACAACAACAGCAGCTCTTGCACACAGCCATTCTAACTATCCTGTACTGCGAGCACCAGTATCAGTCCCTTGCATACAACCACGGTCTCAATTTGCAAACCCCATGTAAATACGCACCAAGCTGCGGCTGCCATCAGGCGATCTCTTCCATGTTCTTCTCAGCCCAATTCAGCCTTCAATTCTTAGCACACACCAGAGACAACCACTGCAATCGCACAATCCTTCCAGCTGCACCATCAAATCAACTCGAACCACTGCCTAGCCATTTCAGCTTCTACCTTCTTGTTCTTTATGAACTACGATTCAAAACAAATCTAACAAAACCCCTTGAGCTTCAGTTGTAACTCAAAATCACCACCACAATCTTCTCTCATTCTATCAGCAGCAACCCTTGTCAGTTCAATTCATTCCGCTTTCTGGAATTATCACATACAACTCAATTCAACCCATCACCTGCAATGAATAGCAACATCAGAATCCTAGCATTCATCTAATTGAGTAGTGTACAAACCACAAGCCCTTTGCTCAGCTTCAGATTCTCCAAGTTTCAACTCAACTTCAATTTCAGAAACACATCTTCATAACAGTACCACCTTCATCTTCCATGAAATCTCCACATCTCATTCTGTAATTCAACAGCAAAATCAAACCCATTCTTAGCCTCTATCTGCACTTTCTCATTTTCACCACCTATTCAGCCCTTCAATTCATCTTCCCTTCTTTCAATTCTAGAAATATCAACTTCTCACAGGCTCAAGATTCAGCCCCAATCTCAGTTTGGTTGCTTTGCTTCTCAACATCGCCACCATTTCTCGATCTCAATTACTGCTTTGAACTAATAGAAGCAGCCTTTCTCATTTCAGATTGCAACTAATGATTGAAGAAATGAAGAACGAGAGAATAAACTCTCGATTTTAGGGTTGAGTTGAAGTGGGGTTGTACCCAGTGTCCGATACCTTGATAAGGGATACCCAGATGGCAATCCCCTTAATCCACAACTTATCTTTGTTTAGTACTCCCCCAAATAGAGTCGCCCCTTAACGCTGGCTTGGCTCCCGATAGTATTTTCCCTGAAATGACAGATTTGCCCTTTTGCCCAAATTTGGATGATTCCTTCTTCTTTTCTTCCGTGCGACTCCAAAGCACCTAATAACTCAAACTCACACATAAGATACATAATTCACACGAAAAATAGCAAAGAAAGCATAAATACTAGATAATAAATACGGTGTATTCTACACTTATCAAATTCCCCCACACTTAGACTTTGCTAGTCCTCGAGCAAATCAAACAAAAATAAAATATAACAACTTCGTGTCGTCGAGGCTACGGTCACTTTTAGCATAAATAACAAGCCTTTGAACCCCTATGTGTCCCTAGTGGACGATTTTTAGTCTCGTGAAGGTTTACAAGAGGTCTGCCTACAAAACCTATATTTCCAACTCCATCTATTTGTGACAAATCAATGAATGAATCCAAAATGACTACAGGAGGAGGTACCTTGAGAAAATTTTGTTCATATTAAAATAAATAAAGCTCTTATTAAATAGTCGAACAATCCACAATACTCGGAAACTAACAAACCACAATCACAATGAAAAGATTAAGAAGATGGATATAGAAGTAGATGTTGGCGAATGTTCACAAGTGATCGATGTTTCCCATATTTGTATGAAGGTCACCGCCAAGATGAACCTATGCATCCTATTGGATTGAGCTACTGGTCAATTCTAGAGTTAACACACTGGCATATACAAGGGAACCAGTGGTCAACAAACTTATTTCTACATCAACTCACTGGCATATACAAGGGAACCAGGAGTGACTTTATTCAACAATAATATCATTTTTCTTTTCTTTTTCTTTTCTTTTTCACTTTTTTTTTATATGACGGCATGATTAGATCTTTTGGATCCAAGCGCATGCTTCTTGTCAGCAAGTATGTGATAGTTGCCTTGGATCCTACATTCCACGCTTGTTTAGGCGACGGAGACAGGGACTACGTTTCACACATACTGCTATCCAAGTGTCTCTTTATTCCGTTTGGTCTAATTGGTCGGTCTCTTTTTTTTCTTTTTCTTAGCAACTCAATCACTCTATTTCATCCTAGCAGTAATAACAACTCGATTTTTAGTGACCCACCAAAGCACTTAGAGAACAATAGAAAAAATATGGAAAAGCAAAAATAGAATGTGATATGGTGATATTCCGAGATATGGTAACAACTATCATGTTATTTGTGATTTCTGAGCTATGTTCATCCCTTTTAGTTAATTGGTTCCTCAACTCCTGCAATCAAAATGGTTCCATCCACTAATGGTGTCATCCTAAAGGCACAAGTTTCTAGATTTCGGAGTTCAAAAAGCACAAATTTTTTCCTTGTTTTTTTTTTCTGATTTTTTTTTTAAAGGCATAAAACACACTAAAACAAACTATACAAATGCTCCCCCACACTTAAACTTTACATTGTCCTCAATGTAAATTGAATCGTCCAAAGAAAGTAAAGGTGGGAAATCCATAACATGATATATATACAAATGCATAATAAAAACTGATACTCTAACTCATAGTTATTTCTGAACAATAGAGAATAAACACTAAACAAGCTATTTAGTTGGCATCTAATCCCAGCTCAGCCAATTATATACCTCACCGCCAAGAAAAAATTCCATCTACTTAGAAAGGCTAGTGTTTATTCTAGATTGTTCACAAATCTCTAAAAGTTAAGAGTTTTGATATGCAAATATCCAAAATAAGAAAATAAAGATAAAAGGCTTAAAAAATAAAAAAAATAAAAAGATAGAGATAGATACACAAAACCAGTGGGTTGCCTCCCTTTAGCGCTTGGTTTAAAGTCGTCAGCCCGACATGCAAGTTGAATTCCCCATACACCAATAATCGGAAAAGTTGGGGATCCACCCATAGCACCTGTTTTGTAAACACTAGCTTCACACAAATATTAGTAATATAAAACAGAAATGAAGCTATTAATCGATAAAAGTCTCCCCCACACTTATTCTTGTCCACACTTGGAAGTGTGCATACAGAATATAGAAGTCGGGTACTTCTACGGTTTGTTGTTCCAACACATGTATAGTTTGAGAATCAAGTATCTCTAATGGAGGAAATCGAGAAACAAAATCATTCAACAATGTTCTCGAAGCACATATATTCAAACCAATAAGAGGTAAAGGAGAAGAATTAATATGCAAAGGGTTAGACAAACCTTGCACAATCTCTTTTAGTACGGAATCCTCTTCATCCTTGAAAAACTCAAGTGAATTATTCACCTCTTGCATATCATGGTCCTCTATCAAACCTTGCAACCATTCTTCATCCGTTTCTGCCGTAACCAAAGTCTCGACATAAACATCTTCATTACAATCATTTACAAGTTCAATTGGGTCTTCCATAATATTGGTCAAATCGGTTTCATTCTCAACATACTCCTCTTCGTTGCAAGGCATATACTCTTTTGCGGATCCAAATTTCACTATAAGGAATTTTTTTAGAACACTCAAAAATGCATCATCCTCAAGCTCCACCCTTTGAATAGGCTCTTGATCATTATTAAGATCAATGCTTGAGTTACCTGCAGAAGTGCCATCATAGTCCTCTTCATGTTCATCTTGATCCCAAAAAGATTCTGCGGTACACCTTTGGGAAATGTCACCATGAGTTGGTTCAAGTGATGTATCTTCATAATCATCGTCACTTTCATAGTTAACATAAGATTGGTTCTCACTGAATTTAGTGTTGCTAGTCTCAAACTCATCCTTTTGAATAGGTGAATGATCATTATTAAGATCAAGAGTCGAGTTAACTACACAATTATCAACGAAAGACCCCAAAGGTTGGCCTTTTTCAACATTAGTATCAATCAAATATTCATCACAAACCATAGGCACATTAGAATAATTATTGTTTTGAAAACAAAGTTCTTCTTCATACCTTTCTTCTTTGTATTGATCAATATCTCTTTGTAGGTTAGCAATACCTTCACGAAGTTCTTGGAGTTGCTCGTCTGTAGCCTCTTTATCTTTTTGAAACTCTTGTCGTACAAAGTTGGAAAAGTTGTCTAACAAGTTAGAGACTTCTTGTTCACGAGCATAAGAATCCTCCAATCCTTGTGGTTGTTCACACACGTACCCGCCATAAGGTTGTTGAGGAAAACCATAAGGTTCCATGGAATATTGGTCATAACCAATGAATTGGTTTTGATTATACCCCTGGAATTGGTAGTTGTCATATTGTTGAGGTTGTTGAAACCCGTATCCGTTGTTCCAATATGCTCCATCCATGAGAAATAAGTACCTGAAACACGATTCTCAAAACAAGGTTAAGAACCAGAAAATAAGAAAAACAAAAATAAGACTAAAAACAAAAACAAAAACAAAAACAAAACAAAAATAAGAAACCAAAAACAAGTGACAACCGTTGCCTCCCCGGCAACGGCGCCAAAATTTGGTCGGTTGTCAGCCGACACAAATATAATATCACTTTCTTACTTAACTAAAATAAATGTAGTAGTGATAAGAAAGAGTTCGTATCCACAGAGAGACTTTCGTTGTCAATATGTTTCGGTTTCCTAAAAGTAACAAGGGGGGATTTTTTTTAATTTTTAATAAAGTAAAATAAACTAAAAGCAAATAAACAAATAAATCAAGTAGAAAATAAATTGGTTAAGGATTCATCTTCATTCACAAACATGCTTTTTAACAATAAGTAGAATTGATATTTACTCTCTCATTTTATTAAAAGTCCCAGGATACCTTGATCGCAAGAATATCCCGCTAATTCCCTGATTTCATCACAACCATATTAAAAGATGCATATGTGAATTCTTCCTAAAAAGCAACCTAAAGTGTAAAAGCACAATTAGATTTAACTCCCTAAAAGCAATAAGTTCTATGGAATAAGACTAATCAAGGCAATCAAAATGTGTGAAAGCACTAATTCAATTTAACCAAGGTTATGATTCACTTGTGACTACTAGGATGTATCACTACAGGCAATACTCACAACTATGCTACTTGCAATCAGAAATTATCACTTTTGCGTATAATAACCCTAATCTAGCAATAGATATGAAAACAAACTCAATCGATTTGCGACTCGACTAAACAAGCTTTCAAATCATATAACAATATATATAGTGAATCATAAGCAATAAAGCATGGAGACAAAACTAATTTATTGAACAAAACTCATGCTTGGAAATCCAATTTAATCCATCACCAATAATAAAATTAGTTCATGCTCATGGAGTTCATAACAAGGATAAAGAGAAGGGTTTCCATGTTTCTAAACCCTAGGCAGAAGTAAAAGTAGAAGATATAAGATATTCCAAAGATTCGCCCGAATAGAACCACCGGCCTCCCTTTTATAGACTTGTTGTATTTCTCTGCTTCTTCCAAAACTGAGTTGCGCCCCTCTAACAGCCCATCAGCCACGCCCAAGTCCAAGTCCAAGTCCATCTGAGTCGACCGGGTCAGCTGAGTCGGATCGACTCATGAGTTAACTCGGCAGAATGAAACACCGGCATAGTTTCCTTTGTTTTTAGGATAATTTCCAGGCCAAATTCAGGCTATTTCCTTCTACCCTGCACATCATTCATACACACAATTCACAGACAAACTTCCTGCAGCTTCAATCCACAGCAACCTCAACATCCAGTGCCTCAATAGGACTTCAGTTCTTGAAAAACCTTGTAATACAACTTCACAGCATCATCATCTCCAATGCCAAAACTGGTAATCCCTGCAATCTCAGTATAACTCATCATCATTGCAGCACCCATTGGCAGCCCAGGCAACAGCTTCTCATTCTTCCATTGCAGCACAAATAAACACAAATGCCAGCCACTAGCCCAGCAAACTGCATCATCAGTGTACAGCTCCAACCATTCCTTATCACTCTCTGTTGCAATACAATACAACCCAGATAGCAATATCTGCCCTGCATTAATGTCATACATTCACCACTGCCAACTGCAAACCTTAGCGTCGCCTTCTCAGATTCATACCTTGCCCAATTCTTCCACTGCGAACTAACTCAGTTTGAGCTTCACTTTCAACCAATGCTGCACAGTACCAGCTCTTGCCTGCATCTCCATAAGTTGTGCCTCCAATTGCAGCTCAAACACAATAACAGCAGCTCTTGCACACAGCCATTCTAACTATCCTGTACTGCGAGCACCAGTATCAGTCCCTTGCATACAACCACGGTCTCAATTTGAAAACCCCATGTAAATACGCACCAAGATGCGGCTGCCATCAGGTGATCTCTTCCATGTTCATCTCAGCCCAATTCAGCCTTCAATTCTTAGCACACACCAGAGACAACCACTGCAATCGCACAATCCTTCCAGCTGCACCATCAAATCAACTCGAACCACTTCCTAGCCATTTCAGCTTCTACCTTCTTGTTCTTTATGAACTACGATTCAAAAAAAATCTAACAAAACCCCTTGAGCTTCAGTTGTAACTCAAAATCACCACCACAATCTTCTCTCATTCTATCAGCAGCAACCCTTGTCAGTTCAACTCATTCCGCTTTCTGGAACTATCACAGACAACTCAATTCAACCCATCACCTGCAATGAATAGCAGCATCAGAATCCTAGCATTCATCTAATTGAGTAGTGTACAAACCACAAGCCCTTTGCTCAGCTTCAGATTCTCCAAGTTTCTACTCAACTTCAATTTCAGAAACACATCTTCATAACAGTACCACCTTCATCTTCCATGAAATCTCCACATCTCATTCTGTAATTCAACAGCAAAATCAAACCCATTCTTAGCTTCTATCTGCACTTTCTCATTTTCACCACCTATTCAGCCCTTCAATTCATCTTCCCTGCTTTCAATTCTAGAAATATCAACTTCTCACAGGCTCAAGATTCAGTCCCAATCTCAGTTTGGTTGCTTTGCTTCTCAACATCGCCACCATTTCTCGATCTCAATTACTGCTTTGAACTAATAGCAGCAGCCTTTCTCATTTCAGATTGCAACTAATGATTGAAGAAATGAAGAACGAGAGAATAAACTCTCGATTTTAGGGTTGAGTTGAAGTGGGGTTGTACCCAGTGTCTGATACCTTGATAAGGGATACCCAGATGGCAATCCCCTTAATCCACAACTTATCTTTGTTTAGTACTCCCCCAAATAGAGTCGCCCCTTAACGCTAGCTTGGCTCCCGATAGTATTTTCCTCTGAAATGACAGATTTGCCCTTTTGCCCAAATTTGGATGATTCCTTCTTCTTTTCTTCCGTGCGACTCCAAATCACCTAATAACTCAAACTCACACATAAGATACATAATTCACACGAAAAATAGCAAAGAAAGCATAAATATTAGATAATAAATACGGTGTATTCTACACCTATCACATGTGGTGCTAAAAATAAATATCGAAAATCATGAAAACTCTCTATTATTTTTGGTCGGGGGCCAGAAGCTCTAGAATTCAAGCTTTTGTCCTAACTTTCAATATGAGGCCATCAATTTCTACTCAAATTATATATACAATATGTGGTGAATTGTTTATTAATTAACTTATTTGTGGTGCTTATAAAGAAGATGCATTTCCCAAACTTCGCGGTATTATTAGAATGCACAAAACCACAGGAAAGTATTTCGATTTGAAAATAGATCCCATAAAAAATATGACACTTTCATCCAGCAAGTTTCGTGGTGTTCCTATCAAACATGGTTAGGTTAGGCACTTTAGTTGTCGATAACCTATCCCTCCTCAAGACTTTGGCAGGTATTAACCATTATTCGACATAGCTCTTCAATTTTCAATCGAATACCATGAATTTTCTTTTATCACAAATAAAGCTTTCGATTAGTATCGATCTCTCGAGTTATACCCATTTCCGTGTACATCGTATATATGGTGGACGTTGTATTACACCTTGACTAGTTTTTGTTAGAGGTGAAATTTATGACTCTTGTGCGCATTTTTATTGTCCTTGAGAAAGATGTAAAAGCTGTATTATTGATAAAGTGTTTTTCAGTTGTTACAGAGAGAGATTCTTACATGATATTTATTCAACAGACATGAGTCAAGTCAATGTTGACCTATTGACTTGACACACTTTTCTTACATATTCACACATACTCTAATATACCCCCTTCAATGTGATGCTATATAACAAAGAATCACATTGAAAAACAAAGAAAAACACTAAGAAAAAGCTAAGCAGAAAGTTCTTGAAGTTTGACAGTAGAAGTACTAGAAGAAATATAAGAGCTTGAAGTAGTTGATGAAGGCAACTTTAACAACTATTGTAATAGTCTTGAAAAGGTAGGAAAACACATTCCCTTAGTAAAAATATCTGCCAGTTGAGCTTCTGAAGAAATGTGCTGAAGCTATAAGAAACCTTCTTCAACAAGTTCTCTGACAGTATGGTATTGAATTTCTATGTGCTTTCTCCTGGCATGAAAAACATGATTAGATGCCAAAGATAAAGCACTAGTGTTATCACATAAGAGTAAAACTGAGTTAACAGGAATGTGCAAATCAGCCAATAAGTATGAGAACCATTTTAACTTAGCAGCAGCTACAGAAAGACATTTATACTCAGCCTCTGCAGAGGACTTGGAAACTGTTGGCTGCTTTTTAGAAGACCAAGAAACTAGATTAGAACCTAAAAATACAGCATAACTAGAAGTAGACCTCCTAGATTAGAACCTGCCCAATCAGAATCAGCATAAGCCTTTAAGCTAGAAATATCATACCTTGTCAAAAAATACCCAAGAGTGCCCTTCAAATACCCAATATCCATTTAACAAGTTGAAAATGCAGATCAAAAGGAGAATGCATAAATTGTGACACATAATTTACTGCAAAACATATGTCTGGTCTGGTAACAGTAAGATATTATAACCCTCCTACTAATGCTCTATAAGTACTGGGATCTGCTAGTTTATGCCCATCATGAATAGAAAGTCTACTTGCCTTGACTACTGGAGTATCACAAGTCTTGCAATCTAATAAATTTGCTTTAGCTAACAGTTCCAAGGTATATTTCTTCTGAGTTAAAGTAATTGAATCACTATCCTTAACAACTTCAATGCCCAGAAAGTAAGCTAAATCTCCTAACTCTTTCATTGGAAACTCTTGTTTCAACAAAGAAATAATCTCACCAATTAACTGAGGAGAGCTACTAGTCAATAAGATATCACCCACATAAAGCAATTAAACAAGAATACCAGCTGAAGTAGATTTCACAAACATAGAAGTATCAGACACAGACTTCTTAAAACCATGCTTGAGAAGAAAAGAACTGAATCTATAAAACCAAGCTCTTGGAGCTTGTTTAAGTCCATATAAACTCTTTTGAAGATGACAAACATAATCAGAAGGATAATCAGGATGAAGAAAACCTTGAGGTTGTGACATATAAACATTCTCATTCAAATGTCCATGTAATAAAGCGTTGCAAACATCTAACTGTTTTATCTGCCAATTATTTGAAATAGCCAAACACAGAATAACTCTAACTGTTGGAGATTTGACAACTGGACTAAAAGTCTCAGTGAAATCAACACCATCTTGTTGGTTGTAACCCTTGGCAACTAATCGAGATTTGAATCTATCAATATTACCATCTGACTTTTGTTTAATTCTATATACCTATTTAGAACCTAATATATTCATATGGGGTCTAGTTGCAACATATTTCCATGTGTCATTATTCATTAAGGAAGTATATTCATCTTTCATAGATACCTGCCAGTCAGGATTCTTAATAGCTTCTCTAAAACTCTTAGGCTCAGATAAAGTAGTTAATAATGCAGTATGATTGGCAGAAAAAAGATGCTTAATAGAAAGATGAGTAACATGATCTGAATAAACTTTTGGTTTTGAAATACCATTTTGAGACCTAGTAACTATAGTACTAGAAGGAACAATTTCATGAGAAGAAACAAGATTAGGAGTGACTGTAGAATCTGAAGTAGAACAAGAAGATAAATCCAGAACAGAATTTTAGCAACATAGTAAAACTCAGATTCAGAGAAAACGACATGCCTGGAAATATAAAGCTTTTTATTAACAGGATTATAACATTTATATCCTTTATGAAAGGGACAATAACCAGTAAAAACACATTTAAATGATTTTGGGGAGAGTTTATCTTCTCTTGAGTGAGCAAGATGAGGATAACAAATAACTCCAAAAGTTTTAAGAAAAGAATAATCTGGAGGAATATCAAATAAAACTTCAAAAGGTGATTTAAATTTTAAAACTTTTGTAGGAGTTCTATTAATGAGATAAGTAGCAGTAAGAAAAACATCATACCAAAAATCTTTAGGACAAGAAGAGTTAAACAAAAGTGTGTTACCCATTTCAGTAGTGTGCCTGTGCTTTCTCTCTGCAAGGCCATTCTGTTCTGGTGTTTTAGGACAAGATATTCTAACTTGAATACCACTGGATTATAACAAAGCCTGAATTGGACCTTTAACAAGTTCAGCAGCACCATCAACTTGAAAAGCAATAATTTTTGTTGAAAATTGATGTTCAGTATGAGTTTTAAAATGTTGAAAACATTGACAGGCATCAGATTTCAGTTTTATAGGATAAATCCAATGGAACCTACTAAAATCATCAACAAATAAAATGTAGTATTTATAACCTTTGATAGAAGGAATAGTAGGTCCCCAAACATCACAATGTATAAGAGCCAAAGGTTTTTGTTCATGGGAAGGAGATAATTGAAAAGAAAGCTTTTTACTCTTAGCAAGTTGACAAGGATGACATAAAGTAGAAGGAAGAGAAGAATTTAAAATGATTTTATTATCAGAATGAAGTTTTTACAAAATTTGATTTGATGGGTGACCTAGTCTAGCATGCCAGATAAAAGAAGAGGCAGATAAAGTAGCAGAAAAATAATATTGCTATCTAGGCATATGCAGAATGGGATACAAATTATTAACCACTTTACCATGAGCAAGAAGAGCATCTGAATATAAATCCCTAATTTCATAACCAAATGGATAAAACTTAAAGTAACAAGAATTATCCTTTGTGAATTTGGCTACTGAAAGTAGATTGTGTTTCATGTCAGGGACTAACAATACTTGTTTCATTCTGAAATTAGTTGTAGCAGTTTGAATGTTTGAAATACCAATAGAAGTAATGGATAGGGACTTACCATTACCAACTTGCACTTGATCCTTTACTTTGTAATTTGAAGTATTCTGCAACAAATGTTCATCACCAGTCATGTATGCAGTAGCACCAGAATCAGATATCCAATGAGAAGGATTAGAATAAGGACTATCTTCATTTAAGGTAGAAAAAGCTTGTTGAGTAGAACCAATCTGAGCTTCATTTGTAGAGTTCTGAAAAGTGGGTGAATGACATCTGAAATAACATCTGCTAGCATAATGGCCCTTCTTGCGGCAAATTTGACATTCAATATTGGAGAAATCTCTTATGCATCCATTAGTATTATTCACATGTCCCTGTCCAGAAGTACTCCCTTGATAAAAACCATTCCCTTGAGAATAACCATTTCCTTGATATGAGTTACTGCCTTGATATGAAGTAGTTCTTGAATTGGATCCAGAATTTGACTTAAAATTTCCACCATTTCCACCAGTTTTAGACTTGCCTCTTCCATTACCACTAAAAGTGTTACTTGATCCATTTATACCATAGAAAGTAGTAGGATGTTGAATATCATAAGCATTATTGACTGTATGATATTTCTCAAAAAGCCATTGTTCATGATTCAATAATCTAGGCTTAAGTTCTGCAAAAGTGAAAGGAGTCTCTCCATTTTGTGCAGCTATAACAAAAGTATCAAATTCTCTGCCTAATCCATTTAACACATACATTACCAAATCTGCATCATCAACTTTTTCTCCAATTGATGCTAGAGAGTCAGCTATATTCTTGATATTATGTAAGTAGACCAAGATAGTCAGATTTCCTTTCTTTGCATTGTGCAACTGATTCCTAAGCATATTTTTCCTTGCCAAGAAATGACTTCTAAAACTAATTTCGAGAAACTCCCAAACTTGCCTAGCACTAGTAAGCCCTATAACATCACCAGAAATAGAATTTTTAAAGGTTGCTTTCATACAACTAGTGACAAAACAGTCAATTTTTCTCCATAAAATTCATTGTGAATTCATTGTTAAAACTCCATCAAGTTCAATCTGTTTAACCGGTTCTTGAATATTACCATTCACATACCCATACAAATCTGTTGAAATTAAGATTGTTTCCATCTGATCACGCCATAGTAAGAAATTATTTGGACCTAATTTAGTAGAAACAAAATTCGATATGTTGGTGAAAAGAAAAACAAAATCAGAAGAAGAATTACCCAGTGCAGCGGAATTCAAATTGGTACCCATATATTTTCTTCGTCGATAAACAATTATTGGGTCTGACATGAATAATATTGATCAAGATTGATAATAAAGATCACCAAAGAAACAGATCTTGTATTTGTAGAAAAGCTTGTTGAATAGTAAACTGTTGAAGTTGAATCACGAAAAGATGTATTTGAAAGAATTGTTGATTGATTCGTTGTTGTTGTTGAAAAAGAAGAAAGATATGTTTTAGGGTTTTGAATGTTATCCCATGATCATCTGTCTGATACCAAGAGAAAGATGTAAAAGTTATATTATTGATAAAGTGTTTTTCGGTTGTTACAGAGAGAGATTCTTACAAGATATTTATTCAACAGACATGAGTCAAGTCAATGTTGACCTATTGACTTAACACACTTTTCTTACATATTTACACATAATCTACCCACATCAAATCTTGTCTCACATCGAAAAAAAATAAAAAATCTCTGATATCATAAAATTCCTAATCATCATTTAGTATGATCTTTAAACCAGTTGACTCACTGGTTCCAGTCCGGTTATCTTAACATCAGTTCTAGGCCCTCGGGTAATGGGCACCTGGTTGAATAAGAGCACCTTTTTAGATAGTATTTAGATTTTACTATTATCTTGCATTAATTATCATATGTGCTGAAAATGTAGAGACATGTCTCTATTGTGTCAAAATGTACTCCTATTGTGTCAAAATGTAGTTTCTTCTTGCATCTAAATATCAGAGCTGTAGGAGCGGAATATCACAACAAATGATAACTTGCGAAATTATGGAAAGACATTTTACGAGCAAAGGAAATCACGAGGAAAGTGTGAGCAGATTGCTAAAGAAAAAGAGGTTCGCGAAATGAATATACGAAGGTTCGCAGGATAATTCTCAGATCCGAAATTAAGGGACAGACAATTGTTATCCAATATGTAAAATCATATAAATATCCATTTAGGCATGAGAGAAAGGAGAGGATAATTTTAAGAGGAGAGAAAGATTTTTAGAAAAAGACTTATTTTCTTTATGATCTTCTTCCCCAAAAATCTAGAGCTCCAAATATTCATTAATGGAGTCTCAATTGTAAAATCATGTAATTACATACAATCACTAGTGAAGAACCATGGTTGTAGATCACAATGATCGAACCATGTAAAAATCCTTGTGTCTCTCTTACAATTTTAGTACTTTAATCTTCATTTTCATATCAAATAAATTAGATCATCAAATCAAATTAATGGAATCTCATGAGGGTGTAGTTGTGGGATTTCCTGCAACTACATAATTAGCGCTAGAAGGAGGGGACAGAATAATGGATTTATCCTTCCTGTAACTTGTTGGTTCAAGAAATTTTCATGAAGATTAGTTATTATCCACACTTTTTATTTAGATCTATAAAATTTAGGTTCAAAAATGGAAGTTTTAGTTGAGGAATTTTGTGTTCAGAAGAAGAAGAGAAGAAGAGCTTTTGGGAGGAAAAGTTTTCATCCTCGCAGAAAAAGTGATATTCCGATTCATTATGTGAAACAATAGTAGATTCAAACAAGGAATTTTCAATTTAGTGAAGTCCAAACACCAGTAAAATCGAAAAATCAATGAAGCATTGTGTAGCGAGTAAACCAAAAGGAGCAGCATAGGAGAGTATAAAACATTGTTTCCAGAGGAAGCAATGTTTCGAAGTTTATTCATATACAACAATACAAGGTCGTCACAGCAACAATGAATTCACAACGTCTCCAACTGTAAACCATACGATGAAGAATTTCGACTAAGAAGAGTAAAGGCAACTTCGTCACTAGACTTAGCAACAAGTGGCAGAAAAAGATGCAGCCTACAAACAAAATAATACCTTCGTGGTATAGAGCAACAAAGGGCGGAATAAGCCAACACTAATGAAGATCGATTTAGCAGCAGAAGTTTAAGAAGAACGCAGAGAGAGATTTCTTCGCAATTTCATACTTGCGAGCAAGAAACCAGCAAATAAGCCTAAGGAATAAGTCATTGAGGTAAACAACAAGGAAATCCTGCGAACTAAGAAGCAAGATTAATAAGTTCAACCTTGCGGTAATCTCACCAGAAGCTGACAAAGTCCAAAACAAATTCAACGAAGTAACTACCTCTTACGAACATTCTCGATGCAACTATTACACCAGACGCAACTCTTGACGCAACTTCAGATGTGTACTTTACACAACATTTTCCACAGCCCGAAAAGACACGATCATATATCATTACCATCAGAGAAGTAAGACTGGGTTTTTCAGAGCACTGATGATAGTTACGGCGAATATCAGTTAGGGAAGATGAGATATAGATGAAGTCTACTTCGTCAGATGTTACAGCGAAGATAATACTTCTTTGAATCACGATGATAGTGATTGGCGAAGTAGGAGCAAAGAAATAGGATAGATAGTTTGGTTCTCTTTGTATGAGCTATCAAGGGCAAAGGAATAAGAAGTCCTGCGAAGTTCACTAAGGAATGAATACTTCGTAAAAGAGGAAACTTACTTCGTCACCAACTTCGACGAAGATAAAATAACTCAGACAGTCCAGGTTAACTCGCCGGATTTGGTGCAAAAACTGGTAGCCAATGGTTCACAGTATATTACTTTGCCTAAGGCAGTAACCGGAATCAAACTCTGTGAAGATAATTCACTTCGCTTCGTGAAGAGGAAAGTTCGTAATATTTAACTTCGTGGAACATTTCTCTTCGCAGGAATTTTCTTCGCAAATATTTTCTTCATAGAATTTTCTTCGCAAACGTTTCCTTTGCAAATATTTTACTGAGAGTTGCATCAACAGAACCTATCTCGTGAAGCACCAAACTAATTCATGAATATTTTTCTTCAAATATTTTCTATGCGAAGTATGTATTGGGATTAACGTCAACAACAAAGTACTTCGTGAAGTTTAATTCGATAACTATATAATGGGAAGATAAACCAAGTCCACACAAACCAGTAAGTAACGTATAGAAGCATGAGGCACCAAAGAAGCATGAGGCAGCGAATCATATTAAAGCTAAGTACCACTTTCCTTACAAACATTTTCAATCACACAACGTTTTCGCAAAAATGATTTTCACCAACATTTTCAATCAGATGAAATTATTTCAAAAATTATTGATACCAGACGATACAATTACACAAACAAATATCAATGAGAAAAATCTCGCACAAATCAATTTATTTATTTATCTTGAAAAATTTACTTTGTTTCAAATGATATGATATTTAACATGGAGAGTGGTAGCTGGCAAACCTTTATGGCGTACACTCGCGAAGCAACATTCGTAAGAGGCAAAGCACCTCAGTACGTCATATGAGGGGGTACCTATTAGGATCATTTCCATGAAAGATATTTGTCAAATGAGATGAAATAAATCATACAAAGGAAATCAAAACAAATAAAAAGATTTTGAAGTAGCACATAAATAAAAAATAGGAAATTTTGATAAGAGAAATGTTGAATACTAATCTAAATTCTTATTTGCATTACAGCACAACATAAGGCAGAGAATGTGGAATAATAATTTCGCAATACATCTTATTCGCAATCAAGGACGAATATTTCATACTTCTTATATATTTCGAGGAATAAGTACTTCTTATACTTCTTCAAGGATACTTCATACTTTTTATACTTCTTCAAGGATTGATATTTTTTACTTCGCAATATTCGATAACTTCACGAAAGAATAGAGGCAAGTACGTACTTTTCAAGTAAAGTATTCTTTCGCTCGTTCTTTCATCAACAAGATCAAAGACTACTCCAACAACCACAGCAAGTGATTTTTTCATGAAGATCGCTCTTCAAGCAATATTCAAGAAAAAAGAGGCAAAATGTAGGAGCGGAATATCACAACAAATGATAACTTGCGAAATTATGGAAAGACATTTTACGAGCAAAGGAAATCACGAGGAAAGTGTGAGCAGATTGCGAAAGCAAAAGAAGTTTGCGAAATGAATCTACGAAGGTTCGCAGGATAATTCTCATATCCGAAATTAAGGGACAGACAATTGTTATCCAATATGTAAAATCATATAAATAGCCATTTAGGCATGAGAGAAAGGAGAGGATAATTTTAGGAGGAGAGAGAGAGTTTTAGAAAAAGACTTATTTTCTTTATGATCTTCTTCCCCAAAAATCTAGAGCTCCAAATATTCATTAATGGAGTCTCAATTGTAAAATCATGTAATTACATACAATCACTAGTGAAGAACCATGGATATAGATCACAATGATCGAACCATGTAAAAATCCTTGTGTCTCTCTTACAATTTTAGTACTTTAATCTTCATTTTCATATCAAATAAATTAGATCATCAAATCAAATTAATGGAATCTCATGAGGGTGTAGTTGTGGGATTTCCTGCAACTACAAGAGCATTAGCTGCTCAGATAGTTGTAGCAATAACTGAAACAACTGGGGTGTCTCTGCAGTGCTTCGTTATATTATTTGAGGTGAAAATATATAGATTTTCATATTAAGCCTGCTTGGGATGATTAATCTTCAGTTTGCATTTTGAAGTTGACAACTGCCACATAGTTACTGTTTGGAACTATTAACTATTGGCATCAGGAAGCATACACCACCTCTTTCTCATTAAGTACCCAGATACTAAAAGAGAATCAAATGCAGTCAACTCAAACATTTTGATTATCTTCAATATCTTCTTGAGTATCTCTATCATCTGCCTTTTCATCGATTTCTTGAGTATCTCTATCATCTTATGAAAGTACCGTATACCTATTTATTTTTGGCGTCTAATTATTCATAGGTTCATAACTTTGCTGCTTTTCTGTTCGGTATATTCCAAACCTCAAAATCATGACATTTTGTTGCTAATATTTTTTGTTGTGCTTTCGGAACCCAATTTCTCATTTGTGGTGTTCATTAGTGATGCTTTCTTCGGTTATCTTCAGCTTCCAAATTTTACTCCAATCAGTTTATCAAAAACCATTATGGTTTTTTGGTTCACCTAGCTGCAAAATATTTAACATATCAGCTGGTGAATTTTATGACTGACCTGTGAGAGCCATACAAAAAAAAACCGTATTCGCTCTCACACCTGAAACCCAATATTTCCACCATTTTTTACCCTTTCAAACCCTAAATCTTAAAATTTCTTGATGATTTCCCTTTCTTTCTCTAGCTAAATCCCTAGGGTGGCCAGCTCAAATCAGTTTCAACCCAATCTTTTAATTAACTTGACCCCATAAACCAATTTGAGAAATTTTCATTCAATTTCTTCTGGATTTTTCCCATTTTCAAATCCTTTAATCAATGGCGGAAACATCAATCACAATTTGTTTTTTGATTCTCTTTCTTGGGTTTGTCTATATGTTAATTGAATCAATAATGATTCAATTAAGCTTGAACCTGGTTGAGACGCGTAGTCTCTCTTCACCTCTCCTCCTTTTCAAGATACATAAGTTTTATCTGGCTAAAGATGGTCTTTCACATCACTTTGATTTGGGTTTTCAATTCAGGTATTTATGATTTCGTTTCGTGTTGGATATACTGAGGACTAGCTGTAAACAGAAAGTAAATCTGATATTGGATAGTTTTTTAGGCTATTATGTTAACTAAGCACCTGCCTGGCCTTTTCTTTACACTTTCCATCTCCATGTATTGTTTCCCCAATACCTATTTCACTTCACATGTCCTGCTTCTGGTTTTCTCAATGAAAATTCCCCCTGTCTTGGTTGGTATTTGACACTGTCTCTGTTTTATACTCTTGTTACTATCACATGTCACTCTAAATATTTCAGGGGTTTCCCTATTTATTTTCCCCCTCTTCCCAGAAGATGTCATCTTTCCTTATTCTGGTTCTTTGCAACTTAACATGTTTCTCTCTTCACAAAACCGTTTTCTTTTTTAGCTTGTATTTCTTTATTTTTGTTTCATCATGCCTGCTATTTGGAATGGTGATTTAGATCAACTCACTCACATGCTTCGAGCCTCCATGAGACTAGACACCAGTAGGAATCTTAACTTCCAAAACCCAATTGCCCATCAAAATGTTCCTCACAATCTATGGAGGCATTATATTATTGGGGGGGTTCTTTACCCTACAAGGTGTAAATGCTTGGCATATCAGATGTGCATTGAGGAAAATATGGAAAATCAGAGGAGGTATGTCTGTGAGACACGCTGGAATTGAATATTTTCTAATTAGATTTCAACTTTATCATGAGTTTGTTAGAGTTGTTAGGCATAGATCAAGAATTATTATGAATGATATTTTCTTAATGAGTGTCTGGCATGAGGAACAAGACTTTAGACAGATTAATCTCACCCATGTTGAACTAAATATTACCATGAGAGGATTAAATTTAGAACAACTTGAAGATTTTTATTATATTAGAGGATATGTGTTACAAATAGGTGAAATCATTTCCTTTGA
The DNA here is from genome assembly GCA_023529315.1 of Papaver bracteatum. Lineage (NCBI taxonomy): Eukaryota > Viridiplantae > Streptophyta > Magnoliopsida > Ranunculales > Papaveraceae > Papaver > Papaver bracteatum. Next base: position 842,046 of record JAJJWX010001756.1, read on the forward strand.
TTAACCTATTTACACTCAGCAGGGTTCTTATGAGATGACAGTTAGAGTAACTATGAATGTTTTCAATACCTTAAGAGAATCGACTATCGCAGACAATGGAAGAGGAGGCTTAAATACTCTTACATTTGAATATCATGATCTCCCTCACTTTTTTTGTGAGTTCTGCAGAAGACTAGGTCATAGACATGAGGATTGTGCTCAATACATGCAATCTCAAAATTTTGTGCAACATGGATATCAACTAACTACTCCACTTGCCTTGTACCCTCCGCTATATCCACTTGAAGATGATGATATGCTTGCAGATAATGAACAAGGCCTCTTTGTTGATGACAGTGACAGTTCAAGCACCAATAGCAACAACGATTCTGTACCCTCCAACCAATCTGAGCGTAGCATCAAGGATCATAATGAAGCCATCATTCCAAATGAATATGAAGTCTCAGAAGGTATGACACTCAATTTTAATGCACCACCTTCTCCACCTTTTATAGTCAATCCTCACTTGTGGGATGAGTTTGGTTTCTTCACCCCTAAACCAACCGCTCCATCTTTTACCCAAAATCCTTATGAATTCATAGAGGAACACAGCCATAACCCTTCCACAAAAAGACCAAATCCTAGACACTATTTATATTCTTTCTTGCCATAGGAACTACCAGAATTTGATCCTATGGAACTTTACCCACCTACAAAACCAGACCCATATGCATCATCATCCTCTAGATCTCCAGTTTGGCCTACAATAGATGACTACAAATCTTGGATGAGTAATGTTCCGGATCCCAAATGAAGGAAACTATTTCAAGACCTAGCTTTACAACATCCAACTATTTTAGTGGACATCTACCAAGCTGAAACAACAGCACTTCCTGACTCCCCACCAGTTAGGCTTGATTCCGTTCCAATGGATATTTGGGAAAATCTGGGTTATGAGGATCATACTAATCCAACACAGGAGGCAATCAAGACGGAATCAACTCAATGCATCCCAGACCGCAAAGGAATTTTTTTTATGGAAAATCATTAACTTCGCATCAAATTCAGTTATATCCTTCTCCTCATATCCTGACATGGTGCTTGCTATGGAACTACTAAAAGTTTGATTGAAGATTAGTATTTGTTTATCATTTGGGCTGGCCAGCCGTTTGTTTTGTTCTTCTACATCCAGTTTCTCTTTCGAGTTCTCTCGCATTTTCTTTCTTCTCTTAATCTTGTCCAGTTTCTGTAATTTTATCAGCATTCGTATCTTAAGTGTTTTTTATTTCTCAGTCACTAGTATGTTCTTGTTGTGTATTTGTGGTTCTGTCTTAATTATTTCTCAGTGTGTCAGTGTATCATAGGTGTGTTAGTATATCAGTTTACAAACTAGACTGTTTCTTGTTTGTGTAATTCTGGGTTTGTAATAGCTGTCTCAGTTAGTCTTGTTTGTTCTTATTGTGTGTTGGTCTTGGTTTTTGCTCAATAGTCCTATAAAGTGTGTGTTGCATCAGTGTACTTGTAGTAGTGAAACTTCCCTGTAATAGAGTGTGGTTTGGTTTGTGTTGTCTAAGTTTTTTGGGATTGCTTTCTTTTTTGTTTTCTTTTGGGCCCAAATATCCATTTGATTCACTGCAATATTTGTATTTACGAAGCCCATAATCCTGTCCTCGGGCCTACTTCGGATTTGCACAGAGACTGTACTTCCAGCCAGCAGGACTATCTACACACATTGGAGTTTTGTTTCAACTACAATTTTTTCCGTGGATACAACACCAATATCTTACACTTCAGGAAATTGTAGTTGTGTCAACCTCACACTACTCCAACTATGGAAAGTAACATTTCCATCCTATCTTGGAACTGTCAAGGTGATAGGTGTAGAATACACCGTATTTACTGTCTATAGAGTTTATGCTTTCTTTGCTATTTTTCTTGTAAATTATGTATTTTACGCGTGTTTTTGAGTTATTAGGTACTCTGGAGTCGCACGGAGGAAAAGAAAAAGGAATCATCCAAATTTGAGAAAAAGGGAAAATCTGTCATTTCATGGGAGGACACTATCTGGATCCCAGCCAAGGTTAAGGGACAACTATATTTGGAGGAGCAATAAATACAGTCTAGATGTGGTTAGGGGATGTCATTTGAGGTATCCATTATCAATCATGAGTGGGTGTAAATATCATGGGGTGTAACTATCCACCACAATGATTGACCTAACCCTAAATTGAGATAAATCAATAATTCTCTCAATTATTTGTATCTGAAAGAAATACAGAGAGAAGCTTCAGCAGCGCACCCATTAATGGCCGAGACCAGATCGAGAAATAAGAGGCATAGCCATGAATAAATCGGTGAAACTGGTTTGTGGATGTTAATGATTGCAGACACAGGGAATTTGAGGGTTCGATGGTTGAATATGTAGCTGTTTGTCCGAGAAATCAATAGAAGAAATTTGATGTTATTAAGAGATCGAGAGTTGGTGTTGCTGGAGAGGATGAAATTAGGGTTTGATTCAAGATAGGGATGAAGACTGTGATGGGTTGGTATGAGATTCAGAGAACGAATTGAAGAAAAACAATAGCTGCTCAATAAATCATAAAGGGGATCTATTGTTGCTATGACAGAGATGGAATAGAGGATTAAAGAGAGATTGAGGGAGATAAGGGTTTCATGGATCCGTAAATTGAAGAACAAGAAGCTCAGAGAGCTGTTAATGGAGGCAGAGATGGTGGTTGTTCTCAAATAGGGTTCGAAGGAAATGGGTAATTGTTGTTGTTCAAATGAATCTAAGCTGGGTTCGGGTTGTTGCTTGGGTTGCTGATTCGAAGAAGATTGTTGATGCGATGGTGTTGATGGTTTGAAGTTCTGTTGCAGTGAATGAGCTCTGCTGGTGAAGAAATTGTGTTTGAACTATAGATGTATGTTAGGAGTGTTACAGGTGAAGAAATGAGGCCGGAATTTGGCCGGGAAGTCCTGTAATTGAACAGAACTCTGTCCAAATTTCCCCTCCAGTAAGTTGATTCAGTATCGGCGATGACCGATCCAGACGAGTCCGATGACAGATCCAGACGAGTCCGATGAAAGATCCGACCCCAATAACTCAGACCACTCAGCCTGACTAAGAAGATGACTAGAAGTTAACTCGCCCTATGACTTGACCGATGACTAACGTTTGACCCATTTGACTGTTCAATCTAACGGTGGACTGATGGAATATGCTTTCGACGGACATAATTTTCAGGTAGCCGGCGGTGACGGATTCCGGCGAATTTCCGGTCAAAACCCCAGTTTTCCTGCGAGCTAAAAATTCCAGAATTTTGTGTGGATTTCTCTCATAGGTGTGAAGACTTAGACTTGGAATTGGATGGAGAATTGGGCTTGGAAAGAGGAGATGAAGATTTGAGAAAGACTTGGATTTGGAAGTTGAGCTACAAAGGGAAAGGGATTCTATTCCTTGGAAGATTTGAAGAACATTGAAGCCTATAAATAGAGAAGTTCTCTATACAAATTACACACTTTTTACACACACAATACTTGTGTTTTTGCATTGTTTCTCAAAATTCTTCTTTTAATTATTTGTGTGAACTTAAAAACTTCTCCTTTTAATTATTATTGTGTGAATTTCAAAAACATGAGTAGATAATTTTCTTATTGATTGAGGATGAATTCCTAGTTCTTAACATATGATTTGAGTTTTGTTTTAAACCTACTTTGAGTTTTTCACATGATTATCGTTTGTTTTTGCTAATAAGAATGTTTATGATTGTTTGATAGGTCGTTTAGGATGCATACTAAATTTATTTGTTAATTGATCTAAAGCTAGTGAAAGTTAGTGGATAAGTAATCGTTTCTTGACTCTCTACACAAGTAGAAAACATAATACCTTGCGGAGGGATTCCGTGGAGCAATTGTGTGCAAAAACAACGTTAGAAAGTGGACCTTGATCTAAGAGTCTAACTACTAATATCGACCTAATAAATTCATAAATCTTAATGCGTTTAATTAAATTACATCTTGAGTGATGTACTACTAGGTGGTTTGGTAAATAGAATCCGGTAGGCGAGAACTTCCGTATCCGGTGATAAAAGGGATTTAGGGGTTAACACTGATCTAGATGCTATACCTACGGTTGGTGATAATCCGTGACTAATAAAAAGTGGAAAAGAACATAATTTGAATCATTGTTTTGCAACGAATAAGGATTCCTTGATCTAATCTATCTTATTAATTTCAACTTACAATTTTGATTGCTTTATTTACTTTCTTTTGCTTTTAAAACCTAAAACCAACCCCCCCCCCCTTTTGTGACAATTTTACAACTAAAAATCTCTTGATCCTCGTGGGAACGATCTTGACTACCCTATATTACTTGTTAATTAGGTAGTAAAATATTAATTAATTTGTTGTGGTTACGACACGCATCAAATTTTGGCGCCGCTGCCGGGGAGCAGCGGACAATTTTAGTTGATTTTATTATTATTTTTGCTTTATTCTTGCTTTGTTAGATTCTATATCGTATCTAACTTAGTTTCGAGAATCTTGTTTCAGGTACTATATCTTTGGTGAATGCTTAAAGAGGGAAGACCGAGTCCAATACGTCTTCGATCCGGCACTCAACTAAAGGACTTCATTCGAGCGGTTAATACTCCACTTCCTCGTTCTACATCAAGTGAATTCGCAGATTCGGACATAGAAGAATCAATGGGTAATCGTACACTCAAGGACCTAGCTTCTCACAAGCTTGATACACAACAATGGTGTATCCAAACTATTTCAACCTTCAAGATCAAGCTGGGGTTGATTAGAGAATTACCAAAGTTTCATGGCATGGTGAATAAAGACCCAAACAAACATCTTATGTACTTCAATACCATAGTCATGGCCATGCTTCCACCGGATACTAATACGGATAGAGAGATGTTAAAAGCTTTTCCATTTTCTTTGGCGAGCAATGCTAAGGAATGGTTATATTATTTTCCTTTCGGAAGTATCACAACATGGAATGGGATGAAGAAACTTTTCCTCGAGAGATATTTTCCCGCATCGAAAGCTACTCAAATTCTCAAGGAGATTTATGGCATGAAGCAACATGTGGGAGAGTCATTATATGAATGTTGGGATCGATACAAGAGATTAGTGGTAAGTTGTCCGCACCATCAATTTAGTGACGCCATGATAATTCAATACTTATATGAAGGTATCCAAACAAGTGATAGATATCTTCTTGACGCCGCCGGTGGTGGTGCACTAGTGAACAAGACGGTGAACGAAGCTAGAGATTTGATTGAAAGTATGGCGGCAAACTCGCAACAATTCTATGTAAGAGGTGAATCAATGGTTAAGTTGGCGCATGAAGTTAGTGACACATCTTTACAATCCGCTCAACAGTTAAACAACATAGAGAGGGTAGTGCAACGATTGGCCGCGGTAATTATTCCGGATAATGAAACCGAACAAGTAAATGCTTTATATCCAAATCAAAGGCCGAGGTATGATCCATACTTCAATACTTACAATCCCGGTTAGAAGGATCATCCTAACTTTAGTTATGCAAACAAGCAAGCGGCAGCTCCTAATCCATATGTGCAACAAGGTGGATTCCAACAATCACGTTTCCAACCTCAACAAAAACAATTCCAACCATAACAAGTCAAGGAGCAAGATTCTTCGAATGATGACAAGTTGAATGTGATAATGCAAAGCATGCAAGGTCTCACTTCTATATTACAACAAAACCAACAAAAGACCGATTCGGCAATCAAAGCTTTGGAACAAAGGACCGGTTCGAAAATCAAGGATTTACAAACTCAAATGGGACAATTGGCGACCGATATGAACTTGATGAAAGCTCAAACATCCACAAAGCTTCCTTAACAACCATTTGTGAACCCAAGAGAGAATGTTAATGCGGTTACTTTATGAAGTCGAAGACAAGTAAAGAGTCCAATTCATCATGAAAAAGCTAGTAAAGAGGTAGTCAAAGACAAGGAGGAAGCCATACCAAGGGAGAATTCAACACCAACCGCCCAATCCAAGGAACTGGTTCATACTTTCACTACTCCACCTCCTTTTCCTAGTCGTTTTGCTAAGTCCAAGAAAGAATCTCAAGACAAGGCACTCATGGATATCTTCAAGAAGATAGAAATCAATATTCCATTCATAGAGGCCATCAAGACAATGCCAAGGTATGCTAAGTTCATGAAGGAATTATGCACAAAGAAGGATAGGTTGCTTGATAATGAAATTACTAAAGTTGGCAAAAGTGCGTCGGCTATGCTTTTGAAGAAGATGCCTACAAAGTGCACGGATCCCGGTGGTTTCACGGTGCCAATTACTATTGGTAAGAAAAGGTTTGAACATGCTTTAATTGACTTTGGAGATTCCATTAGTGTGATGTCGGTCAATATATATGACTCTTTGAATCTTGGACCATTGAAAGAGACAAGAGTTATTATCCAATTAGCAAAAAAGTCTAACATATATCCAACGGGACTTGTAGAAGACGTTCTAGTGAAAGTGAATGAGTTAATTTTTTCGGTGGATTTCTTTGTGGTGGATATGGACAATAATGAGAATCGTTCGTCTACTTCTCTACTTCTTGGGAGGCCATTCATTAAGACCGCAAAGACGGAGATTGAAGTTGACAAGGGTACACTCACTATGGAATTCGACAAGGAAGTAATACACTTCAACATATTTGAAGCCACGCGCTACCCAATTGATGTGCATTCTGCACACTCCATTGATGTGGTTGGTTCATTAGCGCAACAAATGGTGGAATTGAATCAAGAGGACGAACTTAGCGTGGTGTTGCAAAAGAGCATTGAATTGGATGTCCACGGCTTGTCTAACTTGGATGTTGAAATTTCCAAGGAATTGGTGAAGACGTGTGGTGCCTTGACGGCATTACAAGAAGCTAAGGGTAATGTTTCATATATTTATTTACCCGTTAATGATGAATTACTTCTTGCTGTAGATTATGTTTCAAAATAGGTGGAAGCTAGAGCCACCAAAACTAATGATTCTCAAGTTGTTTGTGATTTTGTAAGAGAAAACATATTTACTAGGCACGGTACACCAAGAGTGGTGATAAGCGATGGAGGCTCGTATTTCAAGAAGTCTTTCCACGCTCTCCTCAAGAAGTACAACATAACACACAAGATTGGTACGCCTTACCATCCACAAACTAGTGGACAAGCGGAAATTTCAAACCGTGAAATCAAGTCCATTCTTGAGAAAACGGTGAATACAACAAGGAAAGATTGGAGATTTAATCTCAATGATGCACTTTGGGCGTATAGAACGGCGTACAAGACACCGATTGCTATGTCTCCATATCGGTTGGTTTATGGCAAGGCTTGTCATCTTCCGGTTGAACTTGAACATAAGGCTTATTGGGCGATAAAGAAATTCAACATGGAGTATGATGAAGCGGGGAATCAACGAAAGTTACAACTAAATGAGATATAGGAGATACTTAATGATGCTTACGAGAGTGCCCGAATATACAAGGAGAAAACTAAGATTTTCCATGACAAGATGATTTCTCGTAAAAGCTTCATCGTGGGACAAAAAGTCCTTTTATATCATTCTCGCCTTAAACTATTTCCTGGAAAGTTAAGGTCCCGTTGGATTGGACCATATGTTGTTACTAATATTTTTCCTTATGGTGCAGTTAAAATTACTAGTCTTAGAGACAACTCGGTTTCCAAAGTCAACGGCCATAGATTGAAGCTATACTATGAGAACATCGCTTATGTGAATGTGGATGAACTTCCATTTGAAGATTTGCTCCCTCTGGAGGAGTAATGTGAACCAAGAGCTAAGTCGGGCCGTCGACTATAAAACAAGCGCTAAATGGGAGGAAACCCATAGGTTTTGTATTTCTTATCCTTTTTTTTAATTTTTTTAATTTTTTTTTTTGTTTGTTCCATATCATATTAGGATTTCCCACCTTGACTTTGCTAGGAGGATTCAATTACATTGAGGACAATGTAAGGTTTAAGTGTGGGGGAGTGGCTAAGCATATGCATATTTAAAAAAAAAAAATTGCATAAAACCTCCAACTTTTAGAGATTTTAGAGTCACTTGCATACTTCTAGGTATGTTTACATAGATAATTCTGACCGACATAATTGAACTTGGAAGTGTTAGGGGACTACATTCGGATTTCTTACTTGTTAGAGTGTTAAATAATGGATTTAATCATGCCGGAGATGCAAATTAGGAGCAAAGAAGAATGCATTATTAGAGTTGCTGAGCAATCATTAGTGGAGACTACCCGTTTTTATATCATGTGAGGCACCGAACAGAAATTCTTCCATCTAACTAAAAAAGCTTTCTTTTGAGTGTGTGTCACCGTATGTTAATTCCGGGTAGAATGGTGAGATACCCAACTTCGCACCAATTATCAGCACTACTCTTTGATCTCTTGAGTGCTAATTTTTTTCAATCATGAGGGTGACGTCTATGGATGAAAGCATCCTTCTTGTAGTTCGATTTGCAGTTAGCACCATTCTCTCTCTCGACAACAACGGGTCCATAGAAACACCATAATCATCAACAACAAGGGAGCGACATCAAAATCTACAAGTAAAGTTGGAGACGTTCAAGGTTTACAAGCAACAATGGGACAAGAAAAAAGCAAATTTCATATTCAAGTAAAGCAACATACAATGAGCAGATTTTTACATATGTGTTGAAGACTTACAATATAATAAGCGGAATTTTATATCAAAGTTGAAGACTTATTTACAAGAGCAAAGAAAATCAAAAGGTGAGAAATATTGAACTTTATGATTTCGAGGCGATACAAGTTGTAAAGAATCAAGCGGTAAAGTACTTTTCCACGACCATGGTTTGTTTTATTTTTCACTTTGTTTTGTATTTTGTTTCTCTTGTCTTAAAAAAAATGAAAAAAATTGAAAAAATTGAAGGGAAAAAAATATGAGACAAGAGAAATTTTATTTTTATATATGTTTAATAAGCCGTGGGGAAGGAAAATCTATAAAGAAGTTTCAAGCGACAAGGATTTTAAGGAAAAAGGTTACAAATTGTCAAGGATCTACGAAATTCGAAAGTTTATCATCAATAGTTGAAGCCGAAGACGAGGATTGAGAAAATGAAGACAAGAAGAGGAAGATGTTTCTATTGGATGTCGTGAGAGTGGTGTTATATTAATTAGCAATCGGATGTGAAGGTAAGTAAGTAATCTCATCCTCGATAATAGTGGTTGATTTCCTTTCTTAGAGATCGTTAGAAAAAATGGGTTTTCAAAATATTAAAAGATGTGGGTTTTCAAAATATTTCAGAAGTTGTCCTTCCCACCATTCAACGTGTTGCAGGAATTCTCTCTTCTTTCCTACCTGCGCACATGTGAGACCCATAAAAAACCGTCTTTTTGAGTGCAATCATCATAAAATCCTTTTAAGTGAGGCAGAAGTCGAGGCGAAATTCTTATTGATCGTTTCTCAAACACGCGTTCTCTCATTATGGTGTAGTTATTTCTCACTCAACATTTAAGAATGAGAATATGTTCTTTAGTATTTCTAACTTCTTATTACTAGCATGCAGAAACTCTATGTCCTCATAGCTCTTTCGATGCTAGGGACGCTGGAACGCTTTGAAGTTGTAAGTTTTAGTTTGATTTACTCGAGGACTAGCAAAGTCTAAGTGCGGGGGAATTTGATAGATGTAGAATACACCGTATTTACTATCTATAGAGTTTATGCTTTGTTTGCTATTTTTCTTGTAAATTATGTATTTTACGCGTGTTTTTGAGTTATTAGGTACTCTGGAGTTGTAAGGAGGAAAAGAAGAAGAAATCATCCAAATTTGAGAAAAAGGGAAAATCTGTCATTTCAGGGGAGGACAATATCTGGAGCCCAGCCAAGGTTAAGGGATAACTATATTTGGAGGAGCACTAAATACAGTCTAGCTGTGGTTAGGGTCTGTCATTTGAGGTATCCCTTATCAATCATGAGTGGGTATAAATATCCTGGGGTGTAACTATCCACCACAATGATTGACCTAACCCTAAATCGAGAGAAATCAATAATTCTCTCAATCATTTGTATCTGAAAGAAATACAGAGAGAAGCTTCAGCCGCGCACCCATTAATGGCCGAGACCAGATAGAGAAATAAGAGGCACAACCATGAAGAAATCGGTGAAACTGGTTTGTGGATGTTAATGATTGCAGACACATGGAATTTGAGGGTTCGATGGTTGAATATGCTGATGTTTGTCCGAGAAATAAAGAGAAGAAATTTGATGTTATTAAGAGATCGAGAGTTGGTGCTGCTGGAGAGGATGAAATTAGGGGTTGATTCAATATAGGGATGAAGACTGTGATGGGTTGGTATGAGATTCAGAGAATGAATTGAAGAAGAACAATAGATGCTCGAGAAATCATAAAGGGGATCTGTTGTTGCTATGACAGAGATGGAATAGAGGATTAAAGAGAGATTGAGGGAGATAAGGGTTTCATGGATCCATAAATTGAAGAACAAGAAGCTCAGAGAACTGTTAATGGAGGCAGAGATGGTGGTTGTTCTCAAATAGGGTTCGAAGGAATTGGGTAATTGCTGCTGTTCAAGTGAATCTAAGCTGGGTTCGGGTTGTTGCTTGGGTTGCTGATTCGAAGAAGATTGTTGTTGCGATGGTGTTGATGGTTTGAAGTTCTGTTGCAGTGAATGAGCTCTGCTGGTGAAGAAACTGTGTTTGAACTATAGATGTATGTTAGGAGTGTTACAGGTGAAGAAATGAGGCCTGAATTTGGCCGAGAAGTCCTGTAATTAAACAGAACTCTGGCCAAATTTCCCTTCCGGCGAGTTGACTCAGTATCATCGATGACCGATCCAGACGAGTCCGATGACAGATCCATACGAGTCCGATGACAAATCCATATGAGTCCGATGACAGATCCATACGAGTCCGATAACAGATCCGACCCTAACAACTTAGACCACTCAGCCTACTCAGCTTGACTAAGAAGCTGACTAGAAGCTAACTCGCCCTCTGACTTGACCGATGACTAACATTTGACCCGTTTAATCGTTCAATCTAACGGTGGACTAACGGAATATGCTCTCGACGGACAGAATTTTCAGGTAGCCGACGGTGACGGATTCCGGTGGATTTCCGGTCAAAACCCAGTTTTCCGGCAAGCCAAAAAATCCAGAATTTTGCGTGGATTTCTCTCATGGGTGTGAAGACTTAGACTTGGAATTGGATGGAGAATTGGGCTTGGAAAGAGGAGATGAAGATTTGAGAAAGACTTGGATTTGGAAGTTGAGCTACAAAGGGAAAGGGATTCTATTCCTTGGAAGATTTGGAGAACATTGAAGCCTATAAATAGAGAAGTTCTCTATACAAATTACACACCTTTTGCACACTTTTTACACACACAATACTTGTGTTTTTGCATTGTTTCTCAAAATTCTTGTTTTAATTATTTGTGTGAACTTAAAAACTTCTCCTTTTAATTATTATTGTGTGAATTTCAAAAACATGAGTAGCTAATTTTCTTATTGATTGAGGATGAATTCCTAGTTCTTAACATATGATTTGAGTTTTGTTTTAAACCTACTTTGAGTTTTTCACATGATTATCGTTTGTTTTTGCTAATAAGAATGTTTATGATTGTTTGATAGGTCTTTTAGGATGCATACTAAATTTATTTGTTAATTGATCTAAAGCTAGTGAAAGTTAGGGGATAAGTAATCGTTTCTTGACTCTTTACACAAGTACAAAACATAAGACCTTGCGGAGGGATTCCGTGGAGCAATTGTGTGTGAAAACAACGTTAGAAAGTGGACCTTGATTTAAGAGTCTAACTACTAATATCGACCTAATAAATTCATAAATCTTAATGCGTTTAACTAAATTACATCTTGAGTGATGTACTACTAGGTGGTTTGGTAAATAGAATCCGGTAGGCGAGAACTTCCGTATCCGGTGATAAAAGGGATTTATGGGTTAGCACTGTTCTAGCTGCTATACCTACGGTTGGTGATAATCCGTGACTAATAAAAAGTGGAAAAGAACATAATTTGAATCATTGTTTTGCAACGAAGAAGGATTCCTTTATCTAATCTCTCTTATTAATTTCAACTTATAATTTTGATTGCTTTATATACTTTCTTTTGCTTTTAAAACCTAAAACCAACCCCCCCCTTTGTGATAATTTTACAACTAAAGATTTCGTGTTCCTCGTGGGAATGATCTTGACTACCCTATATTACTTGTTAATTAGGTAGTAAAATATTAATTAATTTGTTGTGGTTACGACACGTATCACAAGGTATTAACCAAGACACTACAATCCAACACTTGAGAGGAATATTATTAGCACAACGGTCAGATTCTTTCGGAAACTCTTGCTTCTGAACAACACATGAACTCCGTTCAACGGACCTTATGATTCGACAATAGTTTTACAGTACCAAGAATTGGACACAGATGTGGTTTGTACCTAATGTGGAACAACATAATAAATTTCCAGATTTTACTATACTCACAGAGCTACATCCATGTGCTCGTTACACCACAACCTCCATCGATTCCTTGGTTATGTACTGGAATGTATGAACCGCCACAACCAGCTGCTAGATGGGATTTATGGAACAACTTCTCCGACATTTTTCAACCTTCATTATTGCCTTGGGTTCTGATTGAAGATTTCAATGAAGTCATATTACAATCTGAAAAGAAAGGAGGAAGGCCAGTAACATATGCACAAACTCAACCCTTCTTAACTATGATTGACATAGCAGGATTGATATATCTTGGATTCCAAGGCGATCCTTTTACATGGAAAAATCGTCAACAATGTGAGGATTTTATCATGGAACGACTAGACAAATCCATGGCAAATCAAAGATGGAGAACAACCAACCCTCATGCTCCTGTCATACATCTTCCATGAATTGCATCGGATCATTCTCCCTAACTACTTAGAACCAAGCACTTGAACTGGAAAAATGAGACGACTTACAAGTTTGAACACCTCTGGTTATCCCACCCCAATATCCACCACATTATTAATGGTGCTTGGGCAAGGGTGTCTGATGAAGAGCCAATGACGAACCTTCAAATCAAACTCATCACAACTGCAAAAACCCTTACACAATGGAACAAGGAAACTTTTGGTCATATTCCCACCATGATAAAAATGTCCACGACTCAGATAAAATTTGCACAACATCAATGTGCAATCCAAAGAGGTATGATATTATCTCATTGGATACAAAAAGAAAAGGAACTTCGTACATCCCACTTATCCCTATTGCAATGCCACGCTACATACTGGCAACAACGGGTAAGAATTCAATGACTCCAATCTGTGATAGAAACACAACTTTTTTCCACACAACAACAACTATACACCGAAGATGCAACAATATACAAAAACTGAGAGACCAGAATGGCAATTGGTTTTTTTAAAAAAACCAGATCATTGACATGTTGTTACAACATTTCACCAATCAATTCACGGTGCCTAGTACCAGACTAGATGACCAATTATTTTCAACGATTTCCCCTCGGTTAACAACAAATCAGTGCGCTGCTCTGGATCAAGCTGTAACTGAAGATGAAATTAAAGAGGCACTTTGGTATATTGGATCGGAAAAGGCCCACCGGATGGATTCACAAGTATGTTTTTCAAAGATTTTTGGGATACCACTAAACTCCAACTCATTGCAATGGTCCGAGAGTTCTTTGAAAATTTTAATATGCATCCCCTGATGAACCACACAAACCTCACACTCATACCAAAAGGGGAACACCCAACAACTGCATCCTAATTCAGACCTATTGGCTTATGCAATGTCACTGTAGTAGCAGGAATTCCCACACTACACCCCTATTAAGATTCTATAGAAATTTATGAAAGACTAGTTAAAGGTTTGAAGAATTAAACGACACTTTATTATTTTGATCTCAGAAATCTTTACAGAAAATATTCAAACTCTGAAATACAACTTTCTTTCTAGATTTTATCTCTCCTCAAGACTTCCTCAACTCTCAAAAATACATCTCTCCTTTCTGGACTTACTTGAACCCTTTATATAGGAAATTACATAGTGGACGACAGCTAAATTTTCCCCTCATTTCGGATTTATTCTGCGATCTCATCGCGGTGGTTACAGTGTTAATCATCTCCAACTTTTGTAGTCATCGTGAAATAATATGCTTTTATCAATGTTCTTCAATCGTCAGCTATTATGTTGTTCTCTCATGACATTCACCAAATGTCATTGAATAATTTTATGAGGCTTTCTCCAAATGTCGTTAACATTGTAGGAATGTTTGACCTTATCGTGAAAGTGTTATTCTCATCGCGAGAATATTGTTATGGTGATATTCTGGTCCTACATCTTGCCTCTTCTCATATCTTTTCTGCGAAGAATAGAAGATTATGAGAGTTAATCATGCCGCAATTTCTCATTTTTTCTTTTGACATGTTTCAACGCTTATCGCCAGCTGTTATAACGTAATTATTTCTTCCATCTATTTTTTGACACGTCAATTTAAACCGCTATAACCTGACCATTCACGTCCTTTCGTTTTATTAATTACGTTTACTTTCTCGAGAAACTTCTTCTCCTATAAATACCTCTTTCATTCTTCTCTTTTTCTCTTTTTCTGTTTTCACTTTCTCTTTCTTTCTTCTTCTTTGCAAATTTTACTGTTCTTCCGCAAATTGTGCATCTGCCATTTCGCCATTTCTTCCTTCTTTTTCAATCTTCCTTCATTCCCATACTCTAAAAATCATTGTTGTTGGTGCTAAAAATTTGACTGCCTTCAATGTGATGCAAGAAAAACTCAAAGGCAAAGGGTTTAATTTATCTTTAATCTCAGGTCAAAGTCCTAAATCTGATTTTTCCTTTGAATTATTTTCCAATTTTCAATGTTCTCGCCAAAAAATCATAGTATCGCTAGGCCAACTAGAAGCTGGTCTTCCACTTCCTCTCTATGATCCAGAACTTCCATTATTTTACCAAATAATTTCTGACGAAAGATTTTCGCGAGCGATATATCAACTCGGTAGAGATTGTATTAGGTTATTACTTGAATATGCCTCTCGTGGCGCTGGTAAAGGATATCGATATTCTGAAGATGATCGAAGTCTTGAATATAAACATATTCCAATTATCCCTACGGATTATACTGTAGATAACTTTTTTAGAAATTACCAGTTACTCCCTATTAAGAGGGATATCACCTGTTGGGGTGTCCGCTTGCATAAAAAGAAACTCGGTGTTAAAGATGCTCTCATGTTGGATATCGATTTTCATACCAAAACCAATCAGGGCCCTCGCCATTCCAATGACGATAAGTGGTTTATTTTTCCTCTATGTCTTGAAGGTCCTTATATATCTGGTTCTCTCCAGCTTCTTGCGAATCTCTCTCAGTATGAACCATGGGTTTTCAACTGGCCTACTAAATCTGTAGATATATATTCTCTTAACCTCTTGCATTGTTATTATTCATTATCTTCCTCTTATTTCTATATTTTCGCTAATTTCTTTGTTGTCTCGCAGATTGACAAAATGAAGCTCAACTACCAAAGTTTCAGGAAACCCAACACTCTTTTAGCTCTCATATCTTTCACAGATGAAGTAAGAAATATTCCTTTACGTCTTAATCAATATATTGTTTCCCCTATTTCTTATCTTCATTTGTGTTCATAGGAGATTAAAGAATTAGAACCAATTCCTGCGAAGATCAAAGAGAAATCTGCCTCTGATCCTAAAGGAAAATCCACTGACCCTCCTAAAGGAAAATCTATTGACCCTCGCAATGAAGAATCTGTCGATCCTCCTTCAAAAAGAAGAAAAACAAAACACTCTTCTTCTTCAGCTTCTCCAGTAATCCCAAAAAAATTAAACATTGAAGCTGAAAAGAATGATAACTTTAATGATGGTGTTCCTTCCATAAAGGATTCTTCTCCTTCTGATTCTTCAATGACTCAACTATCTATGCTTTTTGGAGATCCTTCTCGTGGAATAACAAATGAGTATGGATATGAAACTCTTAACAAGATAGCTGAAGCACTCGTCAAAGTCTGCGATGCTCCAATTTTAGCTGATAATGATTCCCTTCGCGGGGTTTCACGGTCGTTAACTCCAACTTTTATAAATGCACTTGGTAACCTGGTATGTTTTTCTTAATTGTCATACTCTTTTTTGCCAAATCCCTTTTATTTATAAAAGCTCTATCGCAGGTTGGGAGAGCTTCTTTGGCTGTTACTTCTGATTTGGACGACATACGTGCTAATTATGAGAAGAAAATTGCTAATCTTCGCCAAGATAAGGAAAAGCTTAAGGCTGAAGTTGCTGAACTTCGTAAGAATAATAAGCAGCTGGAGATTGATGCCACCGCTGACAAACAAAAGATCGTTGATCTTGATAAAGCTCATCAAATATTATATGGTATAATCTATTCTCTTTCTTTCTTAATTCTTCTTACCTCTCGCAACTTATCCAGGTAACCATTTTGCAGATGTTTATGGCCTTAATGATGAGGCAACACTCCTCCAATCTTTTCCTGAACCTATAGATGACAATACCCTCCTTGCTCGTCTTAATAACTCTCTAAGTAACTTTTCAGATGATCAAATTGGATCCCTTTCTTTTGAAGAATTTAAATCCAAATTTAACCTCTTGAGAATAGAGCATAGGTCCAATTTAAATTTAACCAACAAGTTTAAACGTCTTTATCTTGAATCAAAGGAGGAAATAGATAGATTAAGAAGTAAGAACAGTGATCTTATTGACAAGAAAGATCTTGTAATTAAAAAAAGGCACCAACACCCTTGCATATTTCCATAAAACTCTTCTTGAGGTTCAAATGGAGAGGGATAGACTTATCTGCGAGAATAAAGACCTCCTTATGAGGGAAACTCAAGTTCGCTCTCGCCTTCTTATTACTAGCGATGATGAATTTTCTTGGGCCGCGATGGTTCTTGATAATGCTATAAATAATTTAAGTGTAGATGTTAGTCTTCAAAATGATCAATCAGCCTTAATTAGAGACTTGATTTCTGAGAAAGAAGGTTGTTAATCACTCTACTCTGTCAATTTCTTGTTTCCATTTTTCTTTTTTGTAAAATATTTAATTTGTTGTTTTATTCTCGCAGAATCCGAAGAGAGATGTCGTGTAAGGATGAGAGAACTTGAAGATAATAACCGTCAACTCGCGAACAATCTTGCTGCTCTCAACCAGAAATATTCACGACTGAAAGCTCAATTTGGAATTACTGCTGCAAATTTCAATAAATCTCTCGTCCTTACTCGCAATAATTCCACTAAGCAAGTTTGTGACGATCATGGGATTTCTCCTTCTTTATATCCTGATCTTGCTATGGAAATACCATCAGAGATTCCTGATCTTGCTATCTCTGATACTGATGAAGAATCTGACGATGGTGAGGAGGATGATAAGGATGAAGGAGAAAATTCTAGCGATGAAGAAAAATCCGATGAAGGTAATGACGAAGATAAATCTGACGAGGAGGAAAAGGAAAAATCTGACGAGGATGAAAAATCTGATGAAGATGGCGATAACAATGTTGATAAATAAAACAATGTATCTAACTAGATTTTCTCTTCTTCCTTGATGTAATATTGTTGCGAGTTTCTTCAACTTGTGGCAATTTTCCTCGACTTAATGTATAAATTTCTTTGCCTCCATCTGTATGAATTAGAGAAAAAACCCTTTTCTGCAATATGATTTGATCAATATAATTTATGTCTGCTAATTAATTATCTGTGTCTCTGAATAATATCCATGTAAGTTTCTCATATGTTGATGAATAATAATTTCATTATTCTATGCATTCCCATACTTGCCTCTGTTATTCATCTGCAATATGAGAAAGTTAGTTACATTTTAAATAGTATATGTTATTTCCATATTTATAAAGAAATTATTGGCGATCGTCATAATTTTTATGATTCTATCGCGAACATTAGAATCTCGTCAATTCTCGTGATTTTATTTCTTTGATCTTATGGTCTTATTATGCCTTCCTATTTAAAGGTCTTATTTTTCCACATTTTTCTTTTTGCGACAAAATCGCATGACGTCTTTACATTTTCCTGCATTGACCCATTGATCTTGCCTTATCATTTCTTAGTATTATAGCCTCTTCAGGATATTTGTCACGCAACAATATGACAAGTCTAAATATTCTTGCGAATCATAAAGTCCCATGATATTGTCGTCTTGCAATGAAATCGCAGGACGTCTTCACATTTTCATGTAAAAACCCATTGATCTCATCTTAACTTTTTTTTCTTATGGATTTTGCCTCTGTATAATTTACGTCACGTGACAATATGATAGGTCTAAATGATCTTGCGATCATAGAGCCCCATGACATTTCCGTCTTAAGACACTTATCAGCTCCCTAATAGAGGGTGCCGCCCTTATCTCCCCCTGGTTTCCCCTTCAAGGAGGGCACATCGGCCATAAAAGACTAGCTCCTCCCATCCAGATTTACCAACAACCAGTTGTTTTCGCAGCCTCTTGTCCTTCATGCTTATATGGCTTATAGTTACAAGACTGCACCCTAAGTGGGGTTTTCTTCAGGCCAAGTGCATCATAGCCAAGACTTACCAAAGATGGCCAGGGTAGGTTCATCCGTCCCGGGCACCCTTGGCTAAACCATGTACCTCGGAGCCTTGGTCATACTCTGCACTTCTTGGGAGAGATTCTTGGTCATCCAACCAGGGTATAACCTTATAAAGCTGGAAATCCAAGATCTCTCTCCCGGATAGGTTTTCTTTAACCCCAACATCTGCATGATCCAGGTTCCAGTAGCGGTATAACCTTATCGTTGAATCATGTAAAGAGATACCCCCCTTATGACGTGCTTGTAGGTCTTACATTTGTCTCTTACGAAATTGTATTCGCGAACTAGGATGCTCGCCATAAAGGTTTGTCCCATTCTTTAAATCTCTACAAAATTTTATTCGCGTTGTCTGAAAAATTTCTTGCGAGAATCATAGATTTTATTTAGAATTTCTTTGTTTATGATCTTTTGTTTTCCACTTCACCTTTCCCATTCAAACAAGATACATTTTTTCACGAGTATCATAGCCATTTTCTTGCGAGAATCATAACCATTTTCTTCTCTTGCTGCTAGATCAAATATTTTATTAAAATCATTCTTCTCGTCCTCTCGCCATACTTTCCTCTACTTATGGTTCCGCGTATGTTTACCTTTTGTTACGCTTTGTTATCTGCTTTTCTCTCATGAGACGGTCGTCCTTTGTTTCTTCTTGCTTCTCTATTGAATCAATCATCAATCTATCACATCTCTGTTGCTGCTTAACTCTGAATTTCCAACTGTTATTCTTCCCAGCTCTTTCCTCGCAAGATTTTATATCTATCTCATAGCATTTCTTACTTTCTCACCAATCTCCTTTAATCACTCCAATACCATTAGGGTGAGGGAACTTAATGCACTGATGAAATGTAGAAGCAACACCCAATATTCCATGTAGCCAAGGCCTTCCAATCAAGGCATTATAGGGTGATTCAATATCAACGACGCAAAATAAGATCTTGGAGGACATCCCCTTCAACGAAATTCTCATTGTAATCTCTCCTTTAGGTTTATTGGCAGTACCATTAAAACCATAAATCTTATACGTTGATGGTATTAAATCTTCATCTTTTCCACCCATGGTCCTATATGTATGATAGAATAAGATATCCACAGAGCTTCCTGTGTCGATTAGGACTCTATCAATAGCCCAAGATTCTTATACTTCATTGCTATCTTCTTCTTCATCTTTATCTTTTATTTGTCTTGGTTTTATTTCCAATCTTACCACCAATGGGTTATCATGCAGCTCACCAGGTTCTGGTACTTCTTGTGATGTAAAATAAAGAACTTGTTTCTGCCAGTCTTCTAATGGCGAGACTCTCGCTATATTCATAATTTCTTTTCCATCCATATCTCTGGCGAAGACTCTACTTAGAACATTGTCATGAAAATCCTCGATAGTTCTGAAAGAATGTACAATAGAATTGCAAAACAAATTCTTTGTCTTTGCTCCAACCTCTATGACAAAAGTTTCTGCCCCTTTTATATTATTCACTCTACGATTATCTGGTGGTGGTGGTAATTGTTGCGATTGTTGATGCACTCTTAGAAAATGATTTAGCTTTCCCTGATCAATCATTCTTAGAATTATCCTCTTTACATTTCTGCAGTCATTTATCGAATGGCCATGAAAATGATGATAAGGACAGAACTCTTGATTATGGTTATTAGGATGTGGTTCCTTCCTCATGTTCCATGGCGATGGTATATCTTCCATCAAAATGATTGCTTCCCAGATTTTCTCTACACTAGTATTCAAAGGTGGCATTTTAATCTCCTCCCATATTGTTCTCTGATTACCTTGATTTCTAAAATTATTTTTCCTTTGTCCACTATAAGTCTCTTGGGGTTGATCAAGCCTTTGGATTTTATTATTTCCTCCGCGATTGTAAAAATTCTTCTCTCTTTCATATTCTTCTTGATCGCGACTTCCCATAGCTACTAGCTTTTGCTGATCATTAATCGCCACCTTCTCTGGTTGAACCTGCGAGGTGCTCGCCACATTATTGATCATTTTAGGAAGTAAACTTCCATTTGCCGCTATTGAGCTAGTGTTTGCGATTGGGTATGACTCCATTTCGTTTTGTTTTTCTTCCAAAGCAATGTATTCTTCTTGCAATTCTCTTAATTCAGTCATTGTGATGGTGTTTTTGATTCTGAAAATTTGTATGTAGAGTAGATTGGTCGCAAACATTGCATTTATGAAGGATAGAATAAGATATCTCTCATCTACTCTCCCTGCCATTTCACTGCACATTATCTTCCATCTTATGGTAAGATGTTTTAGACTCTCTCCAATTCTCTGCTTTAATCCAAACACATCTTCAATACCTGGTCGTGAAGAGTTGTTGCTTATATACGCACCCAAAAAAGTAGATTGTAAGTGATCAAAAGAAGTAATAGTGTTCTTCGGCAATCCCTCAAACCATTTTAGCGCCTCACCAGTTAAGCTGGATGCAAAATATTTGCATAAAACAACATCATGATTCTCCCATTGTAGCATACACCTGACATAAGCTTTTACATGTTGAACAACACAAGTAGTCCCATCAAAAATACTGTTTAATGCTGGTAAGTTGCATTTTGGAGGAATTCCTCTTAGTTGTACTTCTTGTGTAAAGGGAGTTCTAGCTGCTTCTTCAATAGCTTCATCAAGTTGTCTTCTTCCTCCCTCTCTTTTATTATTTATCATTCCCCTCATTTCTGCTAATTCTCTTAAAATTTTCTCATTTGCAGTTTGGTTTTGTTCTATTGGCCTTTTTAGCGCACTTTCCATTCTCCTGCGTTCTTGCCTTTCTTGTCTTGAGAGAGTTTGTAATTCTTCATCGTCAACATTGTCATTCTGTCTTCTTCTGCGATTTTCACCTTCATTTTCTCCCAAAATACGCAATTGATTATATCTCGCCATTTCTTCTTCACGAGTTTCCTCATTTCTCATCATCTCTCTTCGTTGTCTTTCTATTCTTCTTTGTATTCTATCATATTCCTCATGAACGTTATCATTATTGCGATTTTGTGTCCGTCTTCTTTCTCGATTATCATGGTTATTTTGCCTTACTGCCTCCTGAAGCTCCTGTTCTTCTATCTCTGAACTCAACCTTTCTCTCTCGCAAGCTAGGCGGGTTTGTTCAGCGTAATGTCTCTCGATTTCATTCTCAATATTTCTTTGATTTCTGATATTCTCTCGCCCACTTAATATTCTTCTACCCTCTTCTTGATTTTCTTCACCATCTCGATTATCTTTATTTCTTTGATTTTCATCATTTCGCCTTCCATTCACAGTTTCTCCACATGGATCATAACGATCGTTAATCTCTCTCCTATTTCCCTGACGTTGCTCTCTATTTGGATTTTGCGTTTCTTCTATATTTTCTCTATCATTTCTTAAAAGAGAGTTTCGTCTTGGTATTTCTCTAAATGATCTTGAACTTGATCTAGTGGTACTTCTTGATCTTCTATTTTGTAATCTCAAATTCTCCATTCTCAATTCGTGATTTTGTCTTGTTAAATTTGCACGTTCTTCTGCCTCTAACCTTCTTTCTTCTTGTGTTCTTTGTCTTAATTCCTCTGCGGTTTCATCTCCATCTTAATGAATCAACCCTTCTACTCCCTCTTGATTTCTTCCTTCTCTACTTTCTCCTCTTAATTGTCGATTTTCTTCTCCTTCCATCGAATCCGATCTCCATGTATGTACACTCACCCTATAATAATCCACATCCCTATTTTGTATTGGTATTGGTTGATTTGGTTGTTGGATTATATTTTCCCCTTCATTCCTTGTTCTATTTCTTCTTGTTCTCATCCTTGAGGATTCTCCCAATTCACTTGTTTCTTCACCTGCAAGTCTTTTACTTCTCCTCACAGTTGTTGGTGGTTCTGATGTATTTCTTCTTCTTATTCCAACCATTTATTTAATTCCTTCAAATATTCAAGTTGTAATTAGAGATCTTTTAGCTTGATAATCCCTGTTTCTAGTGCCAAAATGTAGTAGCAGGAATTCCCACACTACACCCCTATTAAGATTCTATAGAAATTTATGAAAGACTAGTTAAAGGTTTGAAGAATTAAACGACACTTTATTATTTTGATCTCATAAATCTTTACAGAAAATATTCAAACTATGAAATACAACTTTCTTTCTAGATTTTATCTCTCCTCAAGACTTCCTCAACTCTCAAAAATACATCTCTCCTTTCTGGACTTACTTGAACCCTTTATATAGGAAATTACATAGTGGACGACAGCTAAATTTTCCCCTCCTTTCGGATTTATTCTGAGATCTCATCGTGGTGGTTACAGTGTTAATCATCGCCAACTTTTGTAGTCATCGTGAAACAATATGCTTCTATCAATGTTCTTCAATCGTCAGCTATTATGTTGTTCTCTCATGACATTCGCCAAATGTCATTGAAGAATTTTACGAGGCTTTCACCAAATGTCGTTAACATTGTAGGAATGTTTGACCTTATCATGAAAGTGTTATTATCATCGCGAGAATATTGTTGTGGCGATATTCTGGTCCTACAGTCACCTACAAAATCATAGCCAAAATACTGGTAAACCGATTACGACCATTACTACCATTCCTTATCATCCCCCTCCAATATGCTTTTGTACCTTAGAGATCCAATTAGAATAACATAGCGATAGCAGGGGAACTTTTCCATTACATAAGAACATCCCCCATAACCAAGGACCCAAAAGTAGGACTTAAATTGGATATTCAGAAAGCATATGACAGCCTGGACTGGGGCTTCGTGAAGAGGACCTTTACAGAATTTGGCTTCCCGGATAAGTTTATCCAATATATCATGTTATGTATCTCCACAGTAACATATTACATCAATGTCAACAGCACTCCACATGGTTACATATCACCTTCTCGAGGTATAAGACAGGGAGACCCGCTATCACCTTATGTGTTTATTATCTGTGCGGAGATTTTCTCAACAAACTTGGCACACCTGGAACACATAAATAATATTTCTGGACTTAGTATCTCCAAGAAAGCACCACCAATACTTCATATCATGTATGCTTATGACTTGTTGTTAACGTTTAAAGTATCCAGACAGAATTGTGTGCAACTAAAACATCTAATTGACTCTTATGCCGACTATGCTGGACAACACATCAATCTCAGCAAATCCAGTATAATCCACCATCCTCGACTTGACCCCAATGCCATCAGTGAAATCCAAAGTGTTTTTGACATACCTGTAGTTGCAGGAAATCCCACAACTACACCCTCATGAGATTCCATTAATTTGATTTGATGATCTAATTTATTTGATATGAAAATGAAGATTAAAGTACTAAAATTGTAAGAGAGACACAAGTATTTTTACATGGTTCGATCATTGTGATCTACATCCATGGTTCTTCACTAGTGATTGTATGTAATTACATGATTTTACAATTGAGACTCCATTAATGAATATTTGGAGCTCTAGATTTTTGGGGAAGAAGATCATAAAGAAAATAAGTCTTTTTCTAAAAATCTCTCTCTCCTCCTAAAATTATCCTCTCCTTTCTCTCATGCCTAAATGGCTATTTATATGATTTTACATATTGGATAACAATTGTCTGTCCCTTAGTTTCGGATCTGAGAATTATCCTGCGAACCTTCGTAGATTCATTTCGCGAACCTCTTTTTCTTTCGCAATCTTCTCACACTTTCCTCGTGATTTCCTTTGCTCGTAAAATGTCTTTTCTCTCCATAATTTCGCAAGTTATTATCTGTTGTGATATTCCGCTGCTACATTTTGCCTCTTTTTTCTTGAATATTGCTTGAAGAGCGATCTTCAGGAAAAAATCATTTGTTGTGGTTATTGGAGTAGTCTTTGATCTTTGTTGATGAAGGAACGAGCGAAAGAATACTGGAATTGAAAAGTATATACTTGCCTCTATTCTTTTGCGAAGTCCCGGAATGTTGCGAAGTAAATAAGAAGTCTCACCCTTGAAGTATAAGAAGTATGAAACATCCTTGATGAAGTATAAGAAATATAAAATATCCTTGAAGAAGTATAAGAAGTACTCAATCCTCGAAATATATAAGAGATATGAAGTATCCTTAAGAAGTATAAGAAGTACTTAATCCTCTAAATGTAAGAAGTATCCGTCCTTGAATAAGAGTGATAAGTATTGCCTCTATTCATGCGAAATTATTATTCCATTTTTGCTGAGGATTCTTGCTGAGAAGATAAAGAACATAAAATATTTTCTTAGTACCCATAGTTGCCCCTGTTCTTTATCTGTGAGGGTAAAATCCTTGAGAAAATATTGAATGAACGAATTGTTTCCTTATTCTTATCTTGCCTCTGCCTCATGAGATAATCTCTTTAAAAAATAATCACATTCTGCGAAATGATCACATCTCCTGCGAGATTTTGAATGTGTTTGCGAGGTTATGAATAATATGGCTAATAGTGCTGAGAACAATGTTGCGAATAGTATTGAGAATAGTGCTGCGAATTTCTGAATATTTTTGCGAAGTTCTGAATATTCTGTAAAGTTATGTAAAATACTTGTGCGAATATAATGCTTATGTAATGATCTTGTTATGAGATGTGTATGCGATGTTTATGCCATGAAATATTTATGCGATGCTTTATGATGCTTTATGATGCTTATGTGATGATGTGAATGCTTATCTATTGCAATGTATATCTAAAGTTTGTGTTACTTAGCTCATTTTGTCGCGGCAAAATTGATGTAGCTTTAAATCGCTTCCATTCCTGCACTATTAGTCTCGCATGATATAATATAATTAAAATATTAAAGATGCATAATCTCATCATTTCAGTATATATGTTCGCAAGATTGTTTACTTACATATAATCATCTTCACAAGTTTATTTGCGTATTCTCTTGTGGTCTTATTTTGCCTTCCTAGTTAAAGGTCTTATTTTTCCACGTTTCTTTCTTTTTGCGACAAAATCGCAGGACGTCTTTACATTTGCATGTATTGACCCATTGATCTTGCCTTATCCATTTTTCTTTGAATTTTCTGCGACAATATGACAGGTCTAAATCCCCTCACGAGAATAAAGTGCAAAAACCCATTGATCTCATCTTAACTTCTTTATATGTTCTGCGAGTTTTTTTTTTTTTTTTTTTTTTTTTAAGAAGGCTCGCAGAAATTCGATTGTTGCACAAATATGACAAGCCTTTACGTTCTTACGAACAAAAAGCCTCGTGACATTTGCATCTTATAACACGTATCAGCTCCCTAATGGAGGGTGATGCCCTTTATCTTCCCCTTGGTTGCCCCTTCAAGGAAGCGTACATTGACCATACAAGGTTAGCTCTTCCTATCCGGTTTTTCCAACAACCAGATTTTGTTCGCAACCTCTTATCCTTTTTGCCTATAGGGCTTATAGTTACGAGGTTGCACCCTATGGGGTATCATTGGGCCAAGTGCATCATTTTCCAAGACTTGTCAAGAATGGCAGATGTGCTTCAAACCCACCCGGAACTCTTGACTCAACCGTGTACCTCGGCGCCTTGATCATTTTCTGCACTTCTTGGGAAAGACAGTATGCCTTAGTCGCCCAACCTAAATCATGGTACATCGCAAGATTAGTTTGAGAATCCAAGGTGTCTTACCCGGATAGGTACCCCTCTTTTGGGTTATGTACCCCGTAATGTCCATGTACTCAGGTTCCGTGGTGGTGTTCCGTTTTTCCTGAGCCATGCTTATAGGTACCCCTTAAATGACGTACTTTAGGACTTTGCCTCTTGCGAAATGTTGCTTCGCGAACTAGGGTGTACGTCACAAAGGTTTGCCTGTGTAAATTTTCTGCGGCTCTCTTTCTTTTTTGGAGGCTGATCACAGTTTGCGTCTTTCTTTTATGAAAGCTGATCGCAAATAAATTTTTGTGTCTTTCTTTAATGAAAGCTGATCACAATAAGAATTTGTAATTTTGGTAATTTTTGTCTTGCGAAATTTTATTCGCATTTATTGCGATAATTTCGCATTTCTTCATTCATTCTTTCATCCTTTCTTTCAATTCTGTCATTTCTTTTTTCATTCTCATAATATCATTGTTGAAGTAAATTCTTTGTAAAATCTTTTGAAATCTTAGAAATCTTTTTTGAAATCTTGCGATTATATCGCGTCTTTAAATCAAAAATGTTTCATAGAAATATATAAATTTAATTTTCTTTGTTTTTTGTAACTTTGAAATCTTTGAAATTTTTTGAGATCTTTAAATTTTTGCGATGAATTCATTTTTGAATCTTGCGATTGTATCACTTTTCACCAATCTAAAAAATGTTTGAAATGTTTTGAAATCTTAGAAATTTAAAAAATCTTGCGAGTATATCGCTTTTGGTAAATAAAATCAAAAATCTTTTTCTTCTATAAATAAAATATTCAAGAAAATGGTACTTATCTTTTTTGCGATTTTCTGTTGCGTCCGTCTCTCATGAAGTAATCGACTTGCTTGCTAAATGTGAAGGAATGAGAAATGAAGTCTTGTGAAATTAACTCTTGATTTGCCTCTTGTATAATGTTGCGTCATACCAAGTGTTCTAACCATTTCTTGTGAAATATGTCTGCGAAATAACCTCCCATTTTCTTCTTGCGAAATAACCAAATATGTTGCGAAGTTATCAAAGATTGTGCGAAGTAAACCTTTGCATGAAGTAAACGAACATATGCGATGTGTTCGTGCTGCGAACGTTCGCAAGGTAAACATTTGCGAAGTGCAAAAACCTTTTGCGAATGGGGAGATTCGAACCCTATACATCAAACTCTTTCCCTTTACTGACGACCATCTGAGCTAGCTTCAGCTTGCGAAAGAAACACATATTTCCACTCTATTATTCTTCCTTTCTTTTCAATAGTTCCAAAAAGTGTGAAAAATATTGAGCTTTGTGAGTATTGATCACACGAACTCTAACCCATGCTCCTAATCCCTGACCATCTGTGCCAGTTTCTGTTTGTGTTGGAAAAGCATTTACTCTCATTTTAATATCCTTTGTACCCTTATCTTCTTCCTCCTTCTTCTTAACATGTTGCGAAATCACACAGGTTTTGTGAAGTTATTCTTTTGGTTGAACTTCTCTTGATCTCTTTTTTTATTCTTTCTTTCTTTTTTTCTTGTTTACGGTAGAAAGTTCCTTGTTTCCTTTCGATGATAAAATAAGAACAATTATTCCATCTTCTTTGCGAATTGAACTATTACAGGTAATCCAAGATGAATATTATCAGCCAAGATAACTGTTTTCCTGCAAACTGATGTAATTTGCGAGTTGAGGTGATGCTACTATTGATAAGTTGGTGTAAAATCTCGCTGCTCCCATGAACATCAGTCATTAAAATTTGATGATTTATTCGAGTTAGGCATCCCCTCATGAAGCCTTGTTTTGTTTTCTGAACTTCTTTGTCTCTTCCATTTTCTCCGTGCTCCTGGTAAAATACCGCACACCCCAGTAGTTTCCTTTATTGCAGTTCCTTTTTAGAAAAGTCCTCATCATTTTCCATGGAAAGTTTATGTGAACTTCTTCACGCTGTAGAGTTGAGCTCCCTTTGTGATGCTTATGTCCTTCTTTTTTCTTATGAACATTCGCAATCTAATTCGCATAATAATCTTTGATCTTTGCCTGATACTTTTATTTCTTCATGTGATGTTCCTCCATTCATCTCATCTCCAAAACTTTTCTTCGTTATTTTTTGTTTCTTCCTTGTATTCCTGATAACGTTTGTTATTTTCCAACTATGCTTCTACGAAGCTTGCTGTGATTATGATGGTTTCGTGGAACTTTTCTGATGATGTTTCTTTGCTGCGATAATTGGACTTGCTCCTTTTGGTTTCATTGCTACTTCCATATTTATAGAATCTCCGTAGAATCACTTCTCAGGTTGTGATTTGCTTTACTTCGCAGGTTGCTTTATTTTGCTGGCTTCTCTTCTTTGTTATGAACTGGATGATACCTCCTCGTCATAGATTGGTTTGTTAGACTGTTATGAATGTTTTATTTGCGCGCTCTCTTTTCTCCTGCCTTGTTGATTTGATCGTTCTTATGTAACATGGCCAATATTATCTCTTCTTCACTATATGTCCCCTTTCAATTGTTCTTATTCGTAAAATATCTATGCTTCATCTGTGTTGAGTCTTCATATACTTGCCTTCCTCCTGGGTGCGGCTATCTTCGTATGACGCAATTTGTATCCTACCAATATGCCAATTGAAGTTTTATACCTGCGAAATTTTGAAACTCCTTTACAATATCGCATAGCATTTGTGCTGCTGGTATTTCCATTAATGTATTAAGTTTGCGATTTTTCCCTCTATTCTTTTGCGAAGTTTTGAACTCTTTGAATAGAATTTTCTGAAACAATGATTCGATTTGTTGTTTAGGTGGTGTAGAGCAGCTATTTCATCTCCTGAACTATTCTTGTTTCTCTTCCCTTCCTTATTTTGTCCATTGTTCCTCAAGCAATTATGTTTTGGCCTGCTGGCAACACTATTGTACGTAATTCCTTGTTCGAAGGCTTTCTGCGAGGAACAACAACAAAAAGAAATGTTTCACTAAGCACACCATCACAAAAATAACGAGATTCTTGATATTTTGACGTGAGAAATGCTATCTGCGTCGTCTGTTTCTCCTCATCAATAATTTCGCAAGTGAGAAATGCTATCTGCGTCTTTGAAGTTTCTTTGTCGTGAGAATTTTTTTATGTGTCACTGAGCTTCTCTGCCCTGCGCGATGACCTGGTGGTACTTCTCCAAGCTTTTTGTGTTCTTTTTAACGCCCTTATCTGTGTCATTACTTGCACTTTCTCCCTTTGCGATGTGCTCCAATTATAGATACTTCCCTGTACTACCTTGTCTCTGCGAAGGCAAAATTAAAGAGTATCGAAAATCCATAAAATAAACACAATGATGATTATACCACTATGCATCCCTATGTCATAAAATAAACATCTTGTAGTTATAATCGAAGTGATAGCCAAAATTGAAGCTATAAATATCAATTGTCAACATTTTATGCGAAAAAGCCAGGATTATGTAGTCTTGGCGTTATACGAAACTTTTTTCAGATCTAAATAATTTGAATATAAAATAAGAATAGCAGGGAAGAGATTTGTCCTTTCGATAACAGTTGCAGAGAATGGTGGCTGACTTCATTTCGCCGAAATTTCAAATATGTTGTTTGTACTCAAGTTACTGCGGTTTTTCTTTGTCTTATCTTCCTTAAGATGTGAGCTTTTGCTGAAACTTTCTTCTTTTTCTCAAATATCCAGTTGAATTTATCACCAACAATAGCTGATTTCTTTAAACTTTCTTGAACCAACAAGATTAAGTCCCTGTTTCTAGCGCCAATTATGTAGTTGCAGGAAATCCCACAACTACACCCTCATGAGATTCCATTAATTTGATTTGATGATCTAATTTATTTGATATGAAAATGAAGATTAAAGTACTAAAATTGTAAGAGAGACACAAGGATTTTTACATGGTTCGATCATTGTGATCTACATCCATGGTTCTTCACTAGTGATTGTATGTAATTACATGATTTTACAATTGAGACTCCATTAATGAATATTTGGAGCTCTAGATTTTTGGGGAAGAAGATCATAAAGAAAATAAGTCTTTTTCTAAAAATCTCTCTCTCCTCCTAAAATTATCCTCTCATTTCTCTCATGCCTAAATGGCTATTTATATGATTTTACATATTGGATAACAATTGTTTGTCCCTTAATTTCGGATCTGAGAATTATCCTGCGAACCTTCGTAGATTCATTTCGCGAACCTCTTTTGCTTTCGCAATCTGCTCACACTTTCCTCGTGATTTCCTTTGCTCGTAAAATATCTTTTCTCTCCATAATTTTGCAAGTTATCATCTGTTGTGATATTCCGCTCCTACAATACCGGCTATATCAACCCCACCAATGTACTTGGGAGTTCAATTTAAAAGTGGAAGAATATCAGCACATATTTCTCGGCCATTACTACAACGAATGGCTCGCAAAGCGAAAGGATGGAAAACAAAATGACTCAACCAAAAATGAAGGTTAGTCCTCATTAAAACTTCTCTACTTCCTATGCTAATCACATTATACAGTCAACCCTTATGCCGATGCAAGTTCATAAAGAAATAGATAAAATTACTAGGAATTTTTTCTGGGGACATGATGCTTCTACCAGAAAATTACTCCCTATGGGATGGGATAAATTGTCGAAACCCATAGCCGAGGGGGGGTTTGGGAATTTGGAAAAGCTTAAACCACAACAAAGCACTGTTACTCAAGCGAGTTTGGAAAATTCATGATCAACCAGATTCAATTTATTCATCCATGTGCAGAGAAAAATATTTTAGTAATGAACCTTTTCTCCAATCCAACCAACCCCCCAACCTCGGCCAACCCAATTTGGAAACAACTCTTTTCCCTTCTATCTTATATCACACCCCATATTTTTCATAAAATAGGCACATGAAATTCAGTCCGGACTAATTCAAATTGGATCCCGGATCACCCACCCCTCAGTCAAAACCAATGCCAGAATTTCCATTTCGTGTTTGATCTTATAGATACCACCTCAAATTCTTGGATCCATGACCAATTGACTCTGCTACCGCAATAGACCAGACTCAGGATTGTTAGCACCTACCTTCCTCAAGATGGTCCACCAGACAAAATTATTTACACAAAATCTGGGAAATACACAGTTAGATCTGGGTACCGTGTGCTATCTCATCAATCCACTACAAACACTCATATGATTCAGCTACAACCTTCGACTCACATCTGGACTTTAAAATGCCCCCAAAAATACAACTTTTCTTGTGGAAATATATCAATGAAGGCTTACCTACCTTCACGCTTTTACATAAAATTCACCTTACTACCTCTGACCTATGTCCTAGATGTAATCTAGCGTCAGAAACAACTGAACATATCCTTCTCACTTGTCGATTCTCCAAAGAAACTTTGGATCTACTCTTCCACCTTCATGAAAAAGAACCTTCCTTTCTACACCAAAGACCTCAACCGTTAAAACCTTCAACCAACTACTACAATTCAACCAATCTAAAGCTGCAACAACCTCCTTCTGTTTTACATTATGGACTCTTTGGTTAGCCAGGAATGATCTGATCTATGGAAGAAAACATCAGGATCCTTTCGACATAGTCAAATTGTCAAACCACATGCACCAGGAATACAATTGGGAAAATTCAGTATTACCTCCACCATTGCCCGGCATGACTACCACAACACAGGACATTGCATCACACCGGACGACTAGAACAATTCAAGTTGGATGGAGACCACCAGAAACTCATTGGATCAAAATCAACACTGATGGCGCTGCTTGCGGACACCCGGGACCCGCCGGGGGAGGTTTTATTTGCAGATACTCGACAACATCAGTCATTGTCGCAATGGCTCAACCTTTAGGAATTACCACAACTTTGCTAGCAGATACATGGGCACTACTCATGGCGTTTAGAATGGTCACACTCTACCAATGGACTAAAATCTATATTGAATCAGATTCACAGACCCTTGTTCATTTTATCAAGCAACGGATAGAGCCTCCATGGTACCTGCGGGACATGATTTTTGAAATCACCAATAGACTCGAGGAAATTCCCCATCACCAAATTCTCCACATCTATCGGGAAGCCAACCAAGCAGCGGATGCTCTCGCCAATCATGCGGCAGACAATAGCCAACAGGGAATATTACAAACTAAAATATGGGAATATACGATTCCAATTTTTTGAAAGAGAATGTACTAAATGACACCAAGGAGCAACATTCCCACGTGTAATTCCATCTTATTAATTAATTAAATTCCATGCTTCAAAAAAAAAAATGGTGCATTTTTATTTTTTTTGGAAAGTAAATCACAAAATTGGTTAAAAAGACCAAAATCAAAGTTTTCTGGGTGAAAATGACAGTTAGATTTAGACACTGTTTAAATGGACAAAAATTTAAAAATAGGCAGGATGTAACCAGTTTCATCCTACCCATTTTCAAATATTTTTTTTTTATTATTTTACACAGGATGCATCCAGTTTCATCCTTACTATTTTTTAAGTTTAGGCCAGGATGAATCCAGTTTCATCCTTGCTTTTTTTTTGTCCATTTCACCCATAAAAAATTTTACTCGTCCATTTGAACCGTGTTTTAATTTTTTTTGGACAAATGACCCATTTTCCGAAAGTAAATGTACTAAATATATTGTGAATTATTCTCTTACCTTCTAGCAACGCTCATATATTTACCTACGCAGAAGGTAAGCAATAGAACGTTCAATCAAAAGCCAGTTGTGCACCTAGGTTACTAATGTTCTAATCCCCCATCTAAGTCAAGCGCAAGCAAACACCAATGAATTAGATAAAGTGCTTAAATATATAATGATAGAGAGAGCATATTTTTAACTACAAACTATCCTCCAAAGAGTGAAATGAAGCTCACCAATGATCCTGCATTTCACCGGGAAATCTTGCTGCATTGTATAAAGAACAAAAAATTTAAGGAAAGCCACATACACTTTAGCTAATTGAAAAAATTCTGTGAAAATGTAAGTAGTTCTATTAACCGTGTTATGCATCACTTGCCCTCATACACTGTATCTGTGATTCTCGATGACGCTTGGATACATAATGCGTATATGAGATTCCAAGGTATTAAGTATTATCATTTATCTTGAGTCAGTCGTTGGAATCTACTGAAAGTCATACATTTTACTTGCTTCCACCCTACACCTTATACGATATAATCTTTATGCGCTTATCTTGAGTTCTTGGAACCATTTTGGAAGCTTTTCATCTACACCGTACACAACCTAGAAAGTCGAGTTCACCTAGTGGAAGCCCAGCACTCCACGGGATAAAAACATGTAGTTACAGATTCTATGATCTATAAGAGTGAGATGATGATGATGGAGACAAAATTCTTTAGAAGTAGACAAATATTATGAGGGTAAAGTGGAAAAGAACCGTCCCGAGGAACTGAGCGCCAAAGTAACACCTACTGTGAGGTGAAGTAAGTAACTTCCCCAATAATCATGATCAAAATACAACTCTTACATGACAGACGACTCCAAATGAGCTAAAATAGGGACAAAATTATGAAATCATGGGAAACTGGACAAAAGTGTATAACAATTGCCTAAGAGTAATATTTTTAATTTAATAGTGCATTGTAAGAGCAGTAAGTTCAATATGCCTTTTTTTACCTGGCTTGATTGGGATATACCTAGATTAATTGGGATATATCCAATAAGACAAAATAGAGTCATTTTACTTCAATACCCTTGAACTAATTAACTTAAAATTAAACCCTAAAATTAAAAATTAAAAAACTCTTAATCTTCCATAATCTCTCTGCTCTTACCCTTCATCTTCTTCCATTTCTTACATCAAACGAAAATCTTCAACTTTGATTTTCCAAAAAAGTCGTTGACTCTACCGGCGAAAAGATGACTATAAATGATGTTTAAACTCAAACCCATCACTGTGTTGTGTGATTTGATTGTTATATTAGTTTAGAAATCAAAAATTGTGATTTCTGTGTTTTTGGTCGGCAAGGTCGTAACATACATATCTTGCCGACTTTTCATAACAGCCATGGCGACGGTAAATTTTTTCAACAACCGTCAGGGTATTTTTTTAATACCTTGCTGACTTATTCCGCCGGCATGGTTTTTCAACCGTCGGCGGGGTATTTTTCTCAACAGCCGGCGGGTTGTTTTTGTAGACCTTGCCGACTTATTCCGCCGGCGTGGTTTTTCAACCACCGGCGGGGTATTCTTCTCAACACCCGACGAGTTTTTTTTTTGTAGACCTTGCCGACTAATATTTTTCAATGGCCTTCTCTTGTGTGTCAAAAAAAATAGTGTCGGCATGTTCTTCATTTAAATACCTTGCCGGCCAAATATAGTCGGCATGGTCTTCATTCGCCGACCTTGCCGACTTTTCATACTTTCAGAACTGAAAGTGTTGATTTCTGATTTAATTTTGAGTATGATTTCATACAACACCTTTGCAATCCCCTTTTTAGAAGTGTTTGGGTTGTGTGCTTTCATTTCCGTTGCAAAAGATTTTCTCAAAACAATTTTTTTTTCCTCAAAATTTTTCCCAAATAAGTTCAATCAAAAACAAAATTTCATTTCATAAGTTTTAACCTGGCTTGATTGGGGTATACCCAGATTAATTGGGGTATACCCAATAAGACAAAATCAGGTCATTATTAAGTAAATCCAAGCCACCCCTTAACCTAGATTTTTCTAAATGGCTAAAATGCCCCCCACAATGATTAACTCTAATTTAACTAAAATGATGAGATTAGTCAAATTAATTAGATTAGTTAGTTGATTTAGTTATAAGTTGGTTTTTAGAAATCATTTAGAGAGAGAATTAGTATGAAGTAGTAGGGGAGGTTTTTTTTTTTTTGGGGGGGGGGGGAAGTTAGGGTTTTTGTGAAATTTGTGATATGAGTGATTCAAATCCTGATTTTGAAGCGGGGGAGCCTTCTAACTTTCCTCCTACAGACGAGTACTTGTATGATGATCTACCAGACCATGATCGAATGGATTATTTGCATGATCCTCACTTTTATTTTCCTCAAACTCAAGATGGGTATGGAAGTGATGAATGTCTCGAGCCAAACATAGAGTCCAATGACCAAGAAGAAGATAATGGAGCTGCAAGTAATCAGGTAGACAACCTAGGTGGTGAAGATTGTGATTTTTCCATGCAAATGATCGATTTTGGTTTTTTTTTTTCACTTCCACTGTACAGGGTCGGCAAGGTCGACATTTGTCGATCATGCCGGCCGTAAAGGCCGGCGTGGTTCTACTTTGCACAACATTATGACTTTTCATGAGCAGTACCATGCCGGCAGGGTATAAAAATTGAACCTTGCCGACTTCCATTTTTTTTGAAACACAAAAACCTTTAATTGAAAATGCTAACGCCGGCATTTTCAAGTGTTAAGACCTTGCCGGCTGTTTCCATGTCGGCAATGTTTATATTCTCTTACGTGCCGGCTTTTTCTTGCCGGAAATGTTTTATATGTCGACCATGCTGACCGTGGTAATACATGAATCAATACTTTGAGAAAGTTTACACAATGATGAGCTAAACCTAATCCTTGGGACGATGGAGGAAGCTATCTTTCCAATGAAAAAGTGGTAATTATTAATTATTTAATTTGTGCAATTTATAATTATGATTATTTGCCTAGATTGAAAATAGATTTTATGATTTATGTTAAACAATTATATTTTCTATTGATGGAATATGCTTAGCCCAGGGTTTTGATATCCCATGCTTTGGATTAACATTTGTTGTTTCCAGTGTAGTTAAAATCGCTCTCCAAGGCCGATTACTCGCCGAGTAATCTCTACAGGCATTATGACCTAGGCGATTTCCGATTCTAAGGCCTTTCTGATTTTTAGCGATTAAGGCAACCGATTTGGACCGATTTTTGAGCAAAACGAGTTAACAATTTTTCCGAGTTAGCCTTTCATGCACTAAAATCATAAAAGAAAATTTTCATAACCCTTAGATGAGAGTTATAAAATAGAAAAACCTCTAAATACATGATATATACGTTGAATATAACAATATTGCGCACTTAATTACATGATAGTCTTAAAATTTTAAGTACAACTCATGACTTATGAGAAACAATATATAAATTACTAATAAATAGATTCCGAGTATTAGACCGAGTTTTGGCGATTTCCAAGTCCGAACTTATTGCTCCTCGCTACAAGCTCCCCAACCGAGTAGCGTCGAGGAACGATTTCGACTACTTTGGTTGTTTCTAAAAAATCTACTTTTGCAATAGTTGAGAATCAAATTGAACGTGTGAAATTGTATGATTGTAATTAGTATCACTTTATAATTGGTAAATAGTGGAATCCTATCCCCAGTCTCTCCATAATTATCACAACACTTTTTAATTTTGAGTTTGTTATATTTTTGCTTTAAAATTAAGTCTAAAAATCTGCTTTCACAAGTCTTGAACGAATCATATTACTACAACATCATTGAAAATACCCATCAATTTTTGGCATCATCGACACGGACTTGTCTTTAGGCTAGAGTTTTTAGATTTTTATTTGTTTTTATTTTATTTGTTCTTCTTTACGTTTTTGGGTTTTTGTCCTTACCTTACGGAAATTTGAATTTGGAGCGAAAGAAAATTGTGCCAAAGCTTTTGGTGAATACTTAAAGACATGGAGTAAAAGGCAAAGCTAAATGAGCGAAAGAAGAAGATTTTTTATCATAAAAAAAGAGAGAAAAAAAAAGAGTTTATTTTTTTAGATTGTATTAGGATTTCTCTATTTTTGTAATTTTATTTTTATTTTTGCACTTTACGTTTTGGACTTTGGACTTGGACATTATTCTTTTATTTTTAAACCCTAAGGAAGGGTAAAATAAAATCTTAAACTGTTTGCAGAGAAGGACAGTGATTACGATATCACCTCGGCCCCTCGGGTTCGTACATGACATAGGAGTCGTGGCCCGAGTCGACTACAATGGTTCATCCCCCGTCTGGAATGGGAGGTAAGTTTGTCGAAACACTCGCGAATCCCTTGTCAGCGAGTTACTGTATTCCTTCGTTTGCATATATGTCCAGGAACTGAATACGGCTGTTTTAATTTCCTAGTAAAGGGTAAGGACTGGCCATATAAGATAAGGGTTTGGATTTCATCATCGTTCTCTTCTTGCCCGCCTTAGAAAAACGATACTAAACGCGAACCTTAGCCTTAAAATTTGAAATAGAACGAGACCAATAGGGTAACGAGCTTAATAGGAAAGTCGTTCGAAAAATATTGGTTACTCTTTTGAGCATGCTTTTAAGTTCATGAAGGTTTCTGAAAGTTGAATGCATAACTGCGCCGCTTTGTAATGCGGTGAGGCCTTGGGTATCAAAGATTTACGCAGCTTCCCTCGCCTCTATTCAACATAATTAAACTCGGATGATTCCATAGGGGTTTGCTCAGATTGTAACGAATTCCTTTTCAAAGGATTAGAAGCTGGTCTAGAAAACAATCTAAGTGGAGCCATCATGATTTTTGTTTGATATAAATCAGTAGGTTTGTTGTGGTTGAGTCAGCCTTGTTTGTGTTTGCATATAACTTCCCTTCCTTTTAGGATTTTTCTTTTTTCTTTTTATTTTATTTTTCTAGTGTATGCCCGAGGTCATTAGAGAATGGACTTGGAAAAGATACACTCTAAGTCGTTTGATTAGTGACAAACCTAGTAGTTCTTCTTGTGAAGACGGGAAGCTCGAAGACTCTTATTTTGAGAG
The DNA here is from genome assembly GCA_023529315.1 of Papaver bracteatum. Classification (NCBI taxonomy): domain Eukaryota; kingdom Viridiplantae; phylum Streptophyta; class Magnoliopsida; order Ranunculales; family Papaveraceae; genus Papaver; species Papaver bracteatum. The sequence goes on from JAJJWX010001756.1 coordinate 879,940, forward strand.
CCCTGTTTTTGGAAACTTTAGCTTTGAAAACTTGACAATTAGTGAACAAAGCACTCCTAGTATTTTGGTAGTGCCAGAAACGGCAACTTTGAAAGCTTTGTTAAATCCAACTAGGACCTCTCGTCCTTTATGTATCAAGTTAGCTGAAACCGAGGCAAATTATGAACTGAAACCTGGGACCCTACAGATGCTCCCAATATTTTTAGGGAAAGAAAGTGAAAACCCCTATTTTCATATTAGGTAATTCGAGGAAGTTTGTAGTACTCTGAAAATTAAAAACCTAGATGATGATGCTTTGAAACTTAGGTTATTCCCCTTTTCCCTGAAAGATAAAGCCAAAGATTGGCTATATAGTTTGCCTTCTTAGTCAATTGAAACATATGACCAACTCACAGCTGCCTTTTTACAGAAGTTTTTCCCTAGGCATAAAACATCGTCTATTAGGATACAGATCTGTACTTTTTCTCAACAAGAGGGAGAATCTCTATATAGGTATTTGGAAAGGTTCAATGACTTAATATCTCAATGTCCTCACCATGGTTTAGAGAAGGTTAGGCTAGTTCAAATCCTTTATGAGGGTTTAGATTATTTGACAACAACCATGGTTGAGTCTTTATGCACATGTGGGTTTGAGAATAAAATTGTTGATGAGGCAATGACATTTTTGAATGAAATCGCCGATAAGACCCAACAATGGGAAAGTAGTAAGGAACCAAAAAAAACAATTCTTCTAAGTATAAGAAATGTCAATAGGGTAGAAGGATCTTATGATTCAGATGCCAAAATAGCAGCCATAGCTAAAAGGTTAGAAGTTTTAGAATTAAGTCACTCTAGTGGTAGAGTAGATCCTTTTTGGGAAGGAAAGACTACTGAAGAGCAAGCCCATGCTCTTTATAATAACACTAGATTTAAGAACCATCAGAAGTTTGACCCATATTCAGAAACCTATAACCCTGTTTGGAGAAGCCATCCAAACCATTCTTGGTCCAAGGGCCAGAGTCAAGGTCAGTCTAGTAAATCTCAGGTTATTCCCCTAGGTTTTGGCTATGCTAAGAATCCTTCAGGACCAACACAGTTTCAAACCCCTTCAGATAAGAAAATCATGAGTTTAGAAGAGTCTCCCGCCTTGTTAACTCGGAACACTATAGAACTTCAGCAGACGGTTGCACAAGGTCTAGATGAAAACAAAAAGATGGTCCAGGCTAATTCTCGGGATATTTCCGAGTTAAAAATCCAAGTTATTCAGATAAATGAGACTTTCAGAGAAAAAGTCATGTTCCCTAGTCAACCACAGCCTAATCCTAGAGGAGTTCATCAAATATATTTAGCTGGTGAGAAATTATCAAACCATGTGAATTCGATAACGACCCTTAGGAGCGGTAAAACGGTAGGCAATAAGGTAGCCATGCCTAGTGGACATACTGTAGTTCCACCTTCTACTCCTCAAGAGGAACCCATAGCTGAGGAAACTGAAACAATTTCTAAGGAGTCCCAAGAAATTCCTGATAGGACTAGCTTTGTGCCTAGAGACCCATATCAACAGTTGTTAACTCCAACAAAGAAGGAGTCGATTTTCAACGAGATAATGGAAACATTTAAGCAGGTGAACATCAACATTCTGTTATTAGAAGAAATTATACAAATGCCTGCTTATGCCAAGTTCCTTAAAGATCTTTGTACACGAAAGCGTAAGCTTAATGTCCATAAGAAAGCCTTTTTAGATGGACAAGTAAGATCAATTCTTCTGAACCAAACACCCCCTAAGTATAAGGACAATGGATGCCCCACCATTTCTTGTGCGATTGGTAATCACATGGTCGATAAAGCTTTACTTGGCTTAGGAGCTAGTGTTAACTTACTCCCGTATCATGTATACACCCAGCTAGGTCTTGGTAAGTTGAAACCGACTAAAATAACACTACAATTAGATGATAGGTCTGTCAAAGTGCCTCGTGGTATCATATAAGATGTTCTTATTGAGGTTGATAGGTTCATATACCCAGTGGATTTTGTTTTACTAGATACACACCCTGTTCAGGACCCAAGTGCTCAAATCCCGGTGATTTTAGGTCGCCCATTCTTAGCCACATCTAATGCTATCATCAATTGTAGAACCGAACTTATGAACATATCTTTTGCTAACATGACTACTGAGCTAAATGTCTTTAATGTTATTAAGTCTTCTAAGATAGATGATTTAGAAGTGGTGAACATGATTAGCACTCTAGTTCCTGATCCTTTAGCCTGCACTATGTTCGATAATCCATTATTTGATGAACCCTTCAGTGATTCGGAGGAGGTAACCATGACGAACACCTTAGTTGATGAGCCTACATTGGAGATTTTCTTTGATAATCCCTTATATGATGATGTTGTTCATTTAGATAACCAGTCTCCTAAAGAAGCTAGTTATTGTGCTGACTTTATGGACCCTAGAATCCATCCCATAGATTTTGGTCCATTTGAAGATATTGTTCACCCTAAGTTTGGGGGTAATGATGACTTTAGTGATTGTCATGTATCCCTAATTGAAGTCCCTAACTTGGGACTCGAGCTTTGTGCGTCTAAGATACTACTTGAGTTTCTTCAAACTATGCTGCCCGATCCTCCAGATACTGTCCATAAAGAAACCAAGATCTTAGATACATGTCATTCGGTTGAACCTGTTTCCCTGGACACTTATATAGAGCCCAAAGAGACACCCCAGATAAATCTAGTTGCCTTAATAAAAGCACTAGATCAATTTATGCTTCATCTGCTTTTTTTCCTAATCCAAGATGGTAGTCTTTCATTTGTGTCTGCTCTATTTGGTTCTGAGTACCCACAGCTATTTCAGCTATTGGTATATGACTTTGGAAGGTGACAATCCTTTTTTAGGTGTTTGATGTCTAGCTAAAGACTTTAAATTTAGCAATTTTCTGGAAGGAACCCACGCTCATGCATACGGTAATATCCTTCCTTATTTCTTTTCCCTCAAGTGGTAACAGTTTCTCCTTGTTCATGTTTTTCATTTTATCTTTAGAACATTGAGGACAATGTTAGATTTAAGTTTGGGGGTAAGGGAGAAACTTCTAGCGTCACATAGTATCCGGTTAGCTAAGTTTACATAAAGTTTCTCACCGAAAAGATAGAAATTGGACTGCTAGGGATAACAACCTTTTGAGATATTAGAGAAAAAGACATTGAGATCCTTGAAATTCAAGAGAGAACTTGTTCCTTTTAGAGGGTAACCGTGACGTACCTAACCATCCATGATGGAAAGGCAAGTAGGTCAGGAAATTACAGAAAGACAAAGCAACCTCATAATGTAGTCTTAGTTACTGGATTACGACACTCTTTCAGTAGAATCTTATCATCATCAACAATCGGAGCAACATCAAAATCTATGAAGAAAGTGGAAGACGTTTAAGGTTTAGAGGCAACAATAGAAAATCAGAATTCAAAATCAAGGGTTACAAGAAGTTTTAAAAAAAAAAAAAAAAAAAAAAAAACGATATAAGTTGTTGAAGTTCATGATACTAAGACATTACAATTTGTGAAGATCCAAGTGTTAAAGTCTTTCTGTGATGGTCATGTAAATTTTTGTCTTGTTATTTCTCTATTTCAAAAAAAAAATGAATTAAAAAATGAATTAAAATAAGAAAGAAGTTTAAATTTTGTTCAATAAGGCCATATGAAAGTAGAAATATATAAGGAAGTTTCAAGTGAGAAATCGAACAGAAAAGTTAATTGTCAAGGTTCTACGAGGTTCAAGAATTTATCATCAACAGTTGAAGCCGAAGAAGACGTTGTTTCTACTGAACACTATGAGAGAGTCGAACAAAGATACATTTGGTTGCTTTGTTAGTCCGCTTTCAATCTGGAAAAAGATCTTTCTAGCACTGGTTTAACTCATCACAAGTAATTAGTCCAACTGTGTAGCAGATGTCCCTCTTATATTTTGCTCTCTCCTAATCTTATCCAGCTGTAAATCAGCGGACGCATATTACAATGTTTATCTAGATGTGTAGCGGATATCTCTTTATCTAGCAGTGTTGCGGATGTGTCTCCCCTTTTCTTCAGTCAGCTTTAGAGCTGGCACCTTTAATTTCTCTGGCATTCTGGTTACTTGGCGATAGGTTGAGAATATGTATGTCCTCATAGCTCTTTGGATACTGGTGACCAATTAGAAGTCAAGGTTTTGTGGGTACACCTTTGGTAAACCCTCCAGAGACAACACTCCGCTACTAGGGCCACCTAGCGGTTTAACGGCTTGATGCACATGCTAAGTGTAGTCATTTTATTTTCTAGATTAGATTTGCTCGGGACTAGCAAATAATAAGTTTGGGGGTATTTGATAGACACATTTTTGTGTCTAACTTGATCTCAATACTATATATTGTTGGCACTCAATTTTGTAGTAATTGTGGTTTTTTGTGTGTTTGTAGGTATTTTTGGGCAATAAATGATTTTGGAGAAATCAGCTCGAAAAGTTGCTAAAAGGACCTCCGGAAGACACTCGCTATTCGGACTCTTACTTTGGATATGGGGTACTCAATTACTAAGGGGTACTTCAATGGATAAGGGCGCCTTCATTACTATTCACATCCCAGAGCTATTAGCACCCCTATTCTGGATAGGGGCGACCATCACCTTCTCTGATTTTTGGCGGGAGAACGCAAGTTCAAAACTCAGTTTCCTGCGTAAGTTTCTGAGATGAATTTAAGCGAGATTTGCATGGGTTTGGTCTTGGATATGGTTTTCTTTGGGCCTGTTACATCAAGCCAGGGTTGCTAACAGCTTCGAAATGGATAAAAAAGGGAAGGTTCACGAATAAACCGGTAAAACAGGGAAAGAAATACAGTCAGCTGCGAAGATTTCTTGCAAGATTTCGAGCGTGATTTCTTTATCCATTTGAATTGAGATCAACGTGTTCCGTTTAAACATGGTTGGTGAAGGATTCGCACGCGAAGTAAATAAGATTTCTACAGAATCTCCACGAAACAGGGTTATAGAATATGTCGGGTTGTTGTTGATTATTTTTTTAGGAAGATTGCGTGTGTCTGACTTCAACTAAGGTGAGTAGTAACGTGATGAAGTGTGCTTGATGGATAAAAATGCGTAAAAGGATTAAAAAGGAATATTATTCCCGGAATCAACAGCTGCAGATACGTGAATTATTCCCGAGATTTTGGAATTATGAGAAGATTTGAGCATTGAATCGGGAGATACTTTCCTGTGCTGTATAAATAGAGTTGGATGGATTCCATAAGGGGGCAGAGAGTTTTGGGAGAGGTTTGAGCATCAACTGAAGTGATTGAATGAGTTGCATAGGAAGAATATTTTGATGATGTTGAAGAACCAAACGAAGAACATAAGACGCCTTCTGACAGTCGTTCATGCTACAGTTAAAACGACAACAAAAAGAGGGTCGTATAGGTACAATGACAGTGACGCTGTATTTATATCGTTCTTTGTAACACATTTTTTTTGCAACAATTATTATAGTTACAAAGACTCGGTTTTCACCATTTTCTCTCCAATTCATCTTTGTAAATAATTTATGAGCATGAATCAATACTTTGAGAAAGTTTACATAATGATGAGCTAAACCCAATCCTTGGGACGATAGAGGAAGCTATCTTTCCAATGAAAAAGTGGTAATTCTTAATTATTTAATTTGTGCAATTTATAATTATGATTATTTGCCTAGATTGAAAATAGATTTTATGATTTTTGTTAAACAATTGTATTTTCTATTGATGGAATATGCTTAGCCCAGGGTTTTGATATCCCATGCTTTGGATTAACATTTGTTGTTTCCAGTGTAGTCAAAATCTCTCTCCAAGGCCGACTACCCGCCGAGTAATCGCTACAGGCTATATGACTGAGGCGATTTCCGATTCAAAGGCCTTTATGATTTTTAACGATTAAGGCAGCCGATTTGGACCGATTTTTGAGCAAAATGAGTTAACAATTTTTCCGAGTTAGCGCACTAAAATCATAAAAGAAAAATTTCATAACCCTTAGATGAGAGTTATAAAATAGAAAAACCTCTAAATACATGATAAATACGTTGAATATAACAATATTGTGCACTTAATTACATGATAGTCTTAAAATTTTAAGTACAACTCATGACTTATGAGCAACAATATATAAATTACTAATAAATAGATTCCGAGTATTAGACCGAGTTTTGGCGATTTCCAAGTCCAAAATTATTGCTCCTCGCTACAATCTCCCCAACCGAGTAGCGCCGAGGAACAATTTCGACTACGATGGTTGTTTCTAAAAAATCTACTTTTGCAATAGTTGAGAATCAAATTGAACGTGTGAAATTGCATGATTGTAATTAGTATCACTTTAGAATTGGTAAATAGTGGAATCCTATCCCCAGTCTCTCCATAATTATCACAACACTTTTTAATTTTGAGTTTGTTATATTTTGCTTTAAAATTAAGTCTAAAAATCTGCTTTCACAAGTCTTGAACGAATCATATTACTACAACATCATTGAAAATACCCATCAAAGACGAAGAATGGAAAGAAGGTGAGATCAAGTTTGGGTTATTCATGAAAGCGTGGGATAAGTTGTATTGGTCGATGAGTTTGGAAAGATATGAGATAAACTTGAAGGAGTTCGAGGATGATTGGGGCACTAATTACCCCAAAGTGGTGGAATATTGCAAGAGACAATGGTTGACGCCACACAAAAATAGGTTTGTGTATGCTTTTACCTACGACTATAAACATTTCAAACTTGAGTCCACAAGTATGGTAGAGCAAGCTCATGGGAGACTAAAAGGTCTACTTTTTACGGGTCAAAATGGGATTGTGACGGTGCAACATGCTATCCATGAGTACACTAATAATGATATCGACAAGATAAAAAAACAATTTCAAAAAAGTAGCTTCCGGAAGTTGAAGGAGTTTAAGGATGATGATTGGTTGCTTGTTGGTATACATAGAAACATCTCGCATTGGGAAATACGTTTCATGATGAAACATCTCGCATTGTTTAAAAAGTATAATCAGTTTGATGACCCGAACACTCCTTGTAAGTGTAGGATAATGAAGGCTATCGGACTTCCGTGTCGTCATATGCTTGGTAGGTATAAAACTCCCATTCCTCTTGATGATATCGATCCTTATTGGAAGCAATTATCTTTTAAACCGACTCCAAGAGAAGATCCAGGTAATGAGATTGGCGACATGGATCTTGGGCGAATAATCCTCGATAAGTACCCTACGTTGAATAGGTTGGACAAACAAACTATGAAGGACAAGTTTATGCCGATTGTTTACCCTTTTATGGAAGAAATTGAAGAACCGGAGAAACAAGATCCTAATGGTAGACCAACTACCAAAAATACGAGGGCGAAAGAAAGAGAACACATCAAAGAGTTTTTGAGTACAAATTATGATGAAGATCAATCCAAAAGAGAACAAATCAAAGAGTTTTTAAGTACAAATAGTGATCAATCCAAAAGGAAAAACATTAAAGAGCATTTGAGTACAAAGTGAGATCCATCCGGACATGTTTATACCGAGGAACAATACAAGGAGGAGCCCGCTAAAAAGAAAATAGGTCATCCAAGGAAGGATTCAACTACACCAACGGTCTCTAACTTGAATACAAATGGCACTCTACCTCTTGAGAGTCAAGCAAGTGTGGAATTTGTTGGAAAGAAAATGGGTCGTCCAAAGAAGGATTCAACAACACCAATGGTCTCTAACTTGAATACAAATGGAACTCTACCTCTTGAGAGTCAAGCAAGCCAATGAGATGTTTTGAAGAAAAAAGGTCGCCCAAAGAAGGTAGTACAACCGGTGTTGCAAAAGTATCGCAAGCAACTCCCTCCAATTATTCAAGATTTCGTGATTAGTACCCACGATGTTCCGAAAGATGGAAATTGTGGGTTTCCCGTTATCTCGCAACAATTGGGACACCTAAGTGGAGCGGTTGAATAGAATCTCACCCAATGCAAATACATTAGAAAGAAGATGTCCGCTCGACTAGAGAACGACAAAGAGTTCCATATATCAATAATGCTAGAAGGTTCAATGGAGGAGAAAGAAGAAACTTTCAAAGGTTTGCTAACTAGTGTTAAAGTCCCGGAGGGAAATGCACCGATCAAATGGGAGCATTGGTTGAGAATGTCGGAGTTTGGCCATTTATTGGCGGATACATGGAATTGCGTGGTACATCTTTTTAGTGAGGGACTATCTATAGCATTTGCACCGAAACATGCGGTTTGCATGAACCAACTCAAGCATAGAAGAATTGTCATTGCTTTGGTGGATAAAAATCATTTTATTGGTCTAGAACTCAATAAGGAATGTCCATTACCTCCTCTATGTAGGTTTAGTTTGTGGGAGAAGTTCACAGACAACAAGAGCAAGGAATGGATGAAAATTTATGAGGACAACATGGCCCTTTGGAATGTTATAGATGAGTCTAGGGAATATCCCATAGATTTGACTAAAGGAGGTTCAATAGATTTGAATAAACTCCCTCCAATAGATTTGAGTGAGGAGTGATTTTGATTAGGGAATAAGGAAAATTTTTGCGGAGTGTACAATGGAGTACTAGACAAAACATTCGTACTTTTTGGAGTACTTTTGTAATCGCATGCGTGCTTTGTGTAATGTACTTTGGAGTGCTACAAATGAATGAAACAGATGTGTTTTTTTGGATGCATTCTCAATTGGGCGGCATCATAGTTATTACACAACCCTGCCGGCTCTCCCAGGGTCGGCACGTTATTATTTCGTCAGACTGCCGGCCAAAATGCATGACAGTAAAGGAAAAAGCTACCTCATACGGCCGGACGGCGGCAATGTTTATGAAATTCATCATGCCGGCGGATAACTCCTTAAAAATCTTGTTCCTGGATGTTTTTTTTTCTATCAAGCCGACATGGTCCGGCTTTTGCAAAGTTGCCGGCTTTTACTGCGCTGACATTTTTTTGGAGGAGAACCATGCTGTCTAAGAGCTCCCTCAAAAAAATTCATAAATGTTATTTTCTATCAAGCTGGCAATGTATATTATAATATCGATGCCGACAGAACAACCGTCGGCAAGCTTTTAATTTAGTATAATGCCGACTATGATGCCGCCGGGAAGCTAATAATTTAGAACAATGCCGACTATACATCGGATACAAACCTTAGTTAAAGCATACAAACGTTAAAAACTTAACCCTAACACATTTGGGACATAGATAGTATCTTTTTCCGTTACACAATTTTTTAGGAGAGGTAATTAGCTTCATCTTACCGTCGCAACATGGATTTGTGCATGGTAGAAGGTTGATTTTAGCAACTTCATCTTTATACGGGGCTAGACGCTCATCTATCCAATATAAAAACCCACAAAAAGTGCATTTTGAAGTGTACGGCTGATATACATCTCCTGTTGCAGCTTTCATGAGAAATAAGAATCCCTTACAACCTTCAATAGTTCATTTGCTTCCTTCAAAGGGATAATCGTTGGAAAAATGACCACTAAGTGTATAAAGACTACAAATATTTGGTTTTGAAACTTCCATTCTTTATGCAAGGTTGAAGATGAAGTTGGGAATGCTTTTATAATAACAACATACCTAATATCTTGATTTTAAAATTTCTAGCCGTTGAGCATTAAATGGGTTGTACTTTGTACCTAAAAGATGCAACTAACATTTAGGCCAGCAAGGTATAGATTTCATACCATGCCGACCTCTAGTACTTTGTCTATAAAAGCATAAACAGAATAATAATTTCTAAATCAACTAAAACTGAAAATTAAAATAAGTTTAACAAGTCTAAAACCACATTCTAAGAGTTCAAAACATAATTTAATAGTTCAAACCAGAATCTAAGTTTCTAAAGCAAGTAAAACATAATAAAGTTTAAGAATTTCAAGGATCCTTCTCATTATTGTTATCTTCCTACCCATCACTAGATTTTTCACCAGCATCAGCTTTTGTTTTTCCCTTCCCCTTTACTGGACCTATGTAGTCACCATCCTCATTGTAATATGGGTTCACTCCAGAAAAGTCACATGCCCTAAAAAAAGTTCTTGGATCAACCTCCTCTTCTTCCTCCTCCTCCTCTGATGATGTGCATTCAACATAGTTGAGGGGATTGCTAGGAATGTTCATAAACCTTAGAAATTATTCAAGATCTTCCTTACGCATCAAGCATAGTTTTCTTACAGGGAAATTCTTTTCAATTTCATCTTTGGGATCTTCTAAATTGGGATAAATTGCGTTAATAAATTGGAATAACTCTTCTGCACTGTTAACAAGACAAGGTAGATCTTCTTTTGTTTCCTCTGGGAACCTAAACAATACACAAATAAGATATATGAAAAAAAAACAACACAACACTGTTGAACTCAAGATATTAGTCGATTCATGGTTTGAGTGAATACAATTTTCTTCTCCCTTCCACTTTATGTGTATAGGGAAATGGTGAGCAATTTATTACTGTTCTCCTTGTTTCTCAAAGAAAAATAATCAATTCCTCAACACTTACCCATACACATAAAGCGGGAGAGAGTTGAATATTATTACACATTTTGGTCATCCATTGGTCGGCAAGGCCGATAAACTAAACAGTGCCGACCACCATATCGCCGGCAAGGTGTTAACCAACTACACTACCGACTACATTAAAGTCGGAAAGGTGTTAACCAACTACCTTGCCGACAAATAAATAGCCGAAATGGTACTATTTATGAAAGATGCCGACTAATAACTTAGGAAATTAAGGTTTCTGTGGCCTAACGTCGGCATGGTACAAGTCTAAAACCTCGCCGACCAAATATAATCCGGCATGGTTGGTTATTATACCATGCCATCCCTGGTTATTGTCCAACAGTCGCCATGGCTCTGATGAAAAGTCGGCAGGTTAATCATCTTGAGACCATGTCGGCTCTTTCAAAATACCAATGGTCGGCGTGTTGTTCAACTATCGACCTTGCCGGACAAAAACCTGAAAATCATAATTTTTGATTTCTAACCTAATCTAACAATCATATAAAATAATACAATAATGGGTTTGAGTTTATAAATCACTTACAATCTTCTTTTCGCCTGTAGAGGTTTCTTTTCAGCATCTTCAAGGATTGCATTCTTGGGTTTACTCGTTCCAACCTTTCCCTTACCTTTTCCCTCTAATTTGTATCTTTTCATGCTACTAGTTGAATCTCTCTTGCTGCTGGATTGTTTAGAATCAACCATTTTTTGTAGAAAATCAAAATTGAAAATTTTGGTTGATTTTAGGTTTTTGGAATGAAAGAGAAGAGGTGAGGGATTAGAGAAGAAGGATTAGAGGAAGATTAATCAGTTTTTAGTTTTTAAGTTTAGGGTTTAGTTTTAGGTTAATTAGTGTAGGGGTATTAATGTAACTTTACCACGTTTTGCCCTCCCCTTAGTAAGGGCACATGTCCATTTAAATTTGGGTATACCCCAATTAATCTGGGTATACCCCAATCAAGCCAGGAGTTTTAATCCACTCAATTAATCAATCTAAACTCAATTAATTAAGCTAATTAGATTTTTTAGTGTTAATTAAACAAGGGTATATTAGTCATTTAGAAAAATATATTGCTAAGGGGTGGCCTCTTTTACTTCAAAATGACATTATTTTGTCTTTTGGGTATACCCCAATTAATCTGGGTATACCTAATCAAGCCAGGTTTTTTTATAGATCATTTTCTGACTCTGCAAAAAGCATTCATTCGTAAAACCACAATGAATTAATTTACAAATTTGATTACCAAATATTGGGATTAGCACATAATATTGGGATTTATAAGTGATATCTCTATAAAATCCTCAAAAACCTAGTATTTTGGTTAATTTGACCATCCTGCCATCGAAAATAAATTTGAACTGTTAGATGCATTCGCCAACTCAAACAGTATATGTATATATTTAAGTGCAAAAGTAAAAAGGGAGGATAATAAGTTGAGAATGACAACAACAGTCAAAGATGTGCAGGTGCATTTCCACATTATTACATGAATAAATTACGGTTCCCAGCAGACAACGCAAACTGCAAGGAAAGCAGTTAAAAATTATAACCACATCACGTGATAACAATTTTAAAGAGAAATTTAAAAATAAAATAAATGATTGGAGTCATTATCCAAAAAACTGTTAACAAAATACTTTTCAGTGCTCGTATTCTATAGTGTGAGGACATTTATAACAAAATCGTCTAATAATACATATAGGTATTTTAGAAAACACTCGTCTCTTGGGTGAACATAGTCACTTTGTATTATTTTTTTCAGCAGTATCGTGGCTATGCCTATGCAAGTATTATAGAGTGTGACTTAGCTGGATGAGAAAGAATGTAGAGAATATAAAGGTTGACTAACAGTACTGTGGATATAATTTACACTATAATTAGAAAATGGAAAGAGAGAGTACCATGGAATAAGATGAACTCTGTCCTGTTGAATCAGATCATGAATGTAAACTTACATGAAAGGATTTCTGGTTTTTTCAAGGTGGGTAATCATGGTAGTAATCTTGATTATGCTTTATATGAAACAACTTCTTTTTGTCTATGGCACATTTGGAAAACTAGATGCGCAAAATTTTTTGATAACATAAATGTTTGTGCTGAGGCTGTTTCTAATGCAGCTATCATCCAGATTAATTAGTGGAAAAGTACACTCATGGCTCAATCACAGCATGCTCAGTCAGTTAGACAGATTCAACATCACCGGGCTCCTCCTACTAATGACATGATCAAATTAAACTTTGATGCATCTTACATTAATGATAATAGTTTATCTGGATGGGCACTAATATGTAGAACTGCTACAGGTGACTGCAATGGACTTCGAGGAGGTGCATCTCCTGCATTAGACCCAGATTAAGCTGAAGCGCAGGCACTTCTAGAGGCAGTCTTATGGGCAAAACAGAAGGGACTCACAAGGATACAGCTAGAAGGTGACTGCTGGAACGTAATTGAAGCTCTCAAAGGAAAACATTCATCGGTGAAGTGGACTACCCATAATCTAATACAAGATGCTTTAGATATTTTAAGTACCTTTCATTTTTGGTCTTGAAATTATGTGCATACATATGCCAATCACTTGGCAGACTCACTAGAAGACTCTGGTCCTGAATGGGTTTCTTCCCTTATTCAGCAGGACAAAACATTCACGTAATTTCATTCTTCTAAATAATAGCATCTTTCCTAAAAAAAATAAAAAAAAATAAAAATAATACCAAAGAGACTATTTTTCGCTACCTTCCATATTCTGTTGTGCACAACAACGAGAAAACATCTGAATTATATTATATACAATTTACACTATGGTTAGAAAGAAGTTTATCCCATTGTCTCCAACAAAAGAAATTGCATGACGTACAACGACAAAAATTAACTAACTCACTGATATTGCATTATAATATAAAGAAGCGTATCCCATTGTCTTCTTACATGCCGTCTCTCAGGCGACTCATGCCGGAGATTGGAAACTCATTCCAATCTCGGATTTCATCATGTGTTCGTCCTATTCGTTTGTTTCTTTGATTTCTTGTCGCTTTTCTTTACCACGTTTGCTTGATTTTGCCCCTTTTTTTTCTTTCGTTTTTCCTCTTTTTTGTTGTGGTTTTGCTTTTCTTTTTTTCTTCTTAGGGTTTTAGCATTATTCATTAGGGTTCGTTCTTTGTTGCTATGCCAAGGGTTACTCGATCCAGTGCCTCATTAGATTCTCAGGGCTCCCATTCGTCGCAGACTTCCTCTTCACATCAGCCATGGCCTGCTGCTTCGCCATCAACTTCAACTTCCTTCTCTAACATTGTTCACTGCCCTTTCAAGGACGTTCACGACTGCACCGATGGAGTCCATGGAAGAGGCTATGTGAAAGGGTCCTTCATCAAACACTTGCATGATAAACACTTGATCTCTGAATCCAGCAAACATACTATCAGAGACTTGATCACCGGGGACCTGAATGTTTTTCGCAGCTTGGAGACTGTGCTTCAAAACTTGCGTATGTGGCTGTGTGGAAGATGTTGGTACTTGCACGCTTGGTCGAAGCCTTGTAAGGGGCGTAATGGTGTTGTACACGACTGCGTTATAGGGCCTTCCAATGGAGTTGGAGCTGACTTTCTGATTTATGGGTTGGACATGCCAGGAGACGCTCAGCTTATGCCTCTGGTAACTATTTCAGATGACGTGCGTACTGATTTGTCGACTGCTACTGACAGTTTAGTAGAGCCTTTATCTACTGACCTACTGAACATTTTTTTTCAGCGTCATTTCACTACAGTTTCGTGCATTCCTAACAAGTGTAGGTTGGCGTTCTCGAGGGCTTTAAAAGTTTGTCTTGATCGGATTCTAGCGAACTCTTCATGTTTGAATAACTGGCTGCGTCTGCTGATTTCAGGTTTTTCCTAGTTTTCGTAGTAGTAACTTAAGATTCGTTCTCTCGGATGTTGTTAAGATTAAATTAAAAGGTTTAAATAAAATAATAAACAAAAGAGAGTCACTGGGCCTAGAATTCCACCGCATTCACAACATAGAGTTCAATTATTCATTCTCAACAATTACCGCTCATAAAACACCGACTCTTCTTATGCCAAAGTAGATCGTCAAAACATTAACTGTATCCCCTAAGCATAGATTATCTTAATTCAAAGCATAACCTATCTAATTGAATCACAACTAATTTTATCAAATCATAAATTAATTAAAATTAAGTGCAAAAGTCATATAGAAAATAAATTAAAATCACTCATGTGTAAAGTTCGGCTTCCTCCATCGACCCAGTGTAGGGGTTTAGCTAGCCATGACTTTCTCAAAAGCCATAAAAAGATTAAAATTAAAATTAGCTAAACAAGAACAAAAATAAAGAGATCTACTCCAAACCCTATTCTCCTTCCAGTAGCACCAGCTCTGTCGCCCCTCTCTAAAATACGAAAAACCCAATCCCCCTCTCTGCTCCTCCAATCATATTTCGTAATCAAGGCAAAAATCCTTTAGTTTCCTTATCCGAGCAAAAGAATTAATTCCCATTCAATGTATAAACAATTAGCTCCACGATCTCCTCTCCATCCATATATTTCACTTCTATATATATCACCCAGATCTTCTTAATTAAGTGAACGAATATCTCCACTAGACCAGCTCAACCTGAACCCCAACTTCATTGGTCGAACCACAACACCTAAGTCCATTCTCTGACCCTCTATCTGACCACTGATTTCAGCTGACCACAAATTTCTGTTCGTTTGTTGCCATAATGTTGATCACCTCCGTCGAACAGCCCATATGCCAAGACCCATCAAAATCCAAACAATCAACGGCAAACTCTCTATACTTCGAACAATACTCCTGCTGTCTTCTCATCAGCCAAACCATTACCTCCACCAACTGTATTCAATTGTATCCACCATCACCAACTGCATCCATCTTCTTCATTGATCATTTTCACTTAAACCCATCACTGCCTGCAATATTTCTTCCTCGTCACAACACCTCAATCAAGCTCCTGGCAACTGCCAAAGATGCCGCATACTCAATTAAGCAACACATGAACCAAAACTGATCTTCTTTCAGGCTTTTTTTCACGAGTATTGGAAGTGCAATTTCAGTGTGTCCTCCGGTGTACTTCAGCTGGTTGTATGGGGTCCCTCCTATAGAACACTCGATTTCACCACAAAACCCATCACCACTGGCAGTTCAATAACCAACGCCATTTCTCGCTGGTTGCAGAGAGCTGCTACCATTCCAAACACCATAGCTCTATCCATCGTCGCCATCATAACCTCCAGCTAAATATTTAGCTACCAGCGAATGATTCTATGGAATCTCTCCTCATCTGCAGCCTATAAATCAACCTCAGGCATCAATACACGGATTTTTCGCAGCCATCTTCAACTGACAATCAAAATCAGCGCGTCTGTTGTGCGTTCTTCCATTATGAGTTCAATTTCGATTCCAGTTATGGACTGCATTAGAGTCCCATTGTTTCCGTAAAGCTGCTGCCTCCAATTTAGCCAACATCCATAAACATCGACGAACACAGCCCCTCCTTTGTTGCCGTTCAAGGGCCCTAGAATGACTGTTACTTCCTGGAATTATTTTTGTCTTCATGAGCAAAGAGGTAACGAAGAGAACGGCAAGAATCCTGATGAAGTTAAGAACGTCTTGACTTTCAACCATTCGTCTTTGATTTCTCGACCCCGCACCATGAATAATTAGGAAGTACTCAAAGACAAATAAGATGTGGTGTTGGTAGAATTAGCCACGTCTCCAACTTAATAACTTTAGGCTCCAGTGGAATTCAGGTGCTTGTGTTTAGTCTGTGGCTTGGAAATGGTTCCATTATGTTTTGGCAACTTGACTGCCCCTTGCAAATTCTTAATGTCTCTGGAGCCGTGCACTGCAGCATTGGGACTTTTTAGTGGCAAACACCATTGTAACCCCCAACTTAGCCGTTTATCTCTTCGGTGATCGAATTTATTTGTACTTTCTACAAAAGCACTAAAATAGAATGATTAGCCAAAATATTGAGTCCTAGCCAATATAAATATGGGGATAAAATGGTGCACTTACGTGCCTATCATCTGCTACTGCTGCCTGTTTGCATGCTGTCTTTGGTTCTTCCCAAGAGTGCAGCTGAGAGGAAGTCGATCAACCGCAAGCGTTTGCAGGTGGCTTGTATCTTCCAGGCCCTTGATGTATGGAGGGAACCTAACGGGTGATTTTCGTTAGTCAACAAATTGCTCCAGCAGCCAGTACGATGGGGTTCTGAGAGTGGGGGAAAGGGTGCGGAGCCGCAACAACTAGACAACATCACAGCATGCCAACGTAAGATTAATGCCGGACATTTTGCAGCTGCGATTCGGGTGCTGTCCTCGTCAGGTGTCGCCCCATTTGACGACAAGACTCATGTTGATTTGCTCGAAAAATATCCTTTCGCTCCTCCACCAGAGGTTCCCTTGGATGACTTGACCATGTACCCTATATTTGTTGGCCCCAAGGCTGTTCTAGGAGCCATCAAAAGTTTCCCTAAAGGTATGTCATGTGGTCGAGACGGCCTACGTGCACAACACTTGGTTGATGTTTTTAGTGGAGCAGCAGCGGCCATGTCGGATGATTTGCTTTCGTCTATTTATGGGGTTGTCAACCTTTGGATGGCTGGAAAATGCCCCATTGAATTAGGCGAATTTGTTGCTAGAGCACCCTTGACACCTTTGCTTAAACCTGGTGGAGGTCTTAGGCCCATCGATGTTGGTACAGTCTCGCGCAGATTGGTTTCCAAGGTGGCTGCCTTTTCCGTTGGGAAGGATATGACATCCTATCTGGGAGACGACCAATTCGGAGTTGGCGTTCCTGTAGGAGGAGAAGGAATTTTACATGCTGTAAATCACCTTTTGGAGTTGAAGGGTCATTCAGACGACATGTCAATGCTGTTAATTGACTTTTCCAACGCCTTTAATATGGTATGTAGATCTCAGCTCATCAAGGAGGTTCGTCTCCACTGTCCAGGTATTTCTAGTTGGGTAGAATTTTGCTACCTTCGACCAGCTAAGCTTTATTTTTCCCAGTACATTTTATCTTCCGCACTGGGAGTGCAACAAGGTGACCCCCTTGGTCCCCTTCTTTTTGCTCTTACTCTTCACCCTTTAGTGAAGACTATTGCATCTCGTTGCACTCTGGATTTACATGCCTGGTATTTGTATGATGGTACTATTGTGGGTGACACTTTGGAGGTTGCCAAGGCCTTGCGTATCATTGAATCAGAGGGTCCTAGTAGGGGGTTTCATCTAGATATCAAGAAGACGGAAGTATTCTGGCCTTCCGTTGATCCTAGAAGAACAAAAGAGGGTGTTTTCCCGCCGGAGATTGGTAGACCTTCAAAGGGTGTTAAACTCTTGGGTGGTCCTGTGAGTTTGGATACGAACTTTATCAGTGATATGTTACTGAAAAGGGTGTTTAAAACTGTTCAATTAATGGAGTCGATCAAAAAACTCAGGGATCCTTAGAGCGAGATGCTTCTACTACGCAATTGTACGGGAGTGTCTAGACTTTATTTTTCAATGCATACCACCAATCCTGATGCTATTCAACCTGCTACTGATCTCTTTGATGATAAGATTTATCAGTATTTGAGGCTTCTTATTACTGGCGATGGCGCGGGTTTTGGTACTTTACAGAAGAGATTGGCTACCTTTCCTATCAAGGATGGTGGTCTTGGTATTTACACCATGGATGACACTCGTGCTTATTGTTTTCTTGCATCTCAGTGTCAGACTACCTCAGTGCAGAAAGTGATCCTTGGTGATTTATTCTCAGCAGATAGAGGTTCAGCCTATCAACTGGCTCTTCAGACCTTTACCCAGGTATGTGGATTATCGTCTACTTACTGTGTCGATGATTCTGCCCCCCCTTCCATGCACTCCCTGGCAGTAGTTTATTTTGATGCAGTCAAGAAGCAAATCCCAGACCAATTCCTTTTGTCTGCAAGAGATTCCGCACTTTGGCAATGCAATCGTGTCAAGAATTCTCAAGATTATCTTCTGGCGGTTCCCATCAGTGGTCTCAACCAATGCCTTGGCCCTCAACAATTTAGAGCTGTGCTTTGCTATCGTCTTGGTATTCCCCTTTTTCCCGACAATAGCCTCTTTCCCAGTTGCAATAAATCTATGGACATCTTTGGGGATCACGCGCTTCATTGCGCTAAGGATATTGGTTATAGGTTTCGCCATGACGTTGTTCGTGACGTTGTCTTTGACATATGCTACAAAGCTAATGTTCCTGCCCACAAGGAGGTTCCTCTTGGTCTCCGTTCAGATGATGGTAAGGACCTAAATCCCGCGGATATTCTCGTCCTCAACTGGGAGAATGGGAAAGATGTTTGCATGGATGTTACAGGTGTCTCTCCTTTCACTGGTGATGGCGTTCGTTCTTTTGTCCCTGGAAAGGCTATTTCTGGTGTTGTTTCGCGCAAACACACCAAATATTTGGAAAAATGCGTTTCACGTGGCTATGGTTTGGGGGTTTTGGCTTTTACTACCTTAGGTGAACTCGGGGAGGATACTTTGACCTTTTTCAAGCGTCTAAAGAATTGTTTCTTTAGCAATGACGCTAGCAGTGGTTTAGGTAAGTTTATTTTTTATAGATTAGGCATTGCTATTCAGAGAGGAGTTGGTGCCCAGCTTGTAGCTAGGATGCCAACCAAAAGCTTTGTATGATTAAATAAGTAATTTTGATAAATAATATCAATACATATAAAGACATGTAAGAAATTATTTTTCCGATATCAACACAATTCCAGTGAACAATATGAATTTACCTACAGACAAAATCAAGACATTTTTTCAATAAATTTCGTGCAAAAGGGGTTGGAATTTTTTATGTCGAGAATACAATTCGTTTTCATTTGGATAGTATAAGCTTAAATTTACATGTGCTTGTTGGATATAAGAAAACATACCTTGTCAACATCCATAGACTGGCAAGTGTGTCACCATTTTTTGGGAAGGCCATACTGTAATGAAGAATAAGGAACTGAAAATCTTAAAGCAAGCATTCAAAGATTTAAAGAGTTATGATAGTTTTTGAATTATGTACAAAAATGCTTATGTGGGATCTGCTTCTACCAATAGTCGGAAAAAAAAACTAGCAGTCGATGCCATCATCTGAATCCAACTTGCCTAAGCAGTAAATGTATCCAAGCTGTCTATGAGCAAAACATGAAAACAGAGTGCTTAAAAAATGAAAACAAGGAGTTCAAAGCTTAGGTAATCATGAGCCACAATCAAATTTTAACTTGCATATATAAACTAATATTTCGATCTTACCCCCATAAAATTCATAAGTTGTTCGAATATCAGTTTTAGTTTATCATTTCTTTGAATGGGGACTATTCATTTACAATAAAGAGTCCAAAGCTTCAGTGGGCGATCATGAAAGTCATAATCAAATTTTCACTTACATATATACTCCAATTTTGGCTTGCCCATAAACTAATATGTTGATCTTACCCATGAAATTCATAAGTTATCCAACATGAATCAAAAGAAGGAGATATAAGTCTCGTTGTAAATAGCTACAAAGCCATTCAATGTTAAATCGCTTTGAAAAATTCATGGTCATCCAAAAACAAAAGTGAAAATTCATTGTTGTCGTTGAAGTTGTTGTTTGGATAAGTACAAATAATCCGGAACAAGTTGACCGATTCGCCTAAAATAAATAAAATAATTATATTAACCATCAAATATAAATGATTCCATAAAAAAAATCAAATATTAATGACGGGCATGAAAAAGGAAAAAAGTTTGCTCTTGCAGCGCTAGAGCATTTTTGATCTAGCGCTGCTAGAGCCGTTGGATGTACTAATCCAACGGTGGTGGTTCCCAGTGCAGCTTTTTACTCCAAGGGTAAAAGTGTAATTTCCATCATAAACCATCACAACCCTTGGATTAGTGCATTCAATGGCTCTAGCAGCGCTAGATCAAAAATGCTCTAGCGCTGCTAGAGAAAAATCGCTTCCCATGAAAAATGGGTAGATGATTTAGGAAGGTTAAATTTGGTAGACTAAATAAAGTAAAACACGAAAATGCCCTTATGTTTGCTATTAAATACAATATTACCTAGAAAAGTGTGTAAACACGTATTTTAAAAAATTTTGTGGGCAAACACAAATTTGAACAATGTGTGACGGGTAATCGTCCAATTTTTAAACTTTCAATGTGAGGCCAGCAATTGCAACTCAAATTATATGTGAAAATTTCTGAGGAACCCAAATTTGCTTCCTCTCTCTTCTATTAAGCCATCATTAAGATGGGATATATTTGTAGCCCAAAACACAAGATCTACGACTAAGATTAATAGTGTAGGTTAGATTTATATTTTCATATTTTCAACTTGAGTAAATTAACCTTAATTAGTTAAAGTATTATTAACCAAAATATTTTCTTTAAAAAAAAATCGGATGATGATGGGTGTTTTTTACGGGTGTAATTTATGGTCAAACCATGAATTTGTTTCTTGAATTCCGGCAGTTATATTTATTCTCTACATGCATTGAAATTGTCTTTTCATCACCGAAATCCTATGGTTTGGGTCATTCGTTATGGAGGGACATGGTTTGACTCAATGAATATTGACGGACTGGGTTGAATCGGTCAACCTGATTGATATCAAAAATACTTTTTAGCCCTCAAAGTTAACTCAACCACACCAGAAAATGGGTATAGTAAAAATCCATACCCATTTATCATATTTATTTTTCTTCCTATTACAACAACACTATAGTCGTTCGCCTATTACCATGGAATCTCATAATAAAAACATTACCGAGAATATCTAAAGCTACCCCCGACAACGAGGAGTTTACGGTTAACCCGTAAAGAGATATACTCCAGCATTAGAAAGTAAAACAATGCACCCACTAATTTTTATACTACCGACTGGCCAACGTATCTAGTAAAAATTATACGACTCTGCAATAGAGTTACCCAACAAAACATTTTAGGTATTTTGAGAAAAAGGTCCCATTATTTTTAATAGTAGCGAATGGCTGCCCTACCTAGTACAATTTATATGACCGTTCAACACAGTTACACATTAAAAACTTTAGTAGTACAAGAATAAGGTACCCGTGTTCGACTGAACTTCGACAAGAAAGTAAGTATATAAGTTTAAGTAAACTTTGGTTGTACTGATGTAAGAGGTTAAATCATTGGGCAGTTTCACGATTGCCTCCATAATATCGACAATATCAGCACTGTATTCCCTGCTAACCATAGACTGAACCTTGTCCACAAGGGATGCTGCTAGTCCCCTCTGCAGAATGTGATATCCATTTATTTAGGTGGTTAGAAATACATTTATAACGAAAATAGAATTTCAAATATGTATGTCTCTTTAACGGTATGCAGACAACTCACCGCGTGTGCATAGGCGTTATGTGGTATCTCATGAAGACCATTTGCAGGTCCGATACGTGGCACGGTAATACCAGAATACCAGTCATTGTATTCAGGGAACACGGCACTAACACTCTTGGGGTTCACACATTCACCTTCTATCATGCAAACTAGATCTTTCCAATTTGCTGAAAGCAGACTCCTATCAGCTTGGAACACACACATCTTAGATAGTTCACCAAACCCTGCTTTCTCCACCATTTGAATCTGCCTCGTTTACAACTTGTCCCTCCATTTTTAAGTTGTTGTGTGTGGTCATAGCTCTTTACCAGTTCCATTTTCTGCACACAATTGGTAGTAGTTGCATATTAGTGTACAATAACAATGTATTTACTAAGCCAAAAAAAATGTAGTTCCTTCTGCACCTGTCCCTGTTGAATTTTGGCCGATATATGTGCTTTATGATCGTGCAAATGGATTATGTCTTTAGGACAAGCAAACCAACTGGAATCAGTCTCCCTACCGTCTTTGGACAACGACATCTCCTCCTAAGTGACCATGATTACATAAAAAACATGGTCAATTTCTAAGTTCCAGGCACACAGTCTCTGGTAGACCATTACTACAGATGGATAAGGGATAAAAATAATACATCATATAAATAAAACGAAAAAATGATAATGTAATAATCTATCTTACGACTTTTGGGTGAACCAAGTACTCATAAAGTGTTTTTTTTTTATCGTTTCACATCCTAGTTCTTGTTAGCAACTATGTAAGGGTAACCACACTCTCCCGACTCTCTTCCAAACAGATCATTCAGGCTAGGCCCACAATTAGATAAATTGTAATTTAATTTTTAGTACTTAACTATCTTGATACAACATATGGCCATAAGCACACAATGTCAACTAAGAATTTACCCCTCACTTGCATATAGGTCTGTTTCAAAATTGCGGTTGGAGGATTATGCTTACCGCAACAAATTGCATATAAATTCAGCCAATCAAATACAACCTTAATTTCTAAATTTATGGTACCTAATTGGATTATTGTAGAATAATCAAAATACGATAACCCTAATACCCTTTCATTCCGCCTCATCAATTAATCAAGGGAACTTAGATGTAAAACAGGAAGATTGGATAACCAAATAGGAACCCAACATTTTCTAATTTTCTATCCCACCAACAACCGAAATACCCAAGAATTAGTTAATATACCCTAACTGATATGCATACCTAAAATTAAAATTCCCTGAAAGTTACAAAAACCCTAGAATTTACTTACTTAACAGATCGAGAAGGGAATAAAATTAAGAGAATAGGTTTCGGTCTGACAGAAAATAAACCTTGGAGAAGTGAATGGAAGAGAAACAAAAGAAACCGTAGAAAAAATGAAATAAAATTAAACTCATTTGCAGACAAATTTAATAGAAAGGCTATTCAAATTAAACTCAAGTACTCACCTTTCTCCCCAGTCATGTGAAGTTAGGTCTGTGCTTTTTGTCTGAAGAACTTTGGAGAAACAGAAGTAGAATGAATATGAAAGACGGGTAAACCTCACAAACCCATTTTACCTTAACTATGGTTGCTAACTAACTTGGGTTAAGGGGTAAACTAGGGATTTTTTTTCTAAACTTAACAAATGGGAACGTACAGACTCACCAGTTCATCTTTAAAGGTTGAATTGAAACTTGGATGTTTCCGTGGGAAAAGGCAATAGTCTGGATTTCTGTGAGGAAAAGCCATTGAAATTGAATACGTTAAAGAAGTATTTTTTCATGGTATACACATATATATATATATACACGTCAATAGAATATTTGGACGTGGTCTATCTTGTTAAGATTGGATCACTTTTCATTTTTGGTTAGTCTTTCATGAACTCCTCTCTACCCTAGAAGAGTGGTGATGTCACGCGCATGTGCGCATATTAGTAGAAATGAACTCGCACCTTAGAATCGTCGGATTTGTTCCTAGGGATGTCCATCTTGGATCCGGAAAAAATATATATTTTTATTCTAAGGCTTACATTTTAACGTCCATAACTTTCTCACAATTTATATCAAGTCTTTCTTCGTCTTGGTTATCGTGTACAGTATTCTCGAATTAGATCCTTCAAAAGTAGCACAACATCCACATACAAAATCAGCATCAATTGATTTATTTACAGTGTTGAAAAATGTTAATTGAAGAAAACGAGTATCAAATTGATAAAACTGACTACAATAATTATCAACAATTACCTAAGCTGTTTGGGGACGAATATATTTGAAGTTAATCATAAGATTCTATGTTTTGTTTTTATAACAGAGAAAGATCTTATGTTACTAGGGTAGGATATCAAGGATCAAAATGACGAAGAAACTTTAAGATCCTGTTGATCGGGTTAATATCTTCTTCGTGCTCAATCATCACAGTGAGAAAAAAAAAACCAAAATCAGGATGTCATTCTCTCATGTTTAAAAAATCATTCGAATGTATTTTCCGCTCCATCAATCTCTTTTCTTTTTGTTTTTTTCCATCTCTCTTGATTCAGCTTGGGGGAAAGAAAATTATCATGGTAACAGTTTTAAATGTTTAAACCTTTATCTTGGATTTGATGATAATGTCCTTGGAGCCTTTTGTTCTCCAGGATTCAGTTTTATATCATAAAATCAATAATATCTCTCGAGAATACAATAGTTATGGCGGAGATAATACTCCTTATTCTAAATAAGGTAAAGAGGATAATATATATTCTATTACACCCCCTTAGTCTGAGCGGGAGAGGAGCAAACGCTAAGACTAGACCGAAAACGAACAAATAGATGATGAGGTAGTCCCTTGGTGAAGATGTCAGCATACTGGTTTTCAGAGGGGACGTGTAGAACCTTAATGTCACCAATACGAACGCGTTCAAGTACAAAGTGTATATCGATTTCCACATGCTTGGTGCGCTGATGTTGAAAAGGGTCTCCAGACATATAAATCGCGCTCACATTATCACAATATATGATAGTAGCACGTCGTAAAGGAAGATGAATCTCTAGAAGGAGGTTGCAAAGCCATGTAGTTTCAGCGAAAACATTTGCTACCCACCGGTATTCAGCTTCAGCACTGGATCGAGAAACTGTTGCCTGACGTTTGGATGACCAAGAGACGATGTTGTCACCAAGAAAGACACAGTAACCCGAAGTCGATCGACGAGAATCAGGACATCCCTCCCAATCAGCATCAGAGTATGCCGTTAATCCAGAAGTAGTAGAGACCGAGATAAACAAACCGTGATGAATTGTGCCCTGAAGATAGCGAATGATTCTCTTAAGGGCCTGCAAGTGGGGCTCTCGAGGGTCATGCATGAATAAGCATACCTGTTGAACTGCATATGATATGTCTGGTCTGGTGAATGTGAGATACTGTAAAGCTCCAGCTAGGCTTATGTATAGAGTAGGATCCTTAATCGCATGACCTGAAGTAGTACTGAGCTTGGAGTTGGTATCGACTGGAGTAGCCACTGGGTTACATTGTGTCATGGAGGCACGAGCAATGATGTCTTGAGCATATAAAGACTGAGACAAATATAACCCTGAAGATGATCGAGTGACAGTAATACCCAGAAAATGATGTAGCGGTCCAAGGTCAGACATGGCAAATTCCCGTTTCATCAAATCAATGAAGCGGTGTAGGAGAGTATTGTTAGAGGCAGTCAAAACAATATCATCAACATATAGCAGTAAATATGCCGTATCTGAACCGGATTGATAAACAAATAGAGATGAATCACACACACTACCACGGAAACCACAACTAGTAATAAACTTGGAAAACCTCTGAAACCACGCCCGAGGAGCCTGCTTGAGACCGTATAGGGATCTGCGTAGTCGACATACGTAATCAGGGTGATCAGGATCAACAAATCCCGGAGGCTGATGCATATAAACTGTCTCGGTCAGATCACCATGGAGAAACACATTCTTGACATCGAGCTGATGAATTGGCCAGGAACGCGAAGTAGCAATACTAAGAACAGTACGAATAGTAGCAGGTTTGACAACCGGACTAAACGTTTCAAAATAATCAACCCCAACCTGCTGAGATTTACCATTAGCAACAAGACGAGCCTTGTATCGCTGCAAGAAACCATCGGCATTATATTTGTGACGAAATAGCCACATGGAACGAATAACATGAGCATCACGTGGTCGTGGTACAAGTTCCCACGTATTAGTTTTCAACATAGCATTGTACTCATCTTTCATGGCGGCATTCCAATTTATATCCCTAAGAGCATACAAGTGAGAGCGAGGAATTGGGGAGATATGCGGTAAAGTTTGGACATGATTATTGAGCCGGTGGATTGGTTTGTGAATACCACGGGAAGCTCGAGTCACAGGTCGTGAAGGACCAGGTGGTGAGGGTGGAGTGGAACTTGATGGTGGGGAGTCTGTAGTGGGTGGAGGGGAAGGTGGTGAGGTTGGATAGACTGTAGTGGGTGGATTCTGTGCTGCAGCTGTTGAAACAGTGCAGTTGGGGACATGCGTCAGTCCTGGAGAGGTGGGTGGAGTTTGAACAGGATTGGAGATGGACTGACGCAGAGAGGGGATGGATTGACGCAGAGAGTGGGAGGTGGACAGACGCAAAGGAGGAAAGTTGGACTGACGTGGGAGTTTTGAGACTGACGCACTTATGGTCTGACGTGGAGAACTTGTTTGGACTGACATGGAGGGCAGGTGAGACTGACGCAGAGAAGAGAAGGTAGAGAGTCGTGGAGAACTTGGTTGGACAGATATGGAGGGAAGGTGGGACTCATTAGGTTGTTGGAGATTCTGAGGTGCAGTGTCAGAAGGTGGAGCAGACCGACGGTGAGGAGGTGTGTACATGCCTGGGAGAGTGAAAATGGGTTGGGACACAGCAGGGGGAGTGACAGTGGTTTGGGTGACAGCAGGTGAAGTCGGAGAATATGGGTATGAAAGATTATACGATGGATGTATGAGATAAGGGGGAGTCTCGACATTAGAAGGAGTATTTGTATGGGGGTTTATGATGGGGAAGAGATTTTCATCAAAAGTTACATGACGAGAGATAACAATATTGTTTGTGGCAAGATCAAGGCAGCGGTATCCACGGTGGTTGGGAGGAAAACCAAGAAAGACACATTTAGTGGAGCGGGGGGCAAGTTTGTGAGGAGTTGTAGAGGAAAGATTGGGATAGCATAGACAACCAAACGTACGAAGATGGTCATATGTTGGTTGGCGTTGATAGAGAATAGACACAGGGGAGGAAAAGTTAAGGATTTTTGTGGGAAGAATATTATGAATATAAACAACCATAAGGAGAGAATAGACCCAAAATTTTGGTGGAACGGAAGCGTGGGACATAAGAGTGCGAGTGATATCATTGACACGGCGAATCATACGTTCGGCCTTTCCATTTTTAGAGGAAGTTTGGGGACAAGAGAAACGAAAAACAAGACCATTATCACGAGAAAAAGTATGGAAGGAAGAGTTGTCAAATTCACGACCCATGTCACATTGAAAACATTTTATTTGTCGTTCAAATTGAGTTTGAACAAAAGAACGAAATTCCAAAAATTTGCTATAAACTTGGGACTTAAATTTCAAAGGGTATACCCATAGATAGTTGGTAAAATCATCAAGAAATATAAGATAATATCGAAAACCGGTATCGATATGTAATGGAATGGTCCATAAATCACTATGGATGATATGAAAGGGTGCAAAAGTAATGGAATTAGATTCATAAAATGGCAATCGAACATGTTTACTAACTTGACATGAATGACAAAGTTGAGAAGAATTATTCTTATTACAATGAATATAATTATTTTTGCGTAAGACATCTAAAATTGTCTTGCCAGGGTGGCCAAGGCGGCTATGCAAAATATCTGGCGAAAAAGTGGCAAGGGAAATGGGAGAAGGCTGGGACGATTTTGTAGGTGGCACGGCAGAGTTGGTGATAGGGTAGAGCTCCCCGGAACTATTGCACCGAAGGATAATCCTCCTCGAACTCAGATCTTTAACAGAAAAACCAGATGGATCAAACTCAATAGACACACGATTATCAGTGGTGAACTTACTAACAGAAACTAAGTTTTTGATAATATCGGGAACAACAAGAGTATTTTTGAGTTGAAGGGTGCGAGAAGGGAGGTTTATGAGCTTGGTACCACTAGCAGTAACTGGAATGCTATTACCATTGCCAACTAAAATAGACCGTACGGTACTAGAATTGGTAACGTTGTGTAAAGTACCTGAATCAGCAGTGAGATGTGAGGTAGCACCGGTATCCATGTAGAAAGCATCATCGGGTTGATGTAGATGCATACAACTATATGCCTCAGCAATGTCTGTGAGCTTCAGTTGTTCCATCGCCATTGATTTTAATGGTTTAGAGAAAATAGGATCGTAGAGGGGCTGATACCATATTGGATTTGATGATAATGTCCTTGGAGCCTTTTGTTCTCCAGGATTCAGTTTTATATCATAAAATCAATAATATCTCTCGAGAATACAATAGTTATGGCGGAGATAATACTCCTTATTCTAAATAAGGTAAACAGGATAATATATATTCTATTACTTTAAAAGACACAAAATATAGATTGTACGGATGCTATTAATTAGTATTAGTTTCCGGATCTTTAGTTTTACATCTCTGAGAAAAAAAATCTGACGACTCTAAACCGCGAGTTCATTTATGTTGTTGTGCGCACCACCGCCTCACAGCAGGACTCACCCTAGAAACTCTATTGGATTATCTAGCCATTTTTTATTTTTATTTTTGAACGGTGATTATCTAGCTAATTTAGGCTTTTAATTATAAGAATTAGTACTCGTCTTTTTTTTTTTTCTGTTTGTCATTCTTTTGTTCTCTCTAATTTTTGTTGTTTGAACTTTCCCTTATATCTCTCTTGTATCCAATCTTATAATCCCATTGGTCTTTGGTTATTTGATAGCTAAACCCTTAACCTTATTTGTTGGTATAGACCAGATATTTTTAAGGTTAAAGTACATCTTCTTAACCCTTAATAGTAACGTAATAGTGAAAATTGTGGTTTTTTAGAGGCGTAACTAATCACTAGTTGTGAAAATTGTGATTATCACTTATAATAATTAGAATTTTCACAAATTCGCCTAGTTAATTATAAGTTAAAAATTGGAATTTTCTCTAATTGTGTCTGACCCTTACGGCCATCAAACTAGAATTTTCACATCCGAGCCAGTGAAAATTAGAATTTTCCTAATTTTCCCAAGGTGATAATTGAGATTTTTTCTTTTCATAAACTTCTCATAGTGATAAACTAGAATTTTCACCTTCGCGCCCGTGAAAATTAGAACTTTCCCAATTATTCCAAGGTGATAATTGAGTATTTTTTTCTTTACATAAATTTCTCATGGTGATAAATGATGTTTTGGAGGAGACAAATAAATGGACGAGATAAATAAGAGTTATTTTAGGGAATTAGTTTAGGGAAGTTAAAAAATAGTTATTTTAGAGAGTGTTTTTAGGAATTTAAGATTAATATTAACTCTTTTTCACCTTTTTTTCTTTTGTTATTGTTTTATTCTTTTAATGAAATTAATTTAGTCTAAAGGTTATTATTGTAACTAAATCATATTATTAATAATTATGGGTTTTTTATATATATAATTTTAATGACGGGTTTCTGATATAGAAAAAAAGTAAATTGGGCGAGAAAAAGAATTCCCCCGAATTATAATACAAAGTATTGCGCCCGTGCGTTGCATGGGTTCAGACTATTTGAGTTAAATAGATAAGTCTGAGGCGGGGAAAAAAATATTTTAAGGGCATAAACTTTTTTTTTTAAATCATATCAAACTCTTTGGTTCCAAAAAGAATAACTTCATGGGAAAAAAATAACTTAGGTTTATAATTATAAAACAACAAATAAATAAATTTTGTCGCAATGACATAAGAAAAATTAATCTGCTGACCCATAGTCTAAAATATTCTCGGGAAAAACAAATACAATCTAACAAATAAAGAACAACTTCAATTGTAAAAATTCTTTAGAAAAGAATCTCATTCAATATAATTGTAATTTCTTAAATTAGTAATGTTGTATATCATCCATTATTTAACTGCATTATTCTTCCAAGTCAAGAGAAGGAGGATTACCTTTATTGTTCCATTAAAATGCAAAGTAAAAAAAAATAAAAAGAAGTAATTACTATCACAATTACATACGTTCGTTCTATAATATTCATTAAGACTTTTAGCTTAAATGATAAAAACCCATTTGGTGCCTTTGTGGTGTGTATTTTTCCTTTAAATGTAGCTTGATTCATTGGAAGAAGAAGAAAAATCGGTCTGGTATCAAAATAGAAAAATATTTATCATCCTTCTTCTTTGGTTGAAAAACTATTGGACCTCATCTTAATGCAAATTCCATATCATTCTCATATTCGGTGAGTACCTGCATGCTTATTTCATACCGTGGTTTTGAAACTTATCTTCATTGTCCTTCCTGCTAAAATGTTGACCAATAATTATGGCTTCAGCCTGAAGTGCGAACCAATTATGCACTAAATAAGAGGGTACATCTAGAAGAATAAAAAAACAGTGGAAGAAGGTGAAAAAAAATCCTATGAAGTGCAAACCTCATACTACCCAACTGCCTTTTCTGCTTGTGTTTTACGTCTATGAGATGCTTCCGTGTTTTTAATTGTTGATTTACTTCAGAAATTTTCTGCATGGTTAAATAAATTGATGATTTTTCTCCAATACACTAAAACTACTCTCTTTTTGGTGGTCCAGGATTGCGGTACAGTTAAGGTACTCATAACTCAAATTGCATAATAACAGAGATGTCTTTCCTTGGATGCTCGATGGAATAGCTCGCAAACGTGAAGTGAAAGACATTTCGTTCTTATGTTAAAGTTCATCATCTGATGTTGGCTCTTCCTCTTACACGAAATCAGAATCCTCATTTATTAACTTTCGTCTTGAGTTCTTGGTAATATTCCTGCCCTTTGAGGGAGCCACACTGTAATTCTTCATCATGTTGGTCATCAACTTCCCCTAGCCTTAAATAATATATACAATCAGAAGGATAAATAAGCGGCCACATAATGTTGTACTTAATACTTAAATAATTTATAAAATCAGGTTCACCTGGCCGGTAGAGATAAAGACTTGGATTTGCAATAACAACATTTTGCAGCTAAATTTGCAATCGCCACATTGCTTCTGAATACGAACAAATCAGACTAAGCCCGTTCCTTTTGGTTTTGAGAAACTAAGTTTTATACTAAAAAAATTGAACATAAACGATGAACCTGTGATGGACCAAAAAATTACGCCTTTGGTGCATTGCCCCGCAGGCTGTAACTTCCCCGATGCGCCATGGTGAAGCTATAACTTTTCCTTCATGTTAGTCCTTTCCCCGAAAGTGATTGTCTATAGACTGAGTCGAGACAATACAACAAATCGGTTCACACTTTGTGTGATCGTCTATGGAAACGAGATCGAGACAATACAACAATAAAGTGTGTTTACTTGATACAAAGGTCCGGACTTAACCAAACTGAATAGGATTCACGTATCAAGTAAATAGGAATTGACATTTGTGCAATTTACTTTAATTATAATAAAACAATTATAATGCGGAAATATAAAGTAAATGACACAGCAAGATTTTGTTAACGAGGAAACCGCAAATGCAGAAAAATCCTAGGACCTAGTCCAGAATTGAATACTCTCAGGATTAATCCGCTATACAAAATAAGACAACTTCATATAGTTGAGACCAAACAACTAAACCTATAGTTTACCTAGTTCCGTCTGTATTCCCACGCCTCCAACCTGTAAACAAGTCATGTACTTGGACCAATTCCTTTGGTTCATATTCCAAACAGTAAAGGAACAACAAATATGTTTGGTATCAACTCTCTTCAACCAAGTGATATGAATTGCGCAAAGGTTCCCTTGTTTGTCTTAACATAAACTCCTTTGCCAGGTTCCAAGATCTATCTTATGTTTAATCACCCAAAGGAAATTACTAAGATTAAGCCAACAACACTCTTCAACCAAGTGATATGTGTTGATGCCGATCTTCCTCAATTAATCAATCCAATCTACTACAAGGATAAACCGATTATTAATTGGATCCTCTTTTTCCAAAACAAGTATTTTGCATACCAAAGATTATAAAAACACCAAGTAAGAAATCTTCAATATCTTCTTTGTCTTCAAATATTCTTAGATCTTCAATAAACACCTGCACACAATCACTTGAATCTCTTGTGATCAATCACACACAGAACGGAGTCTGTTAATAATGGATTATCACAACATCGTCTTTAGATCTAACAACAGTCTAAAGATCCATGTCGAAACCTTGAACTTGTTTGAGTGAATATTATATCAGAAGAGAAGATTCTCAAGCATAAACAAA
Organism: Papaver bracteatum; assembly: GCA_023529315.1. Taxonomy (NCBI): domain Eukaryota; kingdom Viridiplantae; phylum Streptophyta; class Magnoliopsida; order Ranunculales; family Papaveraceae; genus Papaver; species Papaver bracteatum. The sequence goes on from JAJJWX010001756.1 coordinate 912,237, forward strand.
CTAGGTGCAATCAAAGTTCAACCTCCGTTAGTCAATCAAATCAATACGAAAACTAAAGATAAACCACAATATCTAGTTTCCCACCAATGGGTCGCACTAGAGCTTCTCAATCCCAAAGAAGACTTTAAATTGAGCGGCGGTAAGAGATTTTACCTAATTAGATTACTCTCATCGCCGATAGGTGGCTTCACCAGTAACAAAGACAAAAGGGTAAGTCTAGGTTACGTAGGATTAGTTTGCTATAAATACAAACTCAAAGTATTTATAGACAAGGAAGTTTGGACACCAAGGAATTTCCAAAACTGAAAACTATTCTCAAGATATTTTTCCATATTAACCCAAATTCGGTTTTCATAATTCATGTGAACGCATTGTCCAAAAATAATGATAGAAATCTCCTTGGAAAATCTTTAATTAGCAAATACACATTACTAATTCTTATTTTCCATATATAATAAAAACCCTTAATTAAAAAAGATTCTTATCTTATTTAAATTCGATCTTGGGATTTAATTCCTTCTTAGCCATTAAGGAATATCTTTGAACAAAATAGAATACGCATTAATGCACCGTGTTCAAAGAGTGACGACATCTTACTCTTGCAAGTCTTTACCATGCTTGCTCACTTGAAACCGATTTACCACACTTACAAACAAGTTTAGAATTGGTTCATCTGACTTTCAAGAACTATGTGATTGATCAAGTTGCACTCAATCACAACTCATGGGTTTAAGGTTCTACCAAAAAAAGTTTCGGTTCTACCTCCATGTGAGTATTGTGCATAGTTACACTAGCTTACCAAATATACGGCTGACTAGGTACTAGGATCGGTTCCCCACATATATTTGGTATCTAACTTGTATGCACTGCACATGTCCATAGGATCGGTTCCCCCTTCCCAAAAACGTGTTGCACATGTTCATAGGATCGGTTCCCCTTTCTTCCATAAATCTTGTTGCACCTCATACAAGGATCGGTTCCCCTTGTGATGCACTGCACCTCTTACTAGGATCGGTTCCCCTCTTCCCAGTAATAAGTTCAGACATACACAACCCGATCATACCTCAAGTGATTACTTAAGATCGGTTTCACTAATAAAAGTCATACCAATACATAAGTCAGGCCTCATGTGAATAGTTTTACCAAGAACACAAACAAGTCATGAGCGGTTATACTAATCACACATATTGGTCGTTCATAAGATATGCAATGAAGAATAGCCCCAATAACGCCTGGCGATTTCCTTTTCGGTTCACAACACATATCATGAACTTACTTCCTTAGAACACATGTAAACATTGTTCCCTAGGATGAAATCACCTCATACCCATACATAATCACAATAGCATTCATACGATTATGTCGATGTCTTATATACAAAGTTTAATGGTTAAGCAAGAAACTTCATATTGTATTCCTTAATACTATGTCCATCTAGAGTGTTCATGCTTCCAGTTTTATGTTTTCAATATGCACGACTTGAAAGATACGATAGGGAATGAAACAGTTCAAGTCAAATATCACTAACCTCAAGTGGAAGGATGATGTTGTCATTGTAGCTCCACACTTCTTCACTTCTTCAAGCTTCACAATACTTGTAATGTCTCACCCTAATACTTTCAAGCTAACCTATACGAAGTTGAATCTAGTACATTTAAATCAAGCGACTCTTAAATGAGGTTTTCTTCACTAAAATATGACAACCAAACTTGACATACCAACACTTGGTGGGTAGCAAACTTGATTTCTAAACTCTACTAAGATAGTCACCGTACTTGTTGCGATGTTTGTCACAACACTCGCATACTTAAATCACATGGACAGATAAAAAAATAGAAATAAAAAAGTGAAGTGTGCAAATGTTGACTTAAGTGAAAGATGTTACCCACAATACTGGTATGAATGTCGTCAAAGGATATATACTTATAGCACAATAGTTGAGAGAAGCACCCATTTAAATTGACCACATGATTAGATACTCTAAGCACATGTTTCCTTTTCAGTAAATACATGATAGTTGTCTTGGATCCTGCATTCCACTCTTGTTTAGGCGACGGAGATAGGGACAACGTTTCACACATACTACTATCCAAGTGTCGAGAACCTCATCAATAGTATTTTTGACTTGCTATATAATGATGATATGGTTTTTATTTTCATCGACTACATGGTTAGTCCGCAATTTCAGACCTATCATTTATTAGTGTCGATAAAAGAAGAGGAGCCTTATATTTATATATATATATATATTTACTTCTTGGCTCACTCTTTATGAGTGTAAGACAATTTGTATATGGTTCTTTTATATACTCAACCAATGATTACCTTGCTACAACATCCACGACAGTATCAGGATCCCACCAAATCACTTTAGAGAAACATAAAACTGCATAAATAAAAAGAAAGTGATTCAGTAATGATTAATTACGAGGATGAATCTTTCAAACGACTATCGTAGCTTAGTTTTGTATTAAATTATGAATGTATATTGTAGTTGCAGGAAATCCTACACTACACCCTTGATAAGATCTTACTAAAATCAACTCTCAATTGAAGATTAAAAATGAAACTTTACTATTTAATTCTCAAAATTGTATACAGAATTGAGAGAAATCAAGATTACAATTATTCTCTTGAAGTTTCTCTCTCCTCAAGAATATCTCAACTCTAAAAAATACATCATCCTTTTTTGTACATATTGGGTCTCTATTTATAGGGTAGTTACCTAATGGATGACAGCTAAGTCTTCTTTTATCTCGGATTTACATTGCGATCTCATCGCGATAATTTTATCTTTCCTTCTCGCCAAATTTATAACTATTGCAGATCACCACATGTTCTTTACATGTTTCTTCATTCGTCAGTCATTATGTCATTCCTTAAGCAATTATGCGACACTCGTCAGATGTTGATAAAATACTCGCGATGTTCTCGCAGAAACGTTGTTAATATTGCAAGAATATCGTTGTGGCGATATTATGGTCCTACATCTTGCCTCTTCTCATGTTTTTTATGCGAGGGAGGAAAGATCATGAGAACTAAATCTATTATAATGCCGCAACTGCTTATATTTTTGCATTCTTCTATTTTGACACGTTTTTGTATCCTTCGCCAGCTGTCTTAACATACTCTATCTTCCATTCAATCTTTGACACGTCCTTTTAAACTGTTGTGATCTGACCGTTCACGTCCTCTTGTTGCATTTATTTTCTCGAGATATTTCTTCTTCTATAAATACTACTTTCATTCTTCCTTTTTCCTCTTTTTACCTTCTTCTTCTTTCTCTGCGTAACTTCTCTGCAAATTTACTGTTCTTCCGCAAATTACGCATCTGCTACCGCAGTGATTTCTTTCTTGTTTTTCAATCTTTTCCTTCATTCCCATACTCTAAAATGGTTGTTTCTGGCGCTAAGAATTTGGCGGCTTTTAATGAGATGCGAGAAAAGCTCAAAAGCTCAAAAGTGAAGGTTTTACTTTGTCCACAATTCCAGATCAAAGCCCTAAATCTGAAATTTATCTCAAACTATTTTATGATCATCCATGATCTCACCAGAAAATCATAGTATCGCTAGGTCAACTTGAAGCTGGTCTTTCCATTCCTCTCTATGACCCAGAACTCCCATTATTCTATCAAATAATTTCCGACGAGAGGTTCTCGCGAGCAATATATCGATTAGGTGGAGATTGTATTAGATTACTACTTGAATATGCTTCTCGCGGTGATGATAAAGGATCTCGCTACCCTGAAGATGTGAAGAATCCTCAATTTAAAGATGTTCCCATTGTCTCTGCAGATTATACTGTGGAGAATTTCTTCAATAATTACAAGATAATCCCTATGAAGAGGGATATCACTTGATGGGGTGTGCGTTTGAAGAAAGAGAAGATCGCTGATGATAAAGCTCTTATGCTGGATATTGACTTTCATACACCTACTAATCAAGGTCCTCGCCACTCCAGCGATGACAAGTGGTTCATTTTTCCCCTAATCTTAGAGGGTCCGTACATCTCTGGTTCCCATACGCTTCATGCGAGTGTTGCAGAATATCAACCATGGGTTTTCTACTAGCCTCAAAAAACCAAAGAGGTATGTTCTCTTCAATTTTTGCATAATTAGTATTTATTTATTATCTTCCTCATGATATTATATTCTCGCTAATTCCTTCGATTTCTTCCAGATTAACAGGATGAAACTCAACTACCAGACTTTTAGAAAACACATCACTCTTTTAATTCTTAGATCCTTCACAGATGAAGTAAGAAATATCCTTTTATAAGTTTTAACAATATATTGTTGCCCCTATTTCTTATCTTCATCTGTACTCGTAGGTGATCGAGGAATTAGAACCATTAGAACCAAAAAACAAAGTGAAACCTTCAGTTGATCGCAAGGGGAAAAATACTGTTCCTCCTAAAGGAAAGCCTACTGCCCCTCGCATTCAGGAATCTGGCGATCCTCCTTCAAAGAAAAGAAAAACTAAACATTCTTATTCTTCAACTCTGTAACCTATTTCAGAAAATTCTAATGATGATTTTGGTGATGATAATGATGTCCCTTCCATAAAGGATTCTCCTCCTTCTGATTCTTCCATGGCTCAACTGTCTAAAATTTTTGGTGATTCTTCTAATGGAATTATAAATGATTACGGAGGTAAAGCTCTTAATAAGATATCCCAGGCCCTAGCCAAAGTCTGCGATGCCCCTGTTCTAGCTGATAATAATTCTCTCCAAGGAATCTCAAGATCGCTAACTCCCAGCCTTTTAAATTCGCTTGGTATCCTGGTATATTTCTAACCTTTCATTTTGTTTGTGTATTTACTTCTTTAGCATCCTTTAACCCATTCAGTTCTATCGCAGGTTGGAATAGCTTCCTTTGCTGCTTCCTCTGACTTGGATAAAAAATATACATCTTCCCTCCAAAAGAACATTGCTCTTCGCGAGAAGAATGAGAAACTTGACTCTGAACTTGTTAGTCTTCGCAAAAGAAATGAAGAATTGGAGAAGAATCTTTCTCAGCAATCGCTTAAAGTAACTAATCTTGATAGTGTCAATAAACAACTTCTAGGTACGACATTTTCTTCTCTTCTTTCATATTTTTATTTTCACTACTCTTTCTTACTTGATTCCTCATTCTCGCAGACACTTATGGTCTTACTGACGAAGCTTTAACCATTCGTTCTTTTCCTGAACCAATAGATAATGATGCTCTTCTAAAACTTCTTAATAATTCTTTGAATAACCCTCCCGATATTAATTCTCTTTCCATATATGAACTCAGATCTAAGTTTCGCCTCCTAGAAATTGATTATTGATCTTGTTTAGATATATCCCACAGATTCAAACAACTTCTCCACAATTATAAAGTAGAGATCAAAACTTTAAAGGCTAATAATAATGATCTTTCTAAAGATAAAGATCGTATATCTAGACAAGGAGCTGAAACTTTATCAAATTTCCATAAGATCATGCTTGAAATTCAAATTGAAAGAGATAGACTTATCCGCGAGAAAGAGGATTTTGTTGAAAGAGAAAACCAAATTCGCTCCCGTCTTCTTATTAAAATCGATGAAGAATTTTCTTGGGCTGCGATGGTTCTTGATAATGCTAGAAATAATTTATGTGTAGATGTTAGCCTTCATGTCGAACAAGCAGCCTTAATTAAAGATATGATTTCTGAAAGACAAGGTTGTCAACTGTTCTACTCTGTTAATTCCCTGTTTTTATTATTCTTCCTTGTAAAGTTTCTAACTTGTTGTCATATTCTCGCAGAAGCTGAAAAGAGATATCTTTGAAGAATAGGAGAACTTGAAGATGATAAGCATCAACTCGCGAACACTCTTGCTGCTCGCAATGACAAATATTCGAGATTGAAAGACAAGTTGAAGATTAATATTGCGAACTTTAATTTTCCCTTATTGAGGTTGGCAATAAATCCATTAAATTGGTTTGTGATGATCATGATATTTCTCATTCTTTGTATCCTGATCTTGCAAAAGAAATTCCAGCCAAAACTCCAAACCTTATTATCTCTAATAGCGAAGCTGAGGAATCTTGCGATGATGAAGATAATAATAATGATGATATTGAAGAAAAATCTGGCAAGAAAGAGAAGTCTAGTGAAGATGAAGGTAATGATGAAGAAGAAGAATCTGGTGATGAAAATAAATCTGATGAAGAAGATGGTGGATCTAAATAATTCCTTTTCTTCTATTGTCTTCCTTGTAATTTTTGTATATTTATTTCCTTATTCTTATAATATTGCTGCGAGCTTCTCTCATTTTCTGTGAGTTCCTCCAACTTATGAACTTCTTTAATGTATAAATTTCTTTGCCTCCATCTGATGAATTAGTGAACAATTATTTTTTGCAACATAGTCAATTAACATAATTATTACCCTTTAACTATTTATATAAGTGCGTCATATAATAAGATCTATGCAATTTTATCTTATGATGATGAATAATAATTTCATTATTCTATGCATTCCCATACTTTCCTCTATTATTCATCTGCAATAAGAAAAAATTGAGTAGAGATATTAGTTGTTAAATCTGTATATTGCCTCAATAATTTCTTCAATGAATATCGCTAGCAATAGTTGAATAAATATTGTACACCTTATGATATCTGCATTACTTATCACAATCTTTCAATCTTGTGGTCTTATTATGCCTTCCTAGTTAAAGGTCTTATTTTTCCACACTTTTCTTTTTGCGACAAAATCACAGAACATCTTTACTTTTACATGAATTGACCCATTTTTCTTTGAATTTTCTGCGACAATATGACATGTCTAAATCCCCTCGCGAGAATAAAATCCCATGACATTTCCGTCTTGCGATGAAATCGCAAGACGTCTTTACACTTTCATGTAAAAACCCATTGATCTCATCTAAACATATCTCTGATGGCTTGTTGCCTCTGTATAATTTATGTCACGCGACAATATGATAGGCCTAAATGTTCTTAGGATCATAAATCCCCATGACATTGCCGTCTTAAGACACTTATCAGCTCCCTAATGGAGGGTGTCGCCCTTATCTTCCCCCCGGTTGCCCCTTTAAGGAGGGAACATCGGTCATACAAGACTAGCTCCTCCCATCCAGATTTAAAAACAACCAGTTGTTTTCGCAGCCTCTTGTCCTTTATGCCTATATGTCTTATAGTTACAAGACTTCACCCTAAGTGGGGTTTTCTTCAGGCCAAGTGCATCATAGCCAAGACTTACCAAGGATGTCTAGGGTAGGTTCGTCCGTCCCGGGCACCCTTGGATCAACCGTGTACCTCGGTGCTTTAGTCATACTCTGCACTTCTTGGAATAGATCCTCGGTCGTCCAACCAGGGTATAAACTTATAAAGATAGAAATACAAGGTCTCTCTCCCGGATAGGTTTTCTTTAACCCCAACGTCTGCATGATTCAGGATCCAGTAGCGGTATAACCTTACCCTTGAATCATGTTAGAAGATACCCCCTTATATGACATACTTTAGGTCTTACATTTGCCTCTTGCGAGATTGTATTCGCGATCTAAGGTGTACGCCATAAAGGTTCGTCCCATTCTTTTAATCTCTGTGAATTTTTATTCGCCTTTCTTGTGAGTATTATAACTCTGATAAAATTTCTTTATTCTGAAAATATTTTCTTGTACACTTTTTCAATTTTATCTCGAAATATTTTTTCAAAACATTTTCTTCAAATAATTCATCCATAAATTTCTTAAAATCCAACATTTTACCTTTCTACTTACTATTTTCTGGTTATGCTTTTCTGTTACTTTTTGTTGTTTTTTCTTTATCCGCGAGACGCTCGCTATCATCCCTCAACTACTTTCTGCTTTTGCTCTTTTGTTGCATTTTGTTATTTTCTCTGTATCCACGAGGCGCTCGCCCTCAACTTCCTTTCACCGATCTATTGTATCAATCATCAACCTGTCCCATCTCTGTTGTTATATCAATCAGAAAAAATTCTTTGCTTTAGCTCCAACCTCTTTGACAAATGTTTCTGCTCCTTTCATAGTATTCATTCTGCGATTATCTGATAGGGGAGGTAACTGCTGGGATTGTGGATGTCCTATTAAAAAGTGATTTAGCTTTCCCTGATCAATCATCCTCAAAATTATCCTCTTGACATTCCTACAATCATTTATTGAATGACCATGAAAATGATGGTATAGGCATAATTCTTGATTTCTATTATTAGGATGTGGATCCTTGCCCATATTCCATGGTGATGGTATATTTTCCATCAAAATAATAGCCTCCCAAAATTTTTCTATACTAGCATTCAAAGGTGGCATCTTAATTTCTTCCCATATTATCTTCTGGTTGCCTTGCCCTCTAAAGTTATTTTGCCTCTGTCCACCATAAGTTTCTTGCGGCTGATCAAGTCTTTGAATCTTACTATTTCCACCACGATTGTAATAATTCTTCTCCCTTTCATATTCTTCTTGATCTCGACTTCCCATAGTTACCAACTTCTGCTGGTTATCAATTTCCACTTTCTCTTGTTGTGCTTGCGATCTGCTCACCACATTTTAGGAAGTAAACTCCCATTTGCTTCTACTGAGATGGTATTCGCGATTGGATATGATTCCATCTCATTTTGTTTCTCCTCCAAAGCAATGTATTCCTCCTGTAATTCTCGCAGCTCTGTCATAGTGATTGTATTCTTGATTCTGAAAATTTGTATGTACAGCAGATTGGTTTCGAACATTGCATTGATAAAAGATAAAATAAGATATCTATCGTCTACTCTTCCTGCCATATCGATGTACATTATATTCCATCTTATGGTTAAGTGTTTCAGACTCTCGCCAACCCTCTGCTTTAACCCAAACACATCTTCAATACCTGGCCGCGATGAATTGTTGCTTATATATGCTCCCAGAAATGTAGCTTGCAAATGATCGAAAGATATTATAGTATTTTTGGGAAATCCCTCGAACCACTTTAGCGCCTCGCTAGTTAAACTGGATGCAAAATATTTGCATAATACAGCATCATGGTTCTCCCATTGTAGCATACATCTAACATAAGCTTTAACATATTGTACGACATAGGTAGTTCCATCGAAAATGCTGGTTAATGCTGGTAAGTTGCACTTTGGAGGTATTCCCCTTAACTGCACTTCTTGAGTAAATAGAGTTCTTGCAGCTTCTTCAATAGCTTCGTCAAGTTGACTTCTACCTCCTTCTCTTCTGTTGTTTATCAATCCCCTCATTTCTGCTAATTCTCTTTAAATTTTCCCATTCGCAGCTAAGCTTAGTTCCATCGGTGTTTTCAATGCATCTTCCCTTCTCTTACATTCATGTACTTCTTCTTGTCTTGCGAGATTTTGTGTATCTTCACCTACATCTTCATTCATTCTTCTGCAATTTTCTGCTTCACCTTCTTCCTGCAATCTCAGCTGATTATACGGTCTATTTTCTTCTCTGCGAATTTCTTCATTTTTCATCATTTCTCTTCGCTATCCTTCTATTCTTCTTTGTATTCTGTCATATTCCTCCTGAATATTATTATTATGGCGATTTTGCGTACGTCTCCTTTCTCGATTCTCATGATTATTTTGTCGTATTGCCTCTTGGAATTCTTGTTCTTCTACTTCTGCTCTTAATCTTTCTCTCTCGCAAGCTAGGCGTGCTTGTTCATCATAATGCTTCTCAATTTCACCCTCAATTATCCTTTGATTTCTTTGAATCTCTCTCCCATGTAATATTCTTCTACCTTCTTCTCGATTTTCCTCACCATCTTGGTTATTTTCTTCTCCTTGATTTCTATTATTTCGCCTTCCATTCAAGAATTCATTGTGTGGATTATAGCGATCATTAATTATTCTCTCTTTTTCGTGACGTTGCTCTCCATTTGGATTTTGCATTTCTTCTCGTGCATTTTCTCTAATGTTTCTCATATGGGAATTTCGCCTTGGCTCTTCTCTGAATGATCTTGATCTTGATCTGGAAGTACTCCTTGATCTTCTACTTTGTAATCTTAAATTTTCCATTCTTAATTCATGGTTCTACTTTGTTAAATTTGCACGTTCTTCGGTCTCTAATCTTATTTCCTCCTGTATTCTTTATTAGATCACCTACTGTTTCATTTTCACCTTCTCCATGAATTAGTCCTTCAACCACTCCTAGATTTCTTTCTTCTCCTCTTCTGTCTCTTAATTGTTGATTTTCTGCTTCTTCCATCGAATCCTATCTCCAAGTATGCACACTCACCCTATCATAATCCACATTTCTATCTTGTATTGGTGTTTTTTGATTTGGTTGTGGAGTTTGATTTTCTCCTTCAATCCTTGTTCTATTTCTTCTTGTTCTTATCCTTAAAGATTCTCCTAACTCATTTGTTTCTCTACCTGCAAGTCTTTTACTCCTCCTCACAGTTGTTGGTGGTTCCGATGTATTTCTTCTTCTTGTTCCAGCCATTTCTTCAATTCTAATAATTTCTTCAAATCTTTAAGTTGTAATTAGAGATTTTTTATCTTGATTCTCCCTGTTTCGGGCGTCAAAATGTAGTTGCAGGAAATCCTACACTACACCCTTGATAAGATCTTGCTAAAATCAACTCTCAATTGAAGATTAAAAATAAAACTTTACTATTTAATTCTCAAAATTGTATACAGAATTGGGAGAAATCAAGATTACAATTATTCTCTTGAAGTTTGTCTCTCCTCAAGAATCTCTCTCCTCTAAAAAATACATCATCCTTTTCTGTACATATTGGGTCTCTATTTATAGGGTAGTTACCTAATGGATGACAGCTAACTCTTCCTTTTATCTCGGATTTACATTGAGATCTCATCGCGATAATTTTATCTTTCCTTCTCGCCAAATTTATAACTATCGCATATCACCACATGTTCTTTACATGTTTCTTCATTCGTCAGTCATTACGTCATTCCTTAAGCAATTCTGCGACACTCGTCAGATGTTGATAAAATACTCGCGATGTTCTCGCAGAAACGTTGTTAATATTGCAAGAATATCATTGTGGCGATATTCTGGTCCTACATATATAATTAAGGATTGTAGAATGAAAAAATGGAACTCAATCTATAGCCGTAAGAACTGTTTCAACCTGAAAAGGTTTAGAGTGTCATCCTAAATAGCTCATAATTAACTCCAAAATATGAAGTCTCAAGAATGCAAGAAACCAAAAAGTATTACCTTTTTTTAATATATATATGCAATCCAAACATGCTTAACCACTCCCACACACTTAAACTCCTCAACATTGTCCTCAATGTTCAGAACCGAAAATTCTGATTTCTGACATAACATCCCTGAAAAACTCAAAATATGTACCAATGGGTATGGAACTAGGTAAAACATCCTAAACAAAAGTTTTTTTCCTATGTATTTTCTATAACATGCCAATAGGGAACAATATTTTGATAAACGGTCTGACTTTTATGGCCTTTGGACAGACTAACATGCAATCTGAAAAAGTTCTAGAAAAATACCAAAACTCAAATGTTCAGGCCTATAAATACAACTTAACAGACTCCAAATTCAAATTTTATTTTTGTAAAAGAAAGGTATGTTCGTTCACTTTAAAATTTGGGGTCAACCATTCAAATCGGACTCCGTATGAAGTCTCGAGAGCTGTTTTCGTGACAACTGCGCAGTCAGAATTTTTCAGACGAGAATATTTCGTCAACGCTTTCACTATAGATTTAGGACTTTGTGAAATCTAAGATGGGAATGCAAGATATTATATGAAAACCTAAGAAAAATAAAAATAGAAGGGATAGAAATACAAAACCGATGGGTTGCCTCCCACACAACGCTTGGTTTAACGTCGTCAGACCGACGTTATTGTTATCGTCCATACACCAATAATCTGAATATTTGGTAGTCTTTCCAAATAACAATCTATAATTCATATAACAGCTTCACAAAAACATTAGCACAAAATATAAATATTGAAGCTATCACTTTATTGAAGCATCCCCCACACTTAGTTCTTTCTACACTCGAAAGTGGATATAGAACATATAATTCAGGAACTTCAAAAGGTTCCTCAGCTTGGTGAACCTGCACAATACTCGAATCAAACACATCAAGTGGTGGATACTTAGAAACAAAATATTCCGTTAAAACTTTGGAAGCACACAACTCCTGTAGGAACAGAATATCGCCACAATGATATTCTTGCGATGAGAATGACGCTTTTACGAGAAGATCAAATGTTTCTACAATATTAACGACATCTTTTTACGAGAGCATCGTAATATTCTTCAATGACATTTGGCGAGTGTCATGAGAGAAGTATTTGGCAACAGTCTCGTTATATTAACAACGCTTCTACAAATAATCTCACGAGCATTACATCAGCATTTGGCGAACGTCATAAAAATACCAAAAGAATGACAGTAAAGTTGGCGATTGAAGAGAATATGAAAGAAGTAAATTTGTACCGCGATGGTTACAATTCTTGCGAGAATGAGGGTAATTATTACTGCGAGGAGATCGCTTAGTGAATCCAAAAGAAGGGGAAAACTTAGCTGTCATCCAATATGTAATTTCCTATATAAGGGGTTCAAGTAGATCCAGAGAGGGGATGTATTTTTTGAGAGTTGAGAAAGTATTGAGGAGAGAGAAACTCCAGAAAGAAAGTAGTATTTCTGAGTTTAGATATTTTTTGTAAACATTTCTGAGATCTAAATAACAAAGTGTCGTTTAATTCTTCAAATCTCCAATAAGTTTCTCATAGATTTCTGCAGAATCTTAATAGGGGTGTAGTGTGGGAAATCCTGCTACTACATTTTGGCGCTAGAAACAGGGACCAAGCTACAAAGTCTCTAATTACAACTTGAAGATTTGAAGAAATCAAAGAAATGGCTGGAAGAAGAAGAAGGAGAAATACATCAGAACCACCAACAACCGTGAGGAGGAGTAAAAGACTTGCAGGTGGAGAAACAAGTGAATTGGGAGAATCCTCAAGGATAAGAACAAGAAGAAATAGAACAAGGAATTAAGGGTAAAATCCAATTCAACAACCAAATCAACCAACACCAATGCAAAATAGAGGTGTGGATTATGATAGGGTGAGTGTGCATACATGGAGATCGGATTCGATGGAAGGAGAAGAAAATAAACAATTAAGAGGAGAAAGTAGAGAAAGAAGAAATCAAGAGGTAGTAGAGGAAACAATTCATCAAGATGAAAATGAAACAGCAGAGGATTTAAGACAAAGAACACAGGAAGAAAGAAGGTTAGAGGCGGAAGAACGTGCAAATTTAACAAGACAAAATCATGAGTTGAGAATGGAGAATTTGAGATTACAAAGTAGGAGATCAAGAAGTACTACTAGATCAAGATCAAGATCATTTAGAGAAATACCAAGGCGAAATTCCTTTGTTAGAAATGTTAGAGAAAATGTATAAGAAGAAACGCAGAATCCAAATAGAGAACAACTTCAGGGAGAAGAAAGAGTAATTGATGATCGATATGATCCACGCGGAGAAACTTTGAATGGAAGACGAAATAATGAAAATAATCTAAATGATGAAGAAAATCAAGGAGAAGGTAGAAGAATATTACATGGGTGAGAGAACGTCAAAAATCAAAGAAATATTGAGAATGAAATTGAGAGACATTATGCTGAACAAGCCTGCCTAGCTTGCGAGAGAGAAAGATTGAGAGCAGAGATAGAAGAACATGAGTTTCAGGAGGCAGTAAGGCAAAATAACCATGATAATCGAGAAACAAGACGGACACAAAATCGCAATAATGATAATGTTCATGAGGAATATGATAGAATACAAAGCAGAATAGAAAGACAACGAAGAGAGATGATGAGAAATGGGGAAACTCGTGAAGAAGAAATGGCGAGATATAATCAATTGCGGATTTTGGGAGGAGATGAAGGTGAAAATCGCAGAAGAAGGCAGAATGAAAATGTTGACGATGAAGAATTACAAACTATCGCAAGGAAAGAAATACATGAACGCAGGAGAAGGGAAGCTGCGTTTAAAAGACCAATAGAACAAAATCTAACTGCGAATGAGCAAATCTTAAGGGAATTAGCAGAAATGAGGGGAATGATAAATAACAAAAAAGAAAGAGGAAGAAGACAGCTTGATGAAGCTATTGAGGAAGCAGCGAGAACTCCTTTCACACAAGAAGTGCAATTAAGAGGAATTCCCCCTAAATGCAACTTACCAGCATTAAACAGTATTTTTGATGGGACTACTTGTGCTGTTCAACATGTGAAGTCTTATGTTAGGTGTATGCTATAGTGGGAGAATCATGATGCTGTGTTATGCAAGTATTTTGCATCCAGCTTAACTGGCGAAGCTCTAAAATGGTTTGAGGGATTGCCGAAGAATACTATTACTTCTTTTGATCACCTACAAGTTACCTTTTTAGGTGCATACATAAGCAACAATTCTTCACGACCGGGTATTGAAGATGTGTTTGGATTAAAGCAGAGAATTGACGAGAGTGTAAAACATCTAACCGTAAGATGGAAGACAATATGCAGTGAAATGGCAGGGAGAGTAGATGAGAGATAGCTAATTTTGTCCTTCATCAATGCAATGTTTGCGACCAATTTACTCTACATACAAATTTTTAGAATCAAGAACACCATCACAATGACTGAACTAAGAGAATTACAAGAAGAATACATTGCTTTGGAAGAAAAACAAAACGAAATAGAGTCATACCCAATCACAAACACTAACTCAATGGCGTCAAACGGATGTTTACTTCCTAAAATAATCAATAATGTTGCGAGCACCTCGCAGAGTCAGCCAGAGAAAGTGACGAGTAATGAGCAACAAAAGCTGGTAGCTATGGGAAGTCACGATCAAGAAGAGTATGAAAGAGAGAAGAACTTTTAAAATCGCGGAGGAAATAATAAAATCCAAAGGCTTGATCAACCCCAAGAGACTTGTGGTGGACAAAGTCAAATATGGGAGGAGATTAAGATGCCACCTTTGAATGCTAGTGTAGAGAAAATCTGCGAAGCAATCATTTTGATGGAAGATATACTATCGCCATGGAACATGGGGAAGGAACCACATCCTAATAACCGTAATCAAGAGTTCTGTCCTTATTATCATTTTCATGGCCATTCGATAAATGACTGCAGAAACGTAAAGAGGATAATTCTAAGAATGATTGATCAGGGAAAGCTAAATCATTTCTAAGAGGGCATCAACAATTGCAACAATTACCACCACCACCAGACAATCGCAGAGTGAATAATATAAAAGGGGCAGAAACTTTTGTCATAGAGGTTGGAACAAAAGCAAAGAATTTGTTTTGCAATTCTATTGTATATTCTTTCAGAACTATCGAGGATTTTCACGAAAATGTTCTAAGTAGAGTCTTCACCAGAGATATGGATGGAAAAGAAATAATGAATATAGCGAGAGTCTCGCCATTAGAAGATTGGCAGAAACAAGTTCTTTCTTTTACAGCACAAGAAGCACCAGAACCTGGCGAGCTGCATGATAACCCATTGGTGGTAAGATTGGAAATAAAACCAAGACAAATAAAAGATAAAGATGAAGAAGAAGATAGCAATGAAGTAGAAGAATCTTGGGCCATTGATAGAGTCATAATTGACAAAGGAAGCTCTATGGATATTTTATTATATCATACTTATAGGACCATGGGTGGAAAAGATGAAGATTTAATATCATCAACGTATAAGATTTATGGTTTTAATGGTACTGCCAATAAACCTAAAGGAGAGATCACATTGAGAATTCCGTTAAAGGGGATATCCTCCAAGATCTTATTCTGCGTTGTTGATATTGAATCACCCTATAACGCCTTGATTGGAAGGCCTTGGCTACATGTAATATTGGGTGTTGCTTCTACCTTTCATCAGTGCATTAAATTCCCTCACCCTAATGGTATTGGAGTGATTAAAGGATATTGGGGAGAAAGTAAGAAATGCTATGAGATTGATATAAAATCTTGTGAGGAAAGAGCTGGGAAGAATAACAATTGGAAATGCAGAATTAAGCAGCAACAAAGATGTGATAAATTGATGATTGATTCAATGGAGAAGAAAGAAGAAACATATGGCGACCGTCTCGCAAGTGAAAAGCAGATAACAAAACGCAGCAAAGGGGAAAATACGCAGAACAATAAGTAGAGGAAAGTATGGCGTTAGAAAGAAGAGATGACGAGAAGAATGATTTTAAGAAAATGTTTCAAAAAATATTTGATATATCAGCAAGAGAAGAAAATGGCGAGAAACTCGTGAAAAAATAAAAGGAAGAAATTATTGAGAGAAAATATATTCTATTTGAATGGTAAAGGTGAAGTTGAAAACAAAAGATCGTAAGCAAATAAATTAAAAATAAAAGGAAGAAATTATTGAGAGAAAATATATTCTATTTGAATGGGAAAGGTGAAGTTGAAAACAAAAGATCGTAAGCAAATAAATTAAAAATAAAAGTTTAGATTCTCGTAAGAAATTTTTCAGAAACGCGAATAAAATTTCGCAGAGATTTAAAGAATGGGACAAACCTTTATGGCGTTCACCCTAGTTCGCGAATACAATTTCGTAAGTGGCAATGTAAGACCTACAAGCACGTCATAAGGGGGTATCTCTTTACATGATTCAACGATAAGGTTATACCGCTACTGGAACCTGGATCATGCAGATGTTTGGGTTAATGAAAACCTATCCGGGAGAGAGATCTTGGATTTCCAGCTCTATAAGGTTATACCCTGGTTGGACGACTAAGAATCTCTCCTAAGAAGTGCAGAGTATGACCAAGGCGCCGAGGTACACGGTTGATCCAAAGGTGCCCGGGACGGACGAACCTACCCTGGCCATCTTTGGTAAGTCTTGGCTATGATGCACTTGGCTTGAAGAAAACCCCACTTAGGGTGCAGTCTTGTAACTATAAGCCATATAGGCATAAAGGAAAAGAGGCTACGAAAACAATTGGTTGTTGGTAAATCTGGATGGGAGGAGCTAGTCTTGTATGGCCTATGTGCCCTCCTTGAAGGGGTAACCAGGGGGAAGATAAGGGCGGCACCCTCCATTAGGGAGCTGATAAGTGTCTTAAGACGACAATGTCATGGGACTTTATGATCACAAGATCATTTAGGCCTGTCATATTATCGCGTGATGTAAATTATACAGAGGCAAAAGCCAAAAGATAAAAAGTTAAGATGATATCAATGGGTTTTTACATGAAAATGTGAAGACGTCCTGCGATTTCATCGCAAGACAGCAATGTCACGGGGCTTTATGTTCGTAAGAATATTTAGGCCTGTCATATTGTTGCGTGACAAATATCCTGAAGAGGCTATAATGCTAAGAAATGATAAGGCAAAATCAATGGGTCAATACATGACAATGTAAAGACGTCCTGCGATTTTGTCGCGGAAAAATAAATATGGCAAAATAAGACCTTTAAGTAGGAAGGAAAAATAAGACCATAAGATCGCAGAAAATAATATCGCAAAAATAAAATCATGAGATTTAATGTTTGCGATAGCATCGCAATAATTATGAGACTCGTTAACATAATCGCATATATTAAGGTAACATATATTTTCTGCAATTCACATTTAAAATGTCACTAACTTTCTCATAGTGCAGATGAATAACAGAGGCAAGTATGGGAATGTACAGAATGAGGAAATTATTATTCATCGACATATGAGAAAATTACATGGAAATTATTATGAGATACAAATAATTAATAGATAAAAATTATACTGATTAATTATATTGCAAAAAAGAGTTGTTCTCTAATTCATACAGATGGAAGCTAAGGAAATTTATACATTAGGCCGAAGCAACTTGCAGAAAAATGGAGAGGCTCGCAAGAATGTTACATCAAGAAAAAAGAGAAAACTATACAGAATCTACAGAAAAAATAAGAAGAAGAAATAGAAATAGTTAGATCCACCGTCTCCTTCTTTACCAGATTTTTCCCCTTCATCATTAACATTGTTATTTCCACCTTCGTCAAATTCTTCTTCTTCGTCAGATTTTTCTTCACTATCAGAATTTTCTCCATCATCATTATTACCATCTTCACCATCGTCAAACTCTTCATTAGTATCAGAGATAGAAAGATCTGGAATCTCTGGTGGTACTTCCGTTGCAAGAACAGGATATAGAGAATGAGAAATCCCGTGATTGTCATAAACATGTTTAGTGGAATTACTGCGAGTAATGATGAGAGATCTATTAAAATTTGCAGCGGTAATTCCAAATTGTTCTTTCAATCGTGAATATTTCTCGTTACGAGCAGTAAGATTGTTTGCGAGTTGGTGATTATTATCTTCAAGTTCTCTTATTCTTACAAGATATCTCTCTTCAGATTCTGCGAGAATGTAACAGCAGATTAGAAATTTTATAAGGAAGAAAAATAGAAACAAGAAATTAACAGAGTGGAACAGTTAGCAACCTTCTCTTTCAGAAATCATATCCCTAATTAATGCTGCATGTTCAGTATGAAGACTAATATATACTCCTAAGCTATTTCTGGCATTGTTAAGAACCATCGCAGCCCAAGAATATTCATCAACGCTAGTAATTAGAAGACGAGTGCGAATTTCAGCTTCTCTCGCAAGAAGGTTCTTATTCTCGCAGATAAGTCTATCTCTTTCCATTTTAACATCAAGAAGAGTTTTATTGAAATCTGCAAGGGTGTTGGTGCCTTTTTTAATTGCAAGATCTTTTTCGTCAATAAGATCATTATTCCTACTTCTTAATCTATTTATTTCCTCCTTTGATTCAAGATAAAGACGTTTAAACTTGTTGGTTAAATTTAAATTGGACCTATGCTCTATTCTCAAGAGGTTAAATTTGGATTTAAATTCTTCAAAAGAAAGGGATCTAATATGATCATCTGAAAAGTTACTTAGAGAATTATTAAGACGGGCAAGAAGGGTATTGTCATCTATAGGTTCAGGAAAAGATTGGAGGAGTGTTGCCTCATCAGTAAGGCCATAAACATCTGCAAAATGGTTGCTTGGATAAGTTGCGAGAGGCAAGAATAATTAAGAAAGAAAGAAAATAGATTATACCATATAATTTTTGATGAGCTTTATCAAGATCAGCGATCTTTTGCTTGTCAGCTATGGGATCAGTCTCCAGCTGCTTATTATTCTTACGAAGTTCAGCAACTTCAGCCTCAAGCTTTTCCTTATCTTGGCGAAGATTAACAATTTTCTTCTCATAATTAGCACGTTTGTCGTCCAAATCAGAAGCAACAGCAAAAGAAGCTCTCCCAACCTGCGATAGAGCTTTATAAATAAAAGGGATTTGGCAAAAAAGAGTATGACAATTAAGAGAAAACATACCAGGTTACCAAGTGCATTTAGAAAACTTGGAGTTAACGACCGTGAAACCCCGCGAAGAGAATCATTATCAGCTAAAATTGGAGCATCGCAGACTTTGGCGAGTGCTTCAGCTATCTTGTTAAGAGTTTCATCTCCATACTCATTTACAATTCCACGAGAAGGATCGCCAAAAAGCATAGATAGCTGAGTCATTGAAGAATCAGAAGGATAAGAATCCTTTATGGAAGGAACGCCATCATTAAAGTTGTCATTCTTTTCAGCTTCAATGTTTAAATTTTCTGGGATTACTGGAGAAGCTGAAGAAGAAGAGTGTTTTGTTTTCCTTCTTTTTGAAGGAGTATCGCCAGATTCCTCATTGCGAGGGGCAGTAGGTTTTCCTTTAGGAGGGGCAATGGATTTTCCTTTAGGATCAGTGGCAGATTTCTCTTTGATCTACGCAGGAATTGGTTCTAACTCTTCAATTTCCTGCGAACACAGATGAAGATAAGAAATAGGGGCAACAATATATTGTTAAAACTAGTAAAGGAATATTTCTTACTTCATATGTAAAGGATTTGAGAGCTAAAAAAGTGCTGGGTTTCCTGAATTTTTTGTATCTTAGCTTCATTTTGTCAATCTGCGAGACAACAGAGAAATTAGAGAAAATGGAGAAATATGAAGTAAATAGTAGATAATAACAATGCAATAAGTTAAGAGAATATACATCTGCAAATCTATTAGGCCAGTTGAAAACCCAAGGCTCATATTGCGAGAGATTCGCAGGAAGTTGAAGAGAACCAGATATATAAGGACCTTCAAGACATAAGGGAAAAATAAACCACTTATCATCATTAGAATGGCAAGGGCCATGATTGGTTTTGTTATGAAAATCGATATCCAGCATGAGAGCTTCTTCAATAGCGTGTTTATTTTTATGCAAGCGAACACCCCAATAGGTGCTATCCCTCTTCATAGGGAGTAACTCGTAATTTCTAAAATTACGAGTTTATAAACCGCAACTACTGTGGAGTTTGTAGTTGCGGTTTATCTCACAACTACACCCTCATAAGAATCCATTAAAATGATTCCTAAATCTAATTAATTTGATATGAAATTAAGAATTAAAGTACTAAAAATTATAAAAGAGACACAAGAATTTTTACGTGGTTCGATCAATGTGATCTACATCCACGGTTCTTCACTAGTGATTGTATGTAATTACATGATTTTACAATTGAGACTCCATTAATAAATATTTGGAGCTCTAGAATTTTGGGGAAGAAGATGATAAAGAAAATAAATCTCTCCTAAAATTTTCTCTCTCCTCCTAAAATTATCTCCCTCTCTCAAAATGTGTATATCCCTTCCTCTCATGCTTAAATGGCTATTTATATGATTTTACAAAATGTTAACAACTAATCTATCCTTCAACTTCGGACTTGAGAACTATCCTGCGAACCTTCGCAACTTCACTTCTCAAACCTCTTTTGATAATTATTCGCAAGTGAATATTGTTGCGATATTCCGCTCCTACATTTTGCCTCTTTTTTCTTGAATATTGCTTGAAGAGCGATCTTTAAGAAAAAATCCGTTGTTGTAGTAGTTTTTGATCTTTGTTGATGAAGGAACGAGCGAAAGAATACTAGTCTTGAAAAGTATATACTTGCCTCTATTCTTTTGCGAAGTCCCGAAATGTTACGAAGTAAATAAGAAGTATCAACCATTGAAGTATAAGAAGTATGAAGTATCCTTGAAGAAGTATAAGAAGTACTTAATCCTCGAAATATATAAGAAGTATGAAGTATCCTTAAGAAGTATAGAAGTACTTAATCCTCTAAATGTAAGAAGTATTGCGAATCTATCATGCAAAACTCTCACTCCATGTTCTTTGCCTCATGCTATGTTGTAATGCAAATAAAAATTTAGATTAGTATTCAACATTTCTTTTATCAAAATTTCTTATTTTTTATTTATATGCTACTTCAAAATCATTTTGTTTGTTTTGATTTCCTTTGTATGATCTATTTCATCTCACTTGACAAATATTTTTCCATGGAAATGATCCTAATAGGTACCCCCTCATATGACGCACTGAGGTACTTTGCCCCTTGCGAATGTTGCTTCGCGAGTATATGCCATAAAGGTTTGCCAGCTACTACTCTCCATGTTGAATATCATATCATTGGAAACAAAGTAAATTTTTCAAGAGAAATATATAAATTGATTTGTGCGAGATGTTTTTATCGGTTTCTTTTGTAATTGTGAAATCTTGGGATCTTTGTAATTGTATAATCTTTGTAATCATGCGATTGAATCGCTTTTTGTAAATCAAATCAAAAATCTTTTATTTTTCGTAGGCAAAATAAAATGTTCAAGGAAAGTGTGGTTTGTTGTTGTCTCTTGATCTGCCTCTTGTATAATACTTGGTGAAGGTATCTGCGAATGTTCGCAAGGTAAATATTTGCGAACTGCAAAGAGTAGAAGTGCGAATGTTCGCAAGCTAAATATTTGCGAAGAAAGTTCTTTCCTCTTCCCGCTGCGAAGTAAATCATCTTCACAGAGTTTGATTCTGGTCATTTCCTTAAACAAAGCAATATACTGTGAACCATTGGCTGCCTGGTTTTGTACCAAATTCGGCGAGTTGACCTGGATTGTGAGTTATTTTTTCTTTATAAAAGTTGCGAGGTATTCCTTCCTGAATGAACTTCGCAGGACTTCTTATTCTTTGTTTGAGGTTTCATGTGCCACCTTTCGTCGTTGGCTACTTTATCGTTGTTCAAGTTAACTGACGAAATGTGTATCTTTTTTCTTTGTATGAGAATTTTCCTTTTGCTTTGCTGGATCATCGGTTCTTGCTCGTATCTCAACTGGTTGGTCGAACGAAATAAAGATGGTTGACAAAGTAGCTTTGTTTCTCTCTTCTTGTACATATTATTTTCTCCTCGCTTTCAAGTTAAGCTTATCTTCGTAACTAAATTTTCAATTCGCTGGAGTTGACAATGTAGTGAGCTAAACTTGTATCTTTTCTTCGTTGATTCTCCTCTAACTTCGTCTTAGATATTGGTATTTCTCAAATTTTCATGACTTTACCAATGTCGATGACGATATGGGGTTCACTGCTGCATCTTCTCCTCTTACCTGTTCACGAAGTTTTACTGACTCTACTTCGCAGATTTATTTTGACAACAGATCTGATTTTACCAATCAGAGCTTCTCGTTTACCACTAGTATATATCTTATTAACTTTAATTCTTATTAACTTATTAACTTTAATCATTGATTCAACTCCAACTCCGTTTTCCACTAGTATACTTTAATTCTTCATTTATCCTGCAAACTTTAATTCTTATGATGCGAACTGATCCGTACATAATACTAATTTACCCATTCTTCATTTTCCACTAGAATAACTTTAATTCTTATGATGCGATATTCTTCGTATAACTTCGCATAACTTCATTTTTCTTCGTTGATTTAAACTAGCTGAGACGCGGACTTAGTTGATTGAACCATAACATCTCCCTGAAGATGATATTGAACTTTCAAATCCATTTTCTACTCCATTATTGGATCTACTTCTGGAAGACGCCATTACCGTTTCAGATTGAATTTTCTAGAAAGTGAAATTGGGGGAGAAAATAGTAGAGAGAGAAGAGGACCAATTATTAAACGAAATTGTTGATCCAACAAGTTACAGGAAGGATAAATCCATTTAATCTCTCCCTGTTTCTAGCGCCAATTATGTAGTTGCGGTTTATCTCACAACTACACCCTCATAAGAATCCATTAAAATGATTCCTAAATCTAATTAATTTGATATAAAATTAAGAATTAAAGTACTAAAAATTATAAAAGAGACACAAGAATTTTTACGTGGTTCGATCAATGTGATCTACATCCACGGTTCTTCACTAGTGATTGTATGTAATTACATGATTTTACAATTGAGACTCCATTAATGAATATTTGGAGCTCTAGAATTTTGGGGAAGAAGATGATAAAGAAAATAAATCTCTCCTAAAATTTTCTCTCTCCTCCTAAAATTATCTCCCTCTCTCAAAATGTGTATATCCATTCCTCTCATGCCTAAATGGCTATTTATATGATTATACAAAATGTTAACAACTAATCTATCCTTCAACTTCGGATTTGAGAACTATCCTGCGAACCTTCGCAACTTCACTTCGCAAACCTCTTTTGATAATTATTCGCAAGTGAATATTGTTGCGATATTCCGCTCCTACATGGTTAATCGGAATATGTTTATATTGAGGATTTTGATCATCTTCAGTATAGCGCGATCCTTTACCAGCACCACAAGAGGCGTATTCAAGTAGCAATCTAATACAATCTCCACCTAATTGAAATATTGCTCGCGAGAACCTCTCATCAGATATTATTTGGTAGAATAAGGGAAGTTTTGGGTCTTAAAGAGGAAGTGGAAGACCAGCTTCAAGTTGGCCTAGCGATATTATAATTTTTTGATGAGAGCATTGAAGATTGGAAAATAATTCAAGAGAAAGTTCAGATTTAGAACTTTGACCTGGGATTAAAGATAAATTAAAACCTTTGCCTTTGAGTTTTTCTTGCATCACATTGAAGGCAGTCAAGTTTTTAGCACCAACATCAACCATTTTGGCGTATGGGAATGAAGGAAAAGATTGAAAAAAAAAAGGAAGAAATGGCGAAAATAGCAGATGCGCAATTTGCGGAAGAACAGTAAAATTTGCAGAGAAGAGAAAAGAAAAAGAAAGTAAAAAGAGTAAAAGAGAAGAATGAAAGAGGTATTTATAGGAGAAGAAGTTTCTCGAGAAAATAAATAAAAGAACGTGAATGGTCAGATTATAGCGGTTTAAATTGACATGTCGAAAAATAGATGGAAGAAATAATTACGTGATAACAGCTGGCGAAAAGCATTGAAACGTGTCAGAAGAGAAGATAAGTAGTTGCGGCATGATTAATTCTCATAATCTTCTCTTCTTCGCAGAAAAGATATGGTAAGAGGCAAGATGTAGGACCAGAATATCGCCACAATGATATTCTTTCGATGAGAATGACGCTTTTACGAGAAGATCAAATGTTTCTACAATATTAACGACATCTTTTTACGAGAGCATCGTAATATTCTTCAATGACATTTGGCGAGTGTCATGAGAGAAGCATTTGGCAACAGTCTCGTGATATTAACAACGCTTCTACAAATAATCTCACGAGCATTACATCAGTATTTGGAGAACGTCATAAAAATACCAAAAGAATGACAGTAAAGTTGACGATTGAAGAGAATATGAAAGAAGTAAATTTGTACCGCGATGGTTATAATTCTTGCGAGAATGAGGGTAATTATTACTGCGAGGAGATCGCATAGTGAATCCAAAAGAAGGGGAAAACTTAGCTGTCATCCAATATGTAATTTCCTATATAAGGGGTTCAAGTAAATCCAGAGAGGGATGTATTTTTTGAGAGTTGAGAAAGTCTTGAGGAGAGAGAAACTCCAGAAAGAAAGTTGTATTTCTGAGTTTAGATATTTTCTGTAAACATTTCTGAGATCTAAATAACAAAGTGTCGTTTAATTCTTCAAATCTCCAACTAGTTTCTCATAGATTTATGCAGAATCTTAATAGGGGTGTAGTGTGGGAAATCCTGCTACTACATTTTGGCGCTAGAAACAGGGACCAAGCTACAAAGTCTCTAATTACAACTTGAAGATTTGAAGAAATCAAAGAAATGGCTGGAAGAAGAAGAAGGAGAAATACATCAGAACCACCAACAACCGTGAGGAGGAGTAAAAGACTTGCAGGTGGAGAAACAAGTGAATTGGGAGAATCCTCAAGGATGAGAACAAGAAGAAATAGAACAAGGAATTAAGGGTAAAATCCAATTCAACAACCAAATCAACCAACACCAATGAAAAATAGAGGTGTGGATTATGATAGGGTGAGTGTGCATACATGGAGATCGGATTCGATGGAAGGAGAAGAAAATCAACAATTAAGAGGAGAAAGTAGAGAAGGAAGAAATCAAGAGCTATTAGAGGGACCAATTCATCAAGATGAAAATGAAACAACAGAGGATTTAAGACAAAGAACACAGGAAGAAAGAAGGTTAGAGGCGGAAGAACGTGCAAATTTAACAAGACAAAATCATGAGTTGAGAATGGAGAATTTGAGATTACAAAGTAGGAGATCAAGAAGTACTACTAGATCAAGTTCAAGATCATTTAGAGAAATACCAAGGCGAAATTCCCTTGTAAGAAATGTTAGAGAAAATGTACAAGAAGAAACGTAGAATCCAAATAGAGAACAACTTCAGGGAGAAGAAAGAGTAATTGATGATCGATATGATCCACGCGGAGAAACTTTGAATGGAAGACAAAATAATGAAAATAATATAAATGATGAAGAAAATCAAGGAGAAGGTAGAAGAATATTACATGGGCGAGAGAACGTCAGGAATTAAAGAAATATTGAGAATGAAATTGAGAGACATTATGCTGAACAAGCCTGCCTAGCTTGCAAGAGAGAAAGATTGAGAGCAGAGATAGAAGAACAGGAGTTTCAGGAGGCAGTAAGGAAAAATAACCATGATAATCGAGAAAAAAGACGGACACAAAATCGCAATAATGATAATGTTCATGAGGAATATGATAGAATACAAAGAAGAATAAAAAGACAACGAAGAGAGATGATGAGAAATGGGGAAACTCGTGAAGAACAAATGGCGAGATATAATCAATTGCGGATTTTGGGAGGAGATGAAGGTGAAAATCGCAGAAGAAGGCAGAATGAAAATGTTGAATATGAAGAATTACAAACTCTCGCAAGGCAAGAAAGACATGAACGCAGGAGAAGGGAAGTTGCGTTTAAAAGACCAATAGAACAAAATCTAACTGCAAATGAGAAAATCTTAAGGGAATTAGCAGAAATGAGGGGAATGATAAATAACAAAAAATAAGGAGGAAGAAGAAGACAGCTTGATGAAGCTATTGAGGAAGCAGCGAGAACTCCTTTCACACAAGAAGTGAAATTAAGAGGAATTCCCCCTAAATGCAACTTACCAGCATTAAACAGTATTTTTGATGGGACTACTTGTGATGTTCAACATGTGAAGTCTTATGTTAGGTGTATGCTATAGTGGGAGAATCATGATGCTGTGTTATGCAAGTATTTTGCATCCAACTTAACTGGCGAAGCGCTAAAATGGTTTGAGGGATTGCCGAAGAATACTATTAATTCTTTTGATCACCTACAAGCTACCTTTTTAGGTGCATACATAAGCAACAATTCTTCACGACCGGGTATTGAAGATGTGTTTGGATTAAAGCAGAGAATTGACGAGAGTCTAAAACATCTAACCGTAAGATGGAAGACAATGTGCAGCGAAATGGCAGGGAGAGTAGATGAGAGATACCTAATTTTGTCCTTCATCAATGCAATGTTTGCGACCAATTTACTCTACATACAAATTTTTAGAATCAAGAACACCATCACAATGACTAAACTAAGAGAATTACAAGAATAATACATTGCTTTGGAAGAAAAACAAAATGAAATGGAGTCTTACCCAATCACAAACACTAACTCAATGGCGGCAAACGGAAGTTTACTTCCTAAAATAATCAATAATGTGGCGAGCACCTCGCAGAGTCATCCAGAGAAAGTGACGAGTAATGAGCAACAAAAGCTGGTATCTATGGGAAGTCGCGATCAAGAAGAGTATGAAAGAGAGAAGAACTTTGGTTATCTTGATCCAACTTATCCATAAATTGGTGCATTAGGTCTGCCAGACTAGAAGAATTATCATTAGAAGCACAACTATCCTTCCATTCTTGTGGTTGCTCACTTACATACCTGTCATAAGGTTGTTGATATGCATGAGAGTATCCATAGGGTTCAGTGGGATATTGATCATAGCCAAAAGATTGGTTTTGATTATACCCATATAAGATGGTTGGTAGTTTTCATATGAATGATATTGAAAACCATATTGATTACCACTGTTGTATTTGTAAACTTATGCTCCGTACATGTTATTTCCGTTAGGAAACATGACGAGTCACAAGAACAAAACATAAAATAAAACAAAAATCTAAAAATAAAAATAAAAATAAAAACAAGCTAAACAAATAAAAAATAACAAATCAATTAGCAACTGCTCCCCGGCAGCGGCGCCAAAATTTGATGCGTGTCGTTAATGCAACAAATTAATAAATATATTTCCCACTAATTAAATGGTAATATAACGGTAGTAAGAGATTGTTCCCACAGAGAGCTATGTAATTGATAGGTTATTTGATCAGAAAAATAAAGTAAATAACAAAGGGGGTTTTGGTTTATAAGATAAATAGAAATACAATAAGAAGAAAGGGATGATTAAGGAATCATTCGCCGTTACCAAGCGTTACCTGGATTAATATACTTATCTATTGTTCGTAAAAACCATTCATAACCAGCCGTAGAATAACAGCTAGATCGGTGTTATTCCCAAAACTCCTTCAATCACTGGATACGGAGGTTCTCGACTACCAGATTCTATCCAACGAACCACCAAGTAGTAGATCACCCAAGGTGTAATCCAATCGAATGCCTTAAGCTTTGTGAATTTAGGTTGATCCCAGTAGTTAAACTCTTAGATCAAGGATTACTTGCTGGTGTTATCTTCACTCGCAATCGCTCCACAGAATCCCTCTGCGAGGTTTCGCAATTTCTACTTGTGTAGAGAGTTAATCGACGATTACTTATCTCATAACTTCTACTAGCAATAGAACAATCAATAGAAAAATCTAGTATGCATCCAAAATAAATTTAAGAATCACTCATAAACCCTAGATATGGTAAAGACAAACGACGTTGATAAAAACTCTCAATAGATTTTTATTATTAATAAAGCTTCACGCTTAGAACATTGAATTCATGCTTAATCAACAAAGGATTTAGCTACTCATATTACAAAGAAGATGAATAATGGTGGTTTCCCCCTAAAAGGGTAAACCCTAGGTTTTGATGTAGAACTTTTGATACGAGACGATCGATATTAATCTCTTTTACATAACCTAATACCTTTTTATAGGTTTACATTGCTTGGTCTCCACGTATTTAGTTCGGTTGAAGAACCCGACCAAAAATAACGAAATAATGTTCCCAAACATGCCCATAAGCCTTCCAAGGAGTTTATACACGTTTTCCACTTGCTAAGTTCGCAAACCCAGTCCGCGAACTTCAAATTCAAGCAGATATTTTCGGAATTAAAGTATGAAACCCTTCCGCGAACTTTATTGTCTTCGGTATTCAATAAAATCTTGTTTTGGCCACAACTTCTTCATCCGAACTCGGAATGACCTCATTATTTTGGCATTCTTTTTATCTTTCAATTATCTTCAATATGATGATGAGAAATCCTTAATTTGAATGAGTTAAGAATGGTATTTGTCCTGTGTCTTGATTTTGAGCAGTTTGCTCCTTTTCATTGCACTTCTTCCACTTCTCTTGGACTTGGGAACTTGGATACTTGGAATACTTCTCTTCATATATATTTTCAGCACTTTGTAGCTCATTTTTTGATGATTCACCTAATAGAGGCAAATAAGAGAAAACAATAGTAATAATACAAATACATGCAAGAATAATAGCTAAAACAAGTATGGAATGAACATTAAAATCATATGAATTACACACTTATCATTTTCCCCGGAAGAACCCTTAATATTGGTATGGCATGATGGATTTGTGTTCACTCGCAGCAGAGTAGCACGAAATACTCAGTCAGAAAGCAAAGAATAAATAGGGCCGCGGAGTAGGAGCAACAACGAGGAAAGCGTGGACACGCCATATGCTATCCAGTGCCACTTGGCCATGTCATATGCTACCCAACTGGCCCGTATTTATTTGTCGACCAATCAGGTCGCTTTAAACCTTCCACACTCCCAATGAGTTGTGGCCCATATTTGCCGGCCCTATTCTTCATTGACCAATCGGGTCGCATTAAACCTACCACGCGCACCAGAAGTGTGGCACACTCGTGCTTGGCCGGACCCCTATTTTTATTGACCAATCAGGTTGCTCTAAAACCTGCCACAATATTAAAATAGGTGGAATTACTTCAAGTGGTCACCATGCCAAATTAACTTCCCAAAGATTGTACAAACAACTGGGAACGTTTGGTAAATAATTTTAGTATTATCTACATGCCAAAAGTTTCGTATGGATTTCTAGCATAACATAATAAAAATTCAAATCAATCGGAGTAACGAGCTAAAATATACAACATAAAAGGCGAGCTAGGTCATGGCTGAAAACTGACAGAATCCCTCTTGAATTCTTCCTGAGTTTTACTGTCGGGCTGTTTTTACCTCCTAAACGAGACCAAAACCTAAATATTCCCGAGTTTGGAGATAGGAAATTATTTTCTGATCATAATGGATGGCCGGACCATCAAAATCCGAGTTCGAACGAGAATTCTACAATGATTTTAGTGAGGGTCCCACATCTGAATTTTCTGATTACAAAATTTCATGAGTCAACACAAATTTATGTGAATCATCTCAGCCATCCAACTTGGCTAGCCAACTAAAATGGTTTATATTTAATTTGGGCCAATCATCTCAGCCATCCACGGCCACATGTCGCATTCCTTATGCGCTAAATAGGGTTTCGGCATGCCAAACCCTAATTTAGGCAAAGTTGCTACACCAACCAGGCCAAATAATGTTCCACAGAGCACTGGGATCAATATGGCTACTATAATTGATGTTGCCACATCACATTTGAGTTTAACAACAATGTACTAAAATCCAGCGGCCATGGCTATGCCAGGCGCCACTCGCACTATCATGCCACTAGCATACACGAACTATGCCAGCCATTTCACCGTGCCACTGTCATGCGCTAAAAATGCCATTGTGACATTATCAGGCGCCAACATGATGTGGCCATAATAAATGGCTTCCCTTCCTCATGAGATGAAATCTCAGGCATCCAAGTTCGCCACTGAACTGACAGGATTGTGGCAAGTTTTAGGCGACCAACCGAAATAAGCCTAAATCTAGTGGCCATGGATATGCCAGGAGCTACTTGCACCATCGTGACGCTAGCATGCACAGGCTATGCCAGCCATTCGACCGTGCCACTGGCATGCACGAACTATGCCAGCCATGCCGCAGTGCCACTGGCATGCGCTAAAGGCGCCACTACACCATTGGCATGTGCCAATGGAGCTACTGTGCCATTATCAGGCGCCAACATGATATGGCCGCAATCAATGACTACCTTTCCTCATGAGATGCAATCTCAGCCGTCCAAGTTCGCCACCGAACTGACAGGATCGTGGCAAGTTTTAGGCGACCAGCCGAGATAAGCCTAATAACACCACATGCTATTTTCCTGCGACAAGTATCTTGACCTTGACTTTCCACACATAGCAAACTGCTACATGTTTTC
Source organism: Papaver bracteatum (assembly GCA_023529315.1). Taxonomy (NCBI): domain Eukaryota; kingdom Viridiplantae; phylum Streptophyta; class Magnoliopsida; order Ranunculales; family Papaveraceae; genus Papaver; species Papaver bracteatum. Next base: position 942,949 of record JAJJWX010001756.1, read on the forward strand.
CACGAAAACACTTGAGACATCAAACATGTCATAAACTGGGGGATACTGAAAATGCGAGGATACCAAAATATACCTCAAGCTAAAACTTTTCCTTCCTCTAAGTCCTTTCTCCGAAAGTGATTATTTATGGACTGAGTCGAGACAATACAACAAATCGGTTCACACTTCGTGTGATCATCTATGGATACAAGATCGAGACAATACAACAACGAAGTGTGTTTACTTGATACAAAGGTTCGGACTTAACCAAACTCAATAGTATTATGTATCAAGTAAATAGGAATTAATGTTTGTGCAATTTACTTCAATTATAATAAAACAATTATAATGCAAAAATGTAAAGTAAATGACACATCAAGATTTTGTTAACGAGGAAACCGCAAATGCAGAAAAACCCTGAGACCTAGTCCAGAATTGAATACTCTCAGGATTAAACTGCTATACAAAATAAACCAACTTCGTATAGTTGAGACCAAGCAACTAAACCTATAGTTCACTTAGTTCCACCTGTATTCCCACGCCTCCGACCTGTAAACAAGTCACGTACTTGGACCAATTCCTTTGGATCGTATTCCAAACAATTTAGGAACAACAAATCTGTTTGGTATCAACTCTCTTCAACCAAGTAATATGAGTTGGACAAAGGATCTTCTGTTTATCTTAACATAAACTCCTTTGCTAGGTTCCAAGATATATCTTATGTTCAATCACCAAAAGGTAATCGTTAAGATTTTGCAATCAATACCTTTAATCCTAAGGAAATGTGTTGATGCCGATCTTCACAACAATTTTATCAAAATACCACAAGGATAAATCAATTATAGTTTGATCCTCTATTATCGAAACAAGTATTGTGCACACCAAAGATTTATATAACCAAGTCAGAAATCTTTTATCTATTCTTTGTCTTCGAATCTTCTTAGATCTTCAATAAACACCTGCATACAACTACTTGAATCTCTTGTGATCAATCATACACAGAACGGAGTCTGTTAACAATGGATTATCACAAGATCGTCTTTAGATCTAACAACATTCTAAAGATCCATGTTGAAACTTTGAACTAGTTTGAGTGAATCTTATATCTGAAGAAAAGATCCTCAAGCATAAATAAACTAGGTGCAATCAAAGTTCAACCATCGTTAGTCAATCAAATCAATTTGAAAACTAAAGATAAACCATAATTATCTAGTTTACCACCAATGGTATGCACTAGAGCTTCTCAATCCCAAAGAATACTTTAAATTGAGCGGACGTAAGAGGTTTTGCCTAATTAGGTTACTCTCCTCTCTAAATAGGCGGCTTCACCAGTAACAGTACAACCGAGGAAGTTTACTGTCACGAAGGATTAGTTTGCTAGAAATGAAAACTCAAAGTATTTATAGACAAGGAAGTTTGGACACCAAGGAATTTCCAAAACCGAAAATATTCTCAAGATATTCAATAATAATATCCAAATTCGGTTTTCATAATTCCTCAGAATGCACTGTCCAAATTAATGATCGAAATCTCCTTGGAAAATCTTTAACTAGAAAATGCACATTACTAATTCTTATTTTCCATATATAATTAAAAGATTCTTAACTTATTTAAATTCGATCTTGGGATTTACTTCCTTCTTAGCTATTAAGGAATATCTTTGAACAATAAAAAATACGCATTAATGCACCTGTTCAAAGTGTGTCTACATCTTTCTCTTATAAGTCCTTTTTCATACTTACTCACTTGAAACCGATTTACCACACTTCCAAACAAGTTTAGAATTTGTTCATTTGATTTTCAAAAACTATGTGATTGATCAAGTAACACTCAATCACAAACCATGGGTGTAACGGTTGTACAAAAACAAGTTTCGGTTCTACCTCCATGTGAGTACTGTGCATAGTCACACTAGCTTACCAAACTTCTTTTGACTAGGTACTAGGATCGGTTCCCTACATATATTTTGTATCTAACTTATATGTGTTGCACATGTCCATAGGATCGGTTCCTCTTTGCCTAAAAACGTGTTGCACATGTTCATAGGATCGGTTCCCTTTTCTACTATAAACCTTGTTGCACCTCATACAAGGATCGATTCCCCTTTGTATATGTTGTGTTCTTACTAGGATCGGTTCCCTTTTACCCAGTGTTAGGTCTTACACACACAAACTCGATCATACCCTAGGTGATTACTTAAGATCGGTTTCACTAATAAAAGTAATACCAATACATAAGTCAGGCCTCATGTGAATAGTTTTACCAAGAACACAAACAAGTCATGGGCGGTTATACTAATCACATATATTGGTTGTTCATAAGATATGCAATGAAGAACAGCCCCAATAATTCCTGGCAATTTCCTTTTCGGTTCACAACACTAGATCATGAACTTACTTCCTTAAAACACATGTAAAAACATTATTTCCTATGATGAAATCCTCATCTCATACCCATACATAATCATAATAGCATTCATACAATTATGTTGATGTCTTATATACAAGGTTTAATAGTTAAGCAATAAACATCATATTGTATTCCTTAATACTATGTCTATCTAGAGTGTTCATGCTTCGCAGTTTTATGTTTTCAATATGCATGACTTGAAAGATACGTTAGGGAATGAAACAGTTCAAGTCAAATATCACTAACCTCAAGTGGAAAAATGATGTTGTGGTTGTAGCTATGTACTTCTTCACTTCTTCGAGTCTTCACAATACTTGTAATGTCTCATCCTAATACTTTCAAGCTAACCTATACGAAGTTGACTCTAGAACATTTAATTAAGAGACTCTTAAATAGTTTTGGTTCACTAAAATATGACAACCAAACTTGACATACCAACGCTTGGTGGGTTCAACCGAGCAATGCTCTAATAGATATTCATCAGGGTATTAGTCTGGCGGTTTACAGCGTGTGGCGTGCAATATGCCCGTTATAAGAAAGTGTCATAAAACGGGACCGTTAGTGGTGGCAAGAAGTAACGGGTGTAAATAGATCCACTCCTTCATCATGGAAGCATGGTTTCTGACTGTTACACGTTACTCCACTCTTTCATCACTCAATTGTTCCCACTTCCTACAAGACGAGCGTAGATTTTATTATGACTTGTATAAATAGGTTTTACTTATTTCCACTAAACAACAAGTTTTGGTCAGAATAACAACACAATATCCAGAAATCACCAAAGAATTGATAGCTTACATCCTCCAAGCCAGTTCCAAACTCTGATACAAGTCATAAAATATCCACACCTTCAGAATTAACCATTCTGGTCTCAAAACCTTCTTCGCTTCCCTCCCTAAGACTAACCCTTCTCCTTCACTTTATTATCGAAGCAAGCCTGGAAAGACCATTTATTGGTTTAGGCCAGGATTGTACAGACTCCTATGCAGTGCATTATTTAGGGTTTAAATTTGTTTCTCATCCACACACCAAAATTTACCAAAATCAGCAGAAATAGTTTTCACCCACAAACAAAGATCATATCCAACAAATTTCAACATATTCTTAATAAGATAATATCCCCTTATCAATCAGATTTATTTTCAGAAGACAAATCTCAGATAACATTACTATAGTCCACGAGCTAATCCATTCAATGCGAGTTTCGAAAGCAAAAAAATGACATCTAGCATTAAAATTGGATCTATCAAAATCCTTTGACAGGGTAGAGTGGAATTTCATTAAGTCAACTCTCTTGGTATTTGGTTTTGACTTATCTTGGGTAAATATTATAATGCAATGTATCTCAACCACCTCTTTATCCATTCTCCTAAACGGATCTTCAGGTCCAAAATTCACCACTTCAATAAGATTGGGACAGGGTGATATGCTTTCCCCGTACCTTTTCTTAATTTTCATGGAGATCCTTTCTAATCTCCTTTTAGGATTTAAAATAAATAAACATACCCCCAAATAATTCACATATTTTCTTCGCAAACTACTACTTTTTATTCATTTTAGAGCACTGCTCGGTCGAACTCGCAAGCATTTCTATCTCAAGTTTGTTTGTCAAGTTTAGGTGATCAAAACTATAAGTCTTGATTTATAGTCTACTTGTAGCTATGTCTTGGATTAGGATAGAATTTGTAGTTGAGATTTAGACTTCACGGCGTTCATAGATTGAAGACGAAGATCTACTGAGGAGAGCTTGAAGGAACTTCATCAACAAAAGTTACGTGGAGACTAAAACTTATCTATCACTCAGAAGTATATTCTATTCTATGTCTTAATGGGATTAAGTCGTATATTTATATAGACTTTTATATTATACACATTTGATATTTCGAGCCGAGTTTAACTCGCTTATCTATTTCTCGAAATATATGTTGGAAACTTTTTTCTTTAGATACATTCATCATTATTCTTGACGAGTTTAGTTGGAAATAATTTATTTATTGAAAATTAAATAATAAGTCAAAAGATGATCATGTGAAAATTTCCTTGAAACATCTTACATGATTTGTATGAGACAGTCATTTGATATCGACTTAGAATGTTTCTTATTGATCATTCGATTACTTGAAAATTACTTATAAGCTAATAGTTTGTGTGAGACAGTTATTGTCGTCTTCTAAGGATGTTTCAATGATTGAAATGGGAGTTTAAAACAATTAAACATTGTTTGGATATAGCACGGTATGCATACCAATATGCAAACTGTTGTGGTATGATTCAGGTCCGAAAACCAAGTTTGCATACCAGTATGCGAACGGTTTTAACTGTCGAAGTCCGAGAATCAAGTTTGCATACCAGTATGTGAATAGTTCTACCTGAGTTAGGTCCGAGATGGCAGTATGTACACCGGTTTGAAAACTGTTGGACAAGACCAAAGTCCGGAACTAAAGTTTGCGTACCCGTTTGCAAACTTAGTTGGTTAAGTTCTAAAATCGATTAAGTATGTTTTCATACTCATGAAAAAATACATTAATAAATTAAGGAATGTAATCTTTTCAAACCATGGCTTGATGTTCATGAATTGATTTCAGTATACTTACTTGTTAGAGCACTGCTCAGTTGAACTCGCAAGCGTTGTTATATCAAGTTTAGTTGTTAAAACTATAAGTACTGATTTCTAGTCTACTTATAGTATGTCTTAGATTAGGATAAAATGTGTAGTTGAGCTTTAGACTTCACGACATTCATCGATTGAAGACGAAGAAATACTAAGGGGAGCATGTGGATACTTAAACTCATCTATCACTCAAAAGTCTATTTCTATTCTATCTCCTATCGAGATAAAAGTCGTATAACTATATAGACTTTACTTTATACGCATTAATATTTCGAGCTGAGTTTAACTCGCTTATATGTCTCTCAAAATATGTGTTGGAAAGCTTTTTGATTTAACTACGTTCATCATTGTTTTTGACGAAAATAAAAAGATGATCATGTGAAAATCACCTGGTAACATCTTACATGATTTGTGTGAGACAGTCATTTGATGTAGACTCGGAATGTTTCATATTGATCATTCAATCACTTGAAAATCGCTTATAAGCTAATAATTTGTGTGAGACAGCTATTCTTGTCTTCTAAGAATGTTTCAATGATTGAAATGGGAATTAAGAGCTAAAACCCATGTCTGGAAACATTACGGTTTGTGTGCTTAGTGTATGAAGTATTTTGTCGGAATTCAGAACCGAAAGTTTGCATACCCGTTCGCAAACTTATTCAATTGTTTAAGTCAGGGTACTTAAGTTTGCATACCCATTCACAAACTTTAAATTCCTTAATTTTATTTAAAATCAAACACAATTTATTACATAGCAGGCGAGCGAGCAACAAGCTGCGCCGCAAGCCCTTTTTGAATAGCAAACCATATCCTCTTGAACACAAACTCTATCGAATCAGGAGTCATGACATTACTGTGCATGACTCTTTGAACTCTCGCTAGAAGTCCAACCGCCTCTGGCGCTAAATACCCAAAAGTATCAAACTGATTTAACTGTTGACGTCCGGGAACCAAGTTTGCGTACCCATTCGCAAATGGTTTCAATTGAGTTCGGTACGGATCTAAAGTTTGCGTACCTTTTTGCAAACTGTAGGCTTATGACCAATATCTGGAACTTAAGTTTGCGTACCCCTTCACAAACTTAAGTGGTTCAAGTTCTTAAATTGGTTAAGTATGATTTCATACTCATGAACAAACACATTTATAAATTAGGGAATGCAATCTTTGCAAACCGTGGCTAAATTTTTCATGAAGTGGTTCTTTTGAATCAACCCGATTTTGCTTCAATTGTGTCTTTTATACTTCTATGAGAATATAAATAATTGAGAAACTCTATGAGTAACTTATGGGTGTAGAATACACCTTGATTTAATATCTATTGGTTATGCTTTATTTGCTATTTTTCTTGTAAATTATGCATTTTACGTGTGTTTTTGAGTTATTAGGTACTATGGAGTCGCACGGGGGAAAAGAAGAAGAAATCATCCAATTTAAACCGAAAGGGCAAAAAGGTCATTCCATAGGCGAGCACTATTTGAGGCCAGTGTAGGTTAAGGGTCATCCAGCTCTGAGTTTAAAAGAAATGTGTTAAAGGCACCCAAACAGTTCATCAGGGCACTCCACCAGTTATATGGATTGATATTGGGCGACCCATATTAGTGCCCAGGTCCGGACCCAAGTTTTATAAGGAAATTAGGCTAAGGCCCAACCCATGGATAACCCATAATATGAGGCCCCTAGTTAAAAGAGTTTTAAAACCAGGCCCCGAATTAAAAAAATAAATTTAACGAAAGCGAAAAGACTAAATTAGCCTCAAGTATATAAGAGACGTCACCTACCTCGTTCAGACGCCATTATTTTATTTCCCATGAGAGAGAAACAATTGTTACTCACCTGAAAACAGAAACACATCTAGAAAAAAACCAAAAAAATCAAGAAATCTTCCTGAAATCTGTTGCAAAACAAAGATCGAGATCAAAAACTATTCATCATCTGCTGAATCTGCTAACCCCTAAATCATAGAAACAGATCGAAACAGTTTCATATTCAAAACCCAAAAAAATCACATAAACAGTTTCAGTTTCAGATTCAAAACCTAAATGGCCGTTGTTACTGATTCTTGTTGATGAAATACTCCAACGATGAATCACTAGGTATGTTTTGATTTTAATCTGTTAGTTTTGATTCCCGTTGTTACTAATTTGTGTGTCAGAAATTTCTGAACTAGGGTTTGTAATGAGATTACAACGAACATAACTCATTCTGACTGATAATTTTACAGATTGGAGAAGGAGAACAATCGTTTTACAGATCGAAAATAACTGACTGAATAGAAACAAAGGTAAGTCATGGATGTGATATAACTGATTGTAATTTGATTTAGTGGAATTCATTTCTGAGATGTTACTGTCTGAAAACCCTAGAAACTCTAAGTTGAATTGCAATCAACTAACTTGATTTTATTACTACATCAACTGCAGATTCAAAACCAATTTTCTTTTGATAAAAATGGTGAAAGGAAAAATGAACCCCCCTGGAAAAGATGATACAATTACAGGTACTAAGATGTGAAAACTATTGTTGTCATGGTCTCATGTTTATTTCTCATGTAATACTTGTGAATATGTAACTACACAGACAAGGACATGTGTAACTATAAGTTACATACTCAAAATGTCACCACTGACTATGTTGTGGTTTGTATATTGATTGTGTAACTTATAGTTACACATACCAAATGAGCATGTCACCACTGACTTTCCTTGGGATGTGTAACTAGTAGTTGCACATAAAAAATTGGTTGTGTTTAGGATGTGTAACTAGTAGTTACACATAAAAAATTGGTTGTGTAAATTAAAGTTACTCATTCATATGCATGTGTAAGTTAAAGTTTCACCTTGTAGAATGTCTAGGATTATGTCACACAACACATTATAGCATGATTCAGTGAGTTTGTGCACCTGGCAGATACACATTCTTTATACAATGCTTTTGATTTGCAATTAAAAACACCGTGTTTGATAAGTACACAACTTACTGATTCTTGCTGTTTATATTGTGTGATGTGTACAGGAAAGTTAAGACACTCACTTAATGCAGTTCAGGATTTGGTGAAAGAAATGAAACCAATATGACTATCTAAGAGAGCTGAAAGGTATCTTAGGAAAGCGGATTACGGTGATCTTGTTATGATGTATTACGATGAATACGATCTTGATAATCCAAAGAACATGAAACAAATATCTACTGACAAAAATGTGGTCGTGAAGCTTTTAAACTGCTTTGATAGAGATGGCGCAGTACCGTGTTCATTTAGATTTGGAGAAAACCTTATAGAGTCTACACCGGAAAAGTTTGCTGGTATAACTGGAATGAAAAGGACTGGAAGCAGAAAAGGTCAGAAGTTGATAAAATATTTTGACCTTAATGAAGTGGATGACAATATATTATACAACAAGTACTTTTCTGATATCATAAAAATAACACATTCAACGGCAGTGACCAAGAAGAAGATTGTGGATACAATAGAAGAAGTTATGAATAATAAAAAGAAAAGAATACCACTTTACGATGAGCATGTAGTTTGTTTGATAGGGTTTTATTTGTGTTGTGTGCTCTTTTTTGGGGACAAAAATGTTGTCTCAGTGAATGTTAAATATCTTGTCATTGTCGAGACTTATGAAACTGTTCTCAAGGTCTCCTGGCCAGATTTGGTCCAAGAGCATTTGTTTGATGAAATAATAAAAAATGCAGACTGTCCTTCAAACGTAAAGGCTTTTGTGCAATACCTACTAGTAAAAGATTATATTTTTTACTTGATTGAACTTGAAGTAGTTTTACTGCTGAGTTGTAAGTATTTTTTGCTGATCGACTAATAAAATTGATTGTTTATATGTTTCAGATCTTGTTTGCTGAGCACACACCAACATGAATAATCCCAAAAGTTGAAAACAGAGAACAAAAGCTCCCGAGGCTTGGAAGGTGGGGCATGGAAGTAATATCAGATTACATAGCTAGTACAAACATGACAGAGTTTACCGTAAGTGTTTGCCATTACTTGGTTTATATCTTGTTTACTACAATATTCAAAAGATCTTGTGTAAATGATATTTACACAAGTAAAACACCAGAAGTTAGTTATGTTATACTGTGTATATGGCATGTGTAACTTAAACATACACTTGAAGTTACACATGCAGACACCAGTGAACTCTACTAAATTTAAGTTACACATGCATTTTTGTATCTCTTCTTAACCTCTCCATTTGTTAATTTCAGCCAACAGCTAGCTTTATGGAAGAGTTCTCACAACTTGAAAAGCAGCTCGGTATAGCGCCAGTGGAACCCAGCAAAGAACAACTGCAAAGGTGGCTCCGACAGCAAACCATTGAAAATGGAAAACTGAAAAAGAAATTACAAGCAAAGCAAAAAATGTTCGATGCAGTACATAAACTTGCAAGAGCAGGGATAAAGATGAGAACGTCACCGATAAACACATTTTAGCGTGCGAGATTATGCTAGAAATGGGAATTCATCCTTACGATGTGACCCAGGAAGAGTATATGCAACAAGGAGATGGTACACAAGGATATGGAGTTACTGAGCATCAGGAAGAGTTTATTCCATTAACAGATGGAGGTACTGAGCATGGAGCTACTGAGCATGAAGAAGAAGAGTCTGAGAAAGAACCTGAGCAAGATAAAGAAAAGATGACATGGAAACTTCCTTCCATAAAGAATGTAAGTAGTTGTTCATTTTTAATACGCTTCTTTAACTTTATAGTGATAATGATATATTAGTTGGCATGTGTAAAGGTACCAAACTAAATTAATACTTGGTAATTATTGAGTACACTAATCATATGGATGTGTAATCCCTAGTTACACATGATATATGCATGTGTATCTTCTTGTTACACTACTTAGATGCATGTATAACATGGAGTTACACATGCTAGGTATCCATGCATTGGGATGTGTAAAAACTTGGTTGTGTAAATTAAAGTTACACATTCATATGCATGTGTAAAGTTAAGTTACACCTTGTAGAATGTCTAAGATTATGTCACACAATACATTATAGCATGTTTCAGTCAGTTTGTGTAGCTTGCAGATACAATTTTCATGTATATTTCTCATCAATCCTTATACAGTTCCATTGTAAGCCTTGTAGCTGGAAATACATCAACAGTTCTGCACGCTCAAACTGCTAAAGAGGGGAGCAAAACAACACTCAACACATACAGTTCAAGTATGAAGAGTGTGACAACATGCAAGGCTTATACAAAGAAAGCCCACTGGTAAGAAAAACAACACTACTGCAGATGTTATTGATGAGGCACAGAATAAAGCTGATGAAGAGATACATGCTATTGTGGATGATGCAAACGTTGTTGTTGATGAGCCGCAAAAGGAAGATGCAGAAGGTGGTGTTGTGGTTGAGCCACATGAGAAATCCGCAGGTGATGATGCAAATGTCATTGAAGAGACATCTGCAATTGTTATTGACGGTTTGCTTTTGACTGCTCCAACTCAGCCAATACCAGAAACTTTTGAGGACAGTTTTGTTTCAACACAGTTTGAGGACTCCATGGTGATAACTGCTATAACACCGCAAACACATCCTGATGATGCTCAGACCTACAAGTTGGGGTAACTAGGAGCTAACTCGACTGACATGACGGATGATGCAGTGAGTAAAATGCTAGTTGAGATTGTCAGTGACATTAAAAAATTGAAGCTGCACCTGCAGTGATGGAGAATGCAGAACCTAGCTCAAGTGGTAACCACTCTTCCGTTTTATTTTTCCTTTATGTTTTGTTTGTAATGGAAGTGTAACTTCAAGTTACACATTGTAAAAGGCATGTGTATCTTGAGGTTACATATAGTCCATTATTATTTTGTCTTGTTTTATTTGTAATGGAAGTGTAACTTCAAGTTACACATTGTAAAAGGCATGTGTAACTTGAGGTTACATACAATATATTATTATTTTGGCTTGTGTAACTTTAAGTTACATACATGTGCTAATTTACTAAGATTCTGCTTATATTTGTTTGCACAGCTACAACACAGGGAAACCTTTTTAGCCTTGGAATAGATAAAACTCCAAAACCCGCAGGAGAGTTACTGAAGGAAGCTACGAATACAATAAGAGAAAACCAACCAGCATTCATACAACAACGTGTGCTGAGGAATAGAAAAATTCCAACACAAGATCTGAAGCAGTATGAAAAGAGGTCAAAGAAGATTAAGAAGGATGTTAATGAAGAAAGAATGGACGCAGTTCTAGGAGTAGAAGAAGAAAGAATGGATGAGGTTGCTGAAGAAGATGACGGAACAATGAGAAAGGATGTGAAAGGTTCTGAAGTTATCGAAAGGCTGGAAGGCGAGAAAAAGGAGAAAGTGCTTGAATATTTCAATACTCATACGAAAACGTAAGTATCTTGAATCCAAGTAGGCTTAATTCTATTTTTGATTGTTGTATATTACTACTTGATTCTGTTATGTTGATTAATAATAGTTTACTTCTTTGTAATGCAGATACATTACTTGGATTGAACTCAACGAAGATGGTAGGCAGCTGTTTAATATATCTGGAGAACTAATGCTACATCTTACCAAGAAAGAATCCTTCTTGGAGTCAGAATTCATCGACTTCTACATTAGAAGATTGAGGACAAAGATGAACTCTAACAACAAGTATCATAAAGAGATATTCCTGTCGCCACAAGCATACATAAGTACTTCGATACATTTGAAATCTTATTGAATTTATAATGTGTAGTGTGTGTTGTAAGATTATGATAACATATTCAAGATTTTTTTTTTATGTCGGAAAACAGTTATAATGTGTAATCTGAAGTTACACAACCATTTATAATGTGTAATCTGAAGTTACACATTCTTATTTTTCTAGTGTAAAACCCACAGCCCTATGTGTAACTTATATTTACATAATCACTTGTTCATTTGTAAACTTTTGATTAAAAATGTGAGTTTGACATTCCAAATGGTTTTTGCAGATCACGTACGTGAAGGATTACAGAGAATTCAAGATATTTTGGATTCCAAAGCTTGCGAAGGAGTATGTCAAGTACAAGAATGATGCAGTTAGACTTTTTGCCCCAATGTGCAACAACAACACACACTACACACTGTTGAAGTATGACTTGAAGAGCTCTAATGCTTGGTCGAACTCATCAATCGTTAAGGAACTCAGGAGTGAACACCTTCTTCAAGCCAAGAAATATGCATTTTCAATTATTACAGAACCGAGACTCTTGTGTCCTTATGCTCTTGGGATGAATGAAAAAGCCAAGTATATCCCTTCGCCCTCACAAGGTACAATTCCTGACTGTCTTCCATGTATATGCGCTTACATGAAGATCAGGATGAAGAATAAACCACTTGAAAAAAAATTAACCTCAAATATGATGCTATGGTGGACTGACAAGCTGAGCCGCATGAGAGGAAGCATGCTATACAAGATTCTTTCGGATCCATCCAGAGATGTATAAAGCACTCATTAGGATTAGAAAAAAAATCTATACTCGCAAATATGTTGTTAGCCACAAGCAGATGTTAGACTTGGAAAATATGTTGTTAGAAACTTTTAAATTTCATCAGTTTGTAGATTTTAGCAGTTATTGGTTTTGAAAATATTTTTGGATTGAAATTCTTTGAATTAAAAACTTTTATCTTGTTAGAACTTTTACTGCTGTGTGTACAGATTTCAGAAATTATGCAACAGGTTAAGTAATTACATATCTTAATTTGATGCAGAATGTGTAACCGGAGTTTACATATGCATTTAACATGTGTAACCTAATATTACACATGCATTCACAGCAATGTAACTTCTGGTTACACATCCATATATTTGAGTGTAAACTGAAGTTACATAAGCCATTGATCGGATTTACCTAATAAATCAAAATAAAATAAAGTTACACAATCATTTATCATGTGTAACCTAATATTACACATGCATTCATAGCAGTGTAACTTCTGGTTACACATCCATATATTTGAGTGTAAACTAAAGTTACAAAAGCATTTGACCACTGATCAGATGTACACAAATAAATCAAAAATAGAATAAAATGCATTTCAACTATTAACTGTCAAAATATAAAATCTGAATGAATAGATCCTTGCACATAATCAACGTTGCAGAAAAATAAAAACATTTGGTCCATGAAAACCAACATGAAGAAAACTAAAAAAAAATAATCAAAGACAAATAAGAATCCACACATCAAATCATTTGTAGTACCAGAATATCTCCATAATAATATTCTGGCAGTAAGAACGACGCTTTCACGAGAAAGTCAAATATTTCTACAATATCAATGACATCTTTCACGAGAACGTCGTGAGAATTCTCCAAATGACATTTGGAGAATGTCATGGGGAAACATCATAATAATTGACGATTGAGGAGGCATGGTAGAAGAATGTTGTTTCACGAGGATTACGAAAGATGGCGAAGGTTAACATCATAACAACCGCGATGAGATCGCAGAGTAGATCCGAAAGAAGGGGAAAACTTAGCTGTCCTCCACTATATAGTTTCCTATATAAAGGGATCAAGTAAGTCGAGAGGGGGATGATGTATTTTTTGGAGAGTTGAGAAAGTTTTGAGGAGAGAGAAAACTCAAGAAAGAAAGTTGTAATTCTGAGTTTTGATATTTCTTGTAAATCTTTCTGAAAGTGAATTAATAAAAGTGTTGTTGTTCTTTCTCAAATTACGACTTAATATTCATAGATTCTTGACAAGGGTGTAGTGTGGGAAATCCTGCTACTACATTTTGGCGCTAGAAACAGGGATTGAATTAGCAAAATTATAGAAAAAGTGAAAAAGAGAATAGGAAGTACTTGAGATCAAGAGAATTTTAAAGAGGATTAGTGAAATATTCAGAGGAAGAATGATTATAATTAAAGAGAATTGCAAGAATTTGAAGCAGGATGTGGTATCAAGAACAATGATTGATAAGTTTCATGAAAATATTAAGGGGAAGATACATAAACGAGACTTCGAAGGAAGAAAAATTATGACGGTAGAGAAGACACCAATATTAAAGGATTGGGAAAAGCGGGAAATTACATTTACCACAACAGAGATTTCAGAAGAAAAGCTAATTCATACATTTCCTTTGGTGATCACAATTTCTGCTATACCGATAAGAAAAGGGGAAATAGCAAAATCTGCAGAAGAATGGGAAATGAATAGAACTCTGGTGGATACATGAAGTTCAGTAGATATAATATTTTATCATGCTTTCAAGAAAATGGGTTATAAAGATGAAGAAATGTCTTATTCAGCATATCATGTTCATGGTTTCGGTAAATCTATAACAAAACCAAGAGGTGAAATAAAGGTTCGATTACCACTTGGAGAAATCGAAACACAAGTTACATTATGTGTAGTAGATATGGAATCACCATACAACATGATATTGGGAAGACCATGGATACATGCAATCAAAGCTGTAGCGTCAACTTTACATCAATGCATTAAATTCCCAATGCCTAGTGGAATCATAGAAATTAGAGGAGATTCAGATCTTGCGAAGATATGCTATCAAATTGAAGTAAGAAATTGTGAAGAACGTCCTAAGCAGCGAAAAGTTCGCCGAAAAATAGCGAGAGAGATGAAGAAAGAAGAAGAATATAAAGTCTACATGATAAGAGCAAAAGAAGGGAAAGGAATACCCAGTGAATTTTCGCGAGAGGGAGACGAACTCACGAGGGTCATAAAAACATCAACACCTATGGGAGAACCAGAAGCTAGTTACATTGCAGCTGAACCAACAAAAGAAGTAAATGTTGGGAGTAAAGAAGAACCAAAAATGCTGAAAATTGGAACTAGAATGGAGACGGATGAGGAAGAAAAAACAATAAATCTTTTGCGAGAATACAAAGATATCTTCGCATGGAGCATGGATGAAATGCTAGGGATAGATCCATCAGTAGCATGTCATAAGTTAGAAATCAACAAAAGTATAAGGCCATTTAAACAGAGGATAAGAAAAATCGCAAAAACATACCATTCTCAAATAGAAGAGGAATTACAGAATATGCTTGATGCAGGAATAATAAGGCCATCCAAATATCCAGAATGGATTGCAAATATGGTAGTGGTCCCAAAGAAGAATAAAGGAATAAGAATTTGCATAGATTTTACTGATTTAAATAAGGCATGTCCTAAAGATAGTTTTCCATTACCAGATATCCCACAAATGGTTGAATCAGCGGCAGGAAATGCAAGAATATCTTCATTAGATGGATACAAAGGATATAATCAAATCCCTCTCGCTGAAGAAGACCAAGAACATACTGCATTTTTCGCTCCAAGGGGATTATATTGCTATACAAAAATGCCTTTTGGTTTACGAAATGCTGGTGCAACATATCAAAGAATGGTGGAGAATGTATTTGCGAAGTGGATTCACAAGACACTGGAGGTGTATGTAGATGATATGCTAGTTAAAAGCAAGGAATCTGAGGATCACGTGCAAGATTTGAGAGAGATTTTTGAACAAATGCGGTAGTTCAATATCAAGGTAAATCCTGACAAGTGTACTTTTGGAGTAACTTCAGGAAATTTTTTGGGGTACATTGTATCAAAAGAAGGAATACAAGTTGATCCAGAAAAAGTGCAAGCGATCCACGATATTCCAACACCAGCTACAGTAAAAGATGTACGAAAATTGAATGGGCTTTTAGCCTCGCTAGGAAGATTCATCTCGCGATCTTCTGATAAATGCAAGCATTTTTTCGACATACTTAAAAAGGGGACAAAATTCAGGTGGACAGATGAATGCGAGAATGCCTTTCAAGAAATAAAAAAGCATTTAGTAAATATAACTATTTTGCAGAAACCTGAACCAGGAGAAGAGTTGTTAATCTATCTCGCGACAACAACATATGCTCTAAGTGCGGTATTATTGCGAGTAGATGCTGGAATAGAGAAGCCAATTTATTATATTAGTAAAACATTCAATTCAGCAGAGAAAAATTATTCAAAGATTGAGAAATTAATCCTAGATTTGGTGCATGCAACTTTCAAACTCCGCATCTACTTTCAAGCACATAAGATTAGGGTGTTAACAAAAGTGCCAATAGAATCAGTAATGAACAATTCAAAGAGATCAGGCAGAGTAGAAAGATGGAATGCACAAGTGGGACATTTCGATATCAAATATGAAATTCTATCTTCGCCAAAATCTCAGGTCATCGCGAATTTCTTAGCCGAATTCCCCTCGGAAAATGACGAAGCTGTGGAAGAAATGATGGATGTAGAAGAAGAACATGGAGATCCAAAAGAATTATTGACAGAACCTAATAGATGGGAGATATTAGTGGATGGATCATCTAATGGGGAAGGAAACGGGATTGGAATTGTTTTCATCTCGCCAGAAGGAGAAAAAACAACTTTTTCATTCAAGTTGGAATTTACGTCCACTAATAATGAGACAGAATATGAGGCTGTGATCCATGCTTTGAAATTTGCAATAGAAATGAGGTTGGAAAATGCTAGAATTACCAGCGATTCTCAATTGGTTATTCGCCAAATAACTGGAGAATACACAACAAATGAACCTTCTTTAAAGAAATACAAAAGACTCGTGGAAGAATTATCTGCGAAAATTCCAAAAATAAAATGGAGGCATATATCAAGGAAAGACAACCGGCTTGCAAATGCTTTTGCCTTCATATCCAGCATGATGACAAACCCACTTGCGAGATGCATAAAAATTCAAACACTTTTATTACCATCGGTAAACAAAGAAGAAGGAGAGATGGACGAGAGTCTCGTAGGGAATGGCGAGGAAGAAGAGAAAGAAATAATGATCGTAGAAAATGGCGAGGAAGAAACAAATTAGGAAAATACAGATTGGCGAGCTGAACTTCATGCTTATTTGGCGAAAGGAGAAATCCCAAGAAATAGACTGGAAGCACATAAATTGAAAAGCAGGGCAACTAATTATGAGTTAAGAGATGGAGTATTATACCGTAGATCTTTTAATGGACCTTTGCTAATATGCTTGACGAGGGAAGAAGGAGACAAGGTGTTAAAAATGCTGCATAATGGAGATGCTGGTAATCATAGTGGAGGTAGATCTTTGGCATATAGAACAAAGATGAAAGGGTATTATTGGCCTTATATGCATGAAGATGCAAAACAACATTCAAGACGTTGTGAAGAGTGTCAGCGATTCGGAAAAAAGATACATGCACCAGGAGCACCATTGTCATCCTCAACAAGTGTGTGGCCTTTTGGAAAATGGGGGTTAGATATTGTGGGACCATTTGTGCCCGGTTCTGTAAAAAGGAGATATCTCATTGTGGCGACGGATTATTTCACAAAATGGGGGGAAGTGAAGGCAGTGCAACATATTCGCGATAAAGATATTTTTACATTCATATTTGAGAACATAATCTGCCGATTTGGAATACCTGCACAGTTGATGTCTGACAATGGAAAGCAGTTTGAAGGACAAAACATAGAGTTACTACTCAATGCATTTAAAATAAAATGTGGAAAGTCTACTCCTTTATACCCACAAGCAAATGGTCAAGCTGAGGCAACTAACAAAACAATCGCAAATATTCTAAAAAAGAAGTTAGAAGGATACCACAAAGCATGGTGTGAGCAAGTACATAATGCAATATGGGCTTATAATACAACTAGAAGAGAGGCTACTGGAATGTCACCCTTTTGTTTAACATATGGGGTTGAAGCTGTATTGCCGACATAAGTTGCCATTTCCTACAACAAAGAGAGAAGCATGGGAAAAGAATTTAAGTGCTGGAATGATTTTACATAAATTAGATGAATTGGAAGAAAAGAGAGAGAAGACTCTACAACATATGGAAAATTACCAGCGAAGAATAGCTCGTGAGTACAACAAACGTGTTAAAAAACGAGAATTCTAACCTGGTGATTTGGTTCTGCGAGAGACACCAAGATATCAGCGAGAGAATGGAGGAAAGTTGGCGAGAAAATGGGATGGACCTTACCTCATTAAGGAGATAATCGGAAATGGGGCATTCAATTAATGGATCCTAAAGGAAGAGATGTTGGCCAGAGGCTTGATAGACCATGGAATAGACTATTTCTGAAGATATATTATCAGTAACAAAATTCTGTAAGGTAAGAGAATTGAATAATGAAACAGATGAAATTTTTTATCTTTCCTCATTACATGTTTTGCGAGCATTATCGCGAGAAATGCGAATAAAATTTCGCAGATTTTAAGAGAATGGGACAAACCTTTATGGCGTGCACCCTAGTTCGCGAATACAATTTCGTAAGAGGCAAATGTAAGACCTACGAGCACGTCATATGGGGGGTATCTCTTTATATGACTTAGGGATAAGGTTATACCGCTGCTGGAACCTGAGTCATACAGATGTTGGGGTTAACGAAAACCTATCCGGGAGAGAGATCTTGGATTTCCAGCTTTATAAGGTTATACCCTGGTTGGACGACTGAGAATCTCTTCCAAGAAGTGCAGAATATGACCAAGGCGCCTAGGTAAACGGTTTAGCCAAGGGTACCCGGGACGGATGAACCTACCCTGTCCATCTTTGGTAAGTCTTGGCTATGATGCACTTGGCCTGAAGAAAACCCCACTTAGGGTGTCTTGTAACTATAAGCCATATAGGCATAAAGGACAAGAGGCTGCGAAAACAACTGGTTATTGGTAAATCTGGATGGGAGGAGCTAGTCTTGTATGGCCGATGTTCCATCCTTGAAGGGGAAACCAGGGGGAAGATAAGGGTGGCACCCTCCGTTAGGGAGCTGATAAGTGTCTTAAGATGGCAATGTCATGGGGCTTTAAGATTACAAGATCATTTAGGCCTGTCATATTGTCGCGTAAATTATATCAAGGAAAAAGCCAAAAGAGAGAAACAGTTAAGATGAGATCAATGGGTTTTTGCATGCAAGTGTTAAAATGTCCTGAGATTTCATCGCAAGACGGCAATGTCACGAGGCTTTGTTTTCGCGAGAGAACTTAGGCTTGTCATATTGTCGCATGACATATATCCTGAAGAGGCTATAATACTAAGAAGTGATAAGACAAAGTCAATGGGTTGATACATGAAAATGTAAAGACGTCCTGCGACTTTGTCGTGAACAGAGACTTGTCGAACTAAGACCTTTAATTAGGAAGGCAAAATAAGACCAACAGAATAATCTCACACACTAATTCCTCTTTGTTAAGCATGCAGGAAAGATCTATTTATCGTGAAAAATAAGGTTTATTCAAGAAATCTCAAGAAAATTAATGAAGAGGCAAGTAAGGGGATAAACACATAGATTTCATTAAGTTTCTTGAGAATATTATAGTTCAAAAGAGTTACAGCATCCGCGAAAAGAAGAAGAAAAAGGAAATTAAAAATGATATTCAAGCCTCAAGCAATAGTATCGCCAGATTTAGAATTGTTGTTAGAATTATTATCATCACCAACATTTCTTTCGCCACGAGTATCATCGCCAGCAACTTTTTCGTGACGATCTCCTCTAATTCTGGGAGAGTTTTCTTCCTTTTCTTGATCATCTCCTTCAGTTTCTTCTTCATCTCCCTTTTCAACATCTTATTTAGAAATTGGATATTCTAAATCCTTGCTCATAGGAATAGGGATCTCGTCATCGTCAACTTCCAAAGGAGGAACATATATAGGAGGAAGAGAGTTTTCGATCAAAATTTCATTCACGAGGACTTCGACACTAAGATGAACTTGACGAAGGAAACCTTTGTCACGATTTCTGATCTCTATGTTCTTGAAGTACTCAAGATAATCAAGCCTTCTTTCTGCTTTATCACGAACTTCCATAAGGGTTTGAAGAAGAGTGTGGTTCTCCTTGCGAACATTGTCTAACTCCTTGGTAAAGTCAGTAACAGTAGAATGAAGACTCTTTTCAGATTCTGCGAGTAAAAAAATAGTAAAAGGTTAGTCACATGAAGAAATCGCGAGAAATATAATATAAATTCTGATGAGGGAAATTGATAAATAAGGCAATCATAATTGACTACCTTCTTTCTGAGAGGTTAAGTTTTGGACTAATGAAAAGAGAGAATTTTCCCATTGATTCATAACATCATCAAACTTGTCGCCAACCATGCCCTTCAGACGAGATTTCATATTCTCTTCTTTGGTGCGTAAATATGAATTTTCTCTTGACAATTGAGAATGGGCCTCTTTTAATTGGGAATACTTATCTCGAATCTTACTATCATTCAAGCTAAGAGTTAGCCTACCCTTGATAAGATTGTTTATCTCAGCAGCAGATGATTCAGTTACTTCACTAAGTCTATTCTGAAGAGAACAAAGAGACTGCTTTTGTTCGTCACATATCCTTTGAAGATTGCTTATTTTCTGCGAGGAGATCATCATCAAACTTGAAAATTTGTGTTTCTCCTGAGACAAGGTTTTATTTTCATCTGACAAAGATTCTATCGCCAAATTAGTCTTGGTTAATGAATATGAAAGGCGAGTAACCTCGCTATTGAGAAAACTTTGGCTTTGCAGTAATTGGTTATTCTCATTAGTGAGATTATTTATTTGGTCAATTGAATATGTGTAGAGATTATATAATCTATCATGCTAGTCCTTCCAAGAATCTCTTTCATTATGAGCTTCGTCAGCAATGGTCTCAAATTTCAGTCTTTCCATGAAACGATTCCGATTGGTAACTAATATATAAACAAAGAGTTTAAAGAAAGATTTAAGTACGAAGAATATGAAGGTAAAATAAAAAAGGATAAAAGACAGAGGCAAAAAGAAGTATACCTTTCAGCTCGTCAATTTTTCTAATGAGATTCTCGCTATCCAACGAAGAATTATTGAGCTTGTGATTTAAAGTCTCACATTCAGAAGTCTTCTCTTGAAGACTTTTTCTTAAGACAACATTTTCATTTTCCAGAGAAGCTCGTGAAACAGAGTTTTCAGAGCCAAAATATTTGAGCAGAGTCTCGCAAACTCCACTTTCGAGAGAATCAGAAGAAGAATCTTTAGTTTTATTTAAAATGTTGGATAAAACTTTAAAAGCAACATCAATTCCTGTGATAGTCTCACTTGACGAAGGAAGAGATGTAGTAGTAGTAAGAATGAGTTGAGGATTTGAGTCATTGGCGATAGTTGTATCGTCAGAGGGAGGAGTTTTTAGGAAAGTAACAGTTGGATTAAGTAAAAGACTAGATGGAGTCTCAGTTACAACCACCTCAGAAGTTTGATTGGGTGTAGGATCAGTAGAAAAAGAGGTATTGATAGCGAGTTTTTTGCAAGTAGGGGAAGGAGGATTTGGTTGCACATGTATAGGGGAAATTCTCGCCAAAGGAGGAATGACGAAGTTACTTCCAATGGACTTATTTAGTTGACGAGTTCTTTTAGGAGGGTTAACATTTCTCTCGTCATTCTGCAAACAATAATTTAGATAAGAAACAGAGGCAACAATATTGTTATTAAGGAATAGAATGTGTTTCTTACTACCTTATTGTTCGCAGAACTTTCTTTCCTCTTTACAATCGGTCTTTTATGAATGACAGGCTTTTGAGTTGAGGACTGGGAAATAAGTGCAGCTCCACTGAAGGAAACATAATATGGGGTTATAAAGAATTAAGTAAGATAAGATCGAAGAATATATATATAAAAAATCGATCTAAGAAAATATCATGATCAAAAACATACCTCGATGAATTCATTAAAACAGTAGCAGAAGAATGAGAAGGAGAAGAAGTTGCAGACAAAAAGCAAAGAAACTAAGTAAAGAAGAAAGAGAATTAAGAGAGGAAAACTAGTCATGGAGTTCGACTCCTCCTTTTATAGGCAAAGAGGAGAGTAAATTATGTGAGACGTGTCAATACGAAAGGACAGATTTGCAACACGTGTTAACAAGGAAAGCTAAATTAGTGGAATACTGTCAGAGAAAAAAGTTCAGATATTCTTGCGATAGTTAAGGATAATTTAGGGTTCTCATGATCGCTTCCTCTTCGCAGATAAGACATGAGAAGAGGAAAGATGTAGTACCAGAATATCGCCATAATAATATTCTGGCAGTAAGAACGACGCTTTCACGAGAAAGTCAAATATTTCTACAATATCAATGACATCTTTCACGAGAACGTCGTGAGAATTCTCCAGCGACATTTGGCGAATGTCATGGGGAAACATCATAATAATTGACGATTGAGGAGGCATGGTAGAAGAATGCTGTTTCACGAGGATTACGAAAGATGGCGAAGGTTAACATCATAACAACCGCGATGAGATCGCAGAGTAGATCCTAAAGAAGGGGAAAACTTAGTTGTCCTCCACTATATAGTTTCCTATATAAAGGGATCAAGTAAGTCAAGAGGGGGATGATGTATTTTTTGGAGAGTTGAGAAAGTTTTGAGGAGAGAGAAAACTCAAGAAAGAAAGTTGTAATTCTGAGTTTTGATATTTCTTGTAAATATTTCTGAAAGTGAATTAATAAAAGTGTTGTTGTTCTTTCTCAAATTACGACTTAATATTCATAGATTCTTGACAAGGGTGTAGTGTGGGAAATCCTACTACTACATCATTACTTGCAGAAATGAAATTTTGTATGCTCAAGCTAGTGAGGTGTGAACTTCCGAGGATTCCTGCAACCTGCTTTGTTGTGACCTGTTTCCTTGCAGTTGCTGCAATGAACTTTTCTCTTCACCTTTTTCTCACATTTACTTATAATCCTCTTTACTGGGGGTCTACCTGGTTGCTTCTTCACAGTAGGCCGGATGACGGTGTTATCTGGATGATATTCAACAGGCCTGTTGTAGTTGGGAATCAGCTGGATGGCATGCATATAAGTCTTCCTAAAATAGTCGCTTGTAAAATACGGTGAAATGAAATCAATAGCCTCACGTTTAATCTTTTGTATGGCTGCAAGAGCATGAGCACAAGGAAAACCATGTATGCGCCATCTTGAAAAAAACAAAAACAAACAAAAAATTATTTAGTTGCACATACAAATCATAAAACACTCAAAATTAGATAGTTACAGGTGCATATACATGATGTGTATCTTTAGTTACACTTGCAAAATAAATGTGTAACTACAATTTACACATGCATATATCTAATGTAAAGTGGATATACACATTTTAAAAAAAAACATACGGAGAGAAGAAAAAGCATAAGAAACCAAACCTTTGACAGGTGCAAGTCTCGTGTTCGAGGTCCACCATGTGAGACCTTTCGCTAAAAACTTCAAACACGGTAGGACTAGCAACCAATACTTCCAAAGCCAAGCCTTCATCTTGAAGAGACGAAAGCTTTTCCTTGTACTCAGGGGTTAATGGAGTCATCATATTAGCGCCAATTTCACCATGTTCTGCCATCAAACACATTATTTTCCTCCTAATCTGAAAAGAAAAAAAAAAACTTATGAATACATAAAGTGACAAACACAAGAAATAAAATACAACAAACAACAAAAAACACACACACTCAATTAACCTGATCAAGAAGAGCAGATGCAGACATCTTCTTGTGAACCAAAACCCAGCTATTGACTGATTCTGCTAGAGTACTAGATGTTCATCCATACATACAACCTTTGAAATAGGCGTTCACATATGCTTCAGGTGGGATGGTCTCGATGTAATCATCCACCCAATCACAGTTCAAGTCTATAATCTTCTGTATGGCTTTCGCATGGTTTTCAGGTGAGAGTGCGTATGTCGCCTCTCGGAAATGGTCCATCACAAGCGAGTACATAGGATCTGTTACAGTGATGGGTATATTTTTCGTCAAATGATAGTAGCAGAAGCTGTCGAACCCATATGGATAGACAAGTGGAACACCCTGCAAGAGTCCTTCATGGCGATCTGAAAGGAAGGTGATTGGCCTCCTATCACCAACAACTTCAGTCAAATTCCTCAAAAACCACTCCCAGTTGTCAACAGTCTCAATATCGACTAGTGCAAAAGCAAGGGGGGAAAATCCTACAAAAAAAATTGCGCATAATCGAAAGAATAATAAGTTTCACATAAATAGAAAACAATGTGTAAATACAAGTTACACAGGCTAAAACAAATATATAACTTAAGGTTACATATGTTATTTTCTTAGTTACACACTGAGTAAAGTAATGTGTAACTGAGAGTTACACATGTGTAACTCTCAGTTATTTGTCAACTGAAGCTGTTCACAAAAAAAAAAAAAACATACATTTACCACCATTGATCCCAGTAGCTGCCATCAAGCAACCTTTGAATGTACCAGTAAGGAAAGTAGCATCCAAGTATACCATTGGACGACAAAACCGGTACCCCTTGATGCATGCAGCAAATGCAATGAAGATCCGTTGGAACTATTTATCTGCACCTTCAAACTTTATCACACTACCAGGGTTGGTGTCCCTTATAGCATCAATATACCATACCAAGTGAGAGTAGGACTTCACATCGTCGCCATAAATTATGTCATAAACCTTTTCCCTAGCATTATATGCCTGATAGTAGTCCATGTTAATATCATAGTTGGTCTGGAAATCATCAGCAATTTTCTTGGGCTTCTTGTGAGGATTTTTACGAACTTCTTCCTCAATCAAACTAAACGAGAAGCTGGTGGAGTATGTTTGGTTCAAGTTGAGCCCACCAGCACCACAAATGTGCTCAGGGTTATAAGACCTGACCTGAAGAGGTTCATAAAAAATACAAACAATTCAACCAAAAAATAATATGGTGCAAAAACATCATGTGTAAACCAAATTTACACATACTATAACAAAACATAACATATGCTAAGCATTAGATGACAGAACACTGAAAACCTACCTGAAACATTTCGTTCCTTTTATCGATAGAAGATGCATGGAATTTCCAGCCGCATTTTTCATCTGCACACTTAGACGTGAACCTAGAACACTCATTGTGAGTTACAATCATTTGGAAACCAGTGCGAAGACGATACTTGGTGAAAGCAACCATGAATTTCTTAACTCCTTCAACAAACACATGACCAATCTCACCAAGAACCTTGGGCCAACCATCCGATAACAAAGGTTTCGCAGGCTTGATTTTATCTTCCAAATACATTGTAACAGTAAGATTGTTTCTGGACGAAGACATACTACTAGACTCATTAGAAATAGAAGAATATGCCCTAGATCTGGAGGAAGAGGCCACACGAGGAACATTTTGCAAGAAAATATCAACATTGGTCTTCTGTTTACTATTTGTGATGGATATAAGAGCTTGCAACGAAAAATCACAGTCAACTGGGAAATCTTTCCCACTTTCTCGAAACAAGAAAGTAATACCAAGAGGAGTAAACTGCTTCCATTCCCGGCAAACTTGTTCCTTAAACTATTCAAGTCTGATATCAGTATTACCACGCATGGTAATAAAATCTGAAAAGTAGCGAACAACAACAATGCAACTAACAGCAGCGCAACTAACAGAATCCATGACAACCTGAAAAATATCAAAACACACAATAACAATATCAAAATTTTAAAACGAACGCAATTCACTCGGGGGCGTTTCCCGCTCATGAGAAGTATATTCTACGCGGTAAGCTTGTAGTTGCAGGAAATCCTACACTACACCCTTGTTAAGAATTTGTACTTATCAACTCATATTTTAAGATTAAAATGACACTTTATTATTTGATTCTCAGAAACGTTTACAAGAAATGTAAGAAATCAAGAATACAACTATACTCTTTGAAGTTTCTCTTTCCTCAAGACTTTCTCAACTCTCAAAAATACATCATCCTTCTCTGTATCTATAAGAACCCTTTATATAGGAAATTACATAGTGGATGACAGCTAAGTTTTCCTTTTACTTCGGATCTATTCTACGATCCTATCGCGATAGTTATAATATGAGATCTCGCCAGAATCATAACCATCGCAGATCAATCACGCTTTTCTCATGTTTCTTCAATCATCAGCTATCACGTCGTTCTTTAAACTACTCTATGACACTCGCACAGTGTTGTTGAAGATCTTGTGGTGGTGCTCGTAGATGTGTTGTTTAATATCGCAAGAATATCATTGTAGCGATATTCTGGTCCTACATATTGTCTCTTCTCATTCTTTTCTGCGAAGAAGAGAAGATATGAGAATTAAATTTTACAATGCCGCAACTGTTTATCTTTTTGGATTCTTCTGCTTTGACACGTTTCTATATTCTTCTCCAGTTGTTTTCTCGTATTTTCTCTTCCATTGAACTTTTGACACGTCCTTTCCAACCGATGCGATCTGACCGTTCACATCTTTTCTTTGCATTTATTGCATTCATCTTCTCGAGAAATTTCTTCTTCTATAAATACTCCTTTCACTCTTTCCTTTTCCTCTTTTTATTTTCTTCTTCTTTCTCTCCGTAACTTCTCTGCAAGTTTACTGTTCTTACGTAAATTGCGCATCTGTTACTATTGTGATCTCGTTTCTTGATTTTTAACCTTCTCCTTCATTCCCATACTAAAAATGGTTGCTCCTGGCGCTAAAAATTTAGTTGCTTTTGGTGAGATGCGAGAAAAACTAAGAAGTAAAGGATTTACTTTGTCTACAATTCCAGATCAGAATCCTAAATCCGAACTTTCTATCAAACTTTTTTTCTGATCATCAATGCTTTTGCGAGAAAGTTATAGTATCGCTAGGTCAGCTTGAAGCTGGTCTTCGCCTTCCTCTCTACGATCCCAAGATTCCTTTGTTTTATGAGATAATTTCTCACCCAAAGTTCTCGCGATCCATATATCAACTAGGTGGGGATTGTATTCGTCTGTTATTGGAGTATGCTACTCGCGCTGCTAATAAGGAATCTCGCTACCTCGATTCAGCGAAGAATCCAGAATTTAAGGATGTTCCAATTATTCCCGCGATGTACATTGTAGATAATTTTTTCATAAACTCTGATATAATCCCCATGAAGAGAGATCACACTTGCTGGGGTGTCCGCTTGCAAAAGAAAGATAAGATCGTGGAAGATAAAATGCTTATGTTGTATATTGATTAGCATACTAACACTAATCAAGGTCCTCGCCATTCCAGCGATGACAAATGGTTTATTTTTCCTCTAATTTTAGAGGGTCCATATATTTCTGGTGCCAATGTTTTACCTGCAAAACTTGTAAAATATCAACAATGGGTATTCTACTGGCCTGAAGAAAATAAAGAAGTATGTTCTCTTAGTTCTTCCTTTGCATAATAAGTTATTATCATTAATCTTTTTATGTCTTTAAGCTCTCGCTGATTATGCCCTTTTGTTAGATTGAGAGATTGAAGGCCAACTATGAGAAGTTTAGGAAACCTGCTACTCGTTCAGCTCTTCAATTACTCACAAATGAAGTAAGAAATATTTCTTTATAAATCTTAATAATATATTGTTGCCCCTATTTCTTATCTTTATCTGTGGTCGCAGGTAATTGAAGAAAAAAAACCTTTGAAAGTTGTAAAGACTAAGGAGAAATCTTCTTCTGCTTGCAAGGGTAAATCTTCCACGCTTCTTAAGGAAAAATATATTGCTCCTCGCGGAGAAAAATCTGATGCCCCTCCCTCAAAGAAAAGAAAAATTCAACTTCCTTCTTCTTCAGTTCCTCAATCCAATGAAGAAGCTTTGGATGATGATTCTAAGAATGATATCAATGATGATAATGATAATAATTCTTCCTCTCCTGAGTCTTCTATGACTCAATTATCCAAAATCTTTGGAGATATGACACATGGTATGGAAAATTATTACGGAGATGAAGCTCTTAATGGGATATCCCAGGCTCTCGCTAGCGTCTGCGATGCTCCCGTATTGGTTGATAATGATTCTATTCGTGGAGTCTCAAGATCGCTGACTCCGAGCCTCTTAAATTCGCTTGGTATCCTGGTATGTTTCCACTTTTTCATCCTATTTATGTATTTATTTCTTCTCCAAATCTTAACTTATATAATTCTATTTCAGGTTGGAAGAGCTTCTTTCGCTATTGCTTCTGATTTGAATAGCAGACGTGTTATTTATGAAAAGAAAGCTGCTAATTTTTTCTAGGATAAAGAAAAATTAGAAGCTGAAGTTGCTGAGCTTCGTAAGAAGAACAAGTAATTGGAGACTGAAGCTTTAGTTGATAAGCAAAAGATCTCTTATCTTGACAAAGCTAACCAACAACTCTATGATATGATTTATTTCCTTTTTTATTTTAATTCTTCTTACCATATCACAGCTTATTCAAGCAACCATTTTTGCAGATATTTATGTTCTTACCGATGAGGCTACATTCCTCCAATCTTTTCCTAAACCTGTAGATGAGAATACCCTTCTTGCTCGCCTTAATAGTTCTTTAAGTAGTTTTTCAGACGATCAAATTAGATCTTTCTCTATAGATGAACTTAAATACAAACTTAATCTCTTAAAGATTGAGCACATATTCAATTTAAGTTTAACTAATAAGTTTAAACACCTTTATATTAATTCAAAGGAAGAAATCAATAGATTAAGAAGTAAGAATAGTGATATTATTGACGAGAAAGATCGTGCTGTTAAAAATGGCACCAAGGCCCTAGCAGATTTCCATAAAACTCTTCTTAATATTCAAATGGAAAGAGATAGACTTATCTGCGAGAATAAATATCTTCTTGAGAGGGAAACTCAAGTTCGCTCTCGTCTTCTTATTAATAGCGATGATGAGTTTGCTTGGGCTGCAAAGGTTCTTGACAATGCCATAAATAATTTAGGTGTAGATGTTAGTCTTCATACTGAACAATAAGCTTTAATTAAAGATATGATATCTGAAAGAGAAGGTTGTTACTCTTGTTTTTTCACTAATTTACTTTCTGATTGAATCACCCTTATTCGTATTATTTTTTCTATCACTTGCTCGCAGCATCTGAGAAGAACTTTTGCGAAAGAATTAGTGAGCTGGAAGAAGAGAAAAGCCAACTCGCTAGAAATCTATCTTCTCGTAATGCAAATTATTCAAGCTGAAGGAATAATCGAAGATTACTTCTAAGAATTTTAGCAATACCCTTCTTGTTGTTCGCAACAATTCCATTAAATTGGTTTGTGATGATCATGATACTTCACATTCTACATATCCTGACCTCACAAAGGAAATTCCCGCAGATACTCCAAATCTTGTTATCTCTGATAGTGAAGCCGAAGATTTTGGCGAAGACGAAGATGATGATAAGAATGAAGAAGAAGAGAGATCTGGCGAAGATGACGATGGACCTAATTAGTTCTGTTTCTTCTCTTTATCTTTCTTGTAATTTTTGTACACTTATTTCCCTCTTCTTGTAATATTGTTGCGAGTTTCTCCCACTTGTTGCGAGTTTCTCCAACTTGTGAATTTCTTTAATGTATAAATTTCTTTTGCCTCTATCTGTATGAATTAAAAAACAATTTTTTTTGCAATATAATTAATCAAACTGATTATTATCCTTTAACTATCTTCTTAAATGTATCATATAATCAAGGTCTATGTAATTTTATCATATGATGATGAATAATAATTTCATCATTCTGTGCATTCCCATACTTGCCTCTATTATTCATCTGCAATATGAAAAAATTGAGTAGAGCCTAGATATCAGTTGTAAATAAAATCTATTAAATATTCTTTTCCACAGTTGCATAATTTTATGACCTCTGCGTAAATATCATCAATATCATAATTTATGTGCCACTATCGCAAATCTCATCATTCGATCTTGTGGTCTTATTATGCCTTCCTAGTTAAAGGTCTTATTTTGCCACATTTTTTCTTTCTATGACAAAATCGCAGGACGTCTTTACATTTGCATGTATTGACCCATTGATCATGTCTTATCTGTATTTTGTTAAAATTTCTGCGACAATATGACAGGTCTAAATTCCCTTGCGAGAATAAAGTTCCATGACATTGCCGTCTTGCGATGAAATCGCATGACGTCTTTGCATTTTCATGTAAAAACCCATTGATCTCATCTCATCTTTCTCTTATGGATTGTTGCCTCTGTATAATTTTTGTCACGCGACAATATAACATGCCTAAATGTTCTTGCGATCATAAATCCCCATGACATTACCGTCTTTAGACACTTATCATCTCCCTAATGGAGGGTGCCGCCCTTATCTTCCCCCTGGTTGCCCCTTCAAGGAGGGCACATCGGCCATACAAGACTAGCTCCTCCCATCTAGATTTGCCAACAACCAGCTGTTTTCGCAGTCTCTTGTCCTTTATGCCTATATGGCTTATAGTTACAAGACTGCACCCTAAGTGGGGTTTTCTTCGGGCCGAGTGCATTATAGCCAAGACTTTCCAAGGATGGCCAGGGTAGTTTCGTACACCCCGGGCACCCTTGACTCAACCGTGTACCTCGGCGCCTTAGTCATATTATGAACTCCTTAGAAGAGATCTTTAGTCATCCAACCATGGTATAACCTTATATAGTTTGAAATCCAAAGTCTCTCTTCTGGATAGGTTTTCTTGAACCCCAACATCTGCATGACTCAGGTTCTAGCAGCGGTATAACTTTATCCCTGAATCACGCAAATAGATACCACCCTTACGACGCACTTTAGGTCTTATATTTGCCTCTTGTGAAATTGTATCCACGAACTAAGGTGTACGCCATAAAGGTTTGTCCCATTCTTTTAATCTCTGCGAAGTTTTATTCGCATTTCTCACGAGTATTGTAACTCTGATAAAACTTCTTTATTCTGATCTTCTTTTTTCTTGTACAACTTTTCAGTCTCATATTTTCATTCAAACGAAATATTTTTGTAAAACATTTTCTTCAAACAATTTGTTCATAAATTTCCTAAAATCCATCCTTTTACCTTTCTACTTACTACTTTTTGTTTCTGCTCTCTTGTTGCGTTTTTCTATTTTATCTTCATTTGCGAGGCGCTCGCCCGACACTTCCTCTCGCACTTCTATTGCATCAACCATTAATCTGTCACCTATTTATTTTTGCTTTATACTGTGTTTCCAATTGTTGTTATTCATAGCTCTCTCTTCGCAAGATTTTACGTCAATCTCATAACATTTCCTGCTTTCTCACCAATCTCCTTTAATGACTCCAACACCATTTGGATGAGGAAATTTAATACACTGGTGAAACGTAGATGCCACACCTAATATACCATGTAGCCAAGGTCAACCAATCAGGGCATTATAAGGTGATTCAATGTCAAAAACACATAATTGGACTTTAGAAGATATCCCCTTTAATGGAATTCGCATTGTGATCTCCCCCTTGGGATTGTTAGCAGTACCATTAAAACCATAGATCTTATATGTTTATGGTATCAAATCCCCATCTTTTCCACCCATGGTTCTTTAGGTATGATAAAATAAGATATCAACTGAACTACCAGTATCTATTAGAATTCTATCAATTGCCCCGGAATCTTCTGCTTCATCATTACTTTCTTCATCTATTTGCCTTGGATTTATTTCCAACCTTACTACGAGTGGATTATCGTGCAGCTCACCAAGCTATGGTACCTCTTGCGCAGTGAAAGAAATAATCTGCTTCTGCCACTCTTCTAATGGCGAGACTCTCGCAATATTCATCACTTCCTTGCCATCTGTGTCTCTCGTGAAGACTCTGCTTAGAACATTGTCGTGAAAATCCTCAATAGTTTTGAATGAATGTAAAATGGAATTACAGAACAAATTCTTCGCCTTAGCTCCAACCTCTATAACAAATGTTTCCGATCCTTTCACAGTATTCACTCTGCGATTATCTGGTGGGGGTGGTAGCTGCTGAGATTGTGGATGTCCTATTAAAAATGATTTAGCTTTCCCTGATCAATCATTCTCAAAATTATCCTCTTTACATTCCTACAATCATTTATTGAGTGACCATGAAAATGATGGTAAGGACAGAATTCTTGATTTTGATTATTAGGATGTGGCTCCTTTCCCATATTCCATGGCGATGGTATATTTTCCATCAAAATGATAGCCTCCCAAAAAAGATTATGCTAGCATTTAGAGGTGGCATCTTAATTTCTTCCCATATTATCTTTTGATTACCTTGCCCTCTAAAGTTATTCTGCCTTTGTCCACCATAGGTTTCTTGTGGTTGATCAAGCCTTTGAATTTTATTATTTCCACCGCGATTATAATAATTCCTCTCCCTTTCATATTCTTCTTGATCTCGACTGCCCATAGCTACCAATTTCTGCTGGTTATCAATTACCACTTTCTCTTGTTGTGCTTGCGAGGAGCTCGCCACATTGTTAATCATTTTAGGAAGTAGACTCCCATTTGTCGCTACTAAGCTTGTGTTTGTGATTGGATATGATTCCATTTCATTTTGTTTCTCTTCTAAAGCAATGTATTCCTCCTGCAATTCTCGCAGCTATGTCATGGTGATTGTATTTTTGATTCTAAAAATTTGTATGTACAGCAAACTGGTTGCAAACATTGCATTAATGAAGGATAAAATTAGGTATCTTTCATCCACTCTCCCCGCCATCTCACTACACATTGACTTCCATCTTATGGTTAAGTGTTTCAAGCTCTCCCCAATTCTCTGTTTTAATCCAAACACATCTTCAATACCTGGACGCGATGAATTATTGCTTATATATGCTCCCAGAAATGTAGCTTGCAAATGATCAAAATAAGTTATAGTATTTTTTGGCAATCATTCGAACCATTTTAGCGCCTCGCCAGTTAAGTTGGATGCAAAGTATTTGCATAATACGGCATTATGGTTTTCCCACTGTAGCATACACCTAACATAAGCCTTCACATGTTGAATAACACAAGTAGTCCCATCGAAGATGCTGGTCAATGCTGGTAAATTGCACTTCGGGGGTATTCCTCTTAGTTGTACTTCTTGAGTAAATGGAGTTCTCTCGGCTTCTTCAATAGCTTCATCAAGTTGCCTTCTACCTCCTTCTCTTCTGTTGTTTATCAATCCCCTCATTTCTGCTAATTCCCTTAAAATTTTCTCATTCGCAGCTGAATTTTGTTCCATTGGTATTTTTAGTACAGCTTCCCTTCTCATGCGTTCATGTCTTTCTTGTCTTGCGAGAGTTTGTGTATCTTCATATACATCGTCATCCTTCCTTCTTCTGCGATTTTCATCTTCACCTCTTTCTAGAATTCGCAATTGATTATGTCTTCCAATTTCTTCTCCGCGAGTTTCTTCATTTCTCACCATTTCTCTTCGTTGTCTTTATATTCTTCTTTGTATTCTATCATACTCCTCTTGAACATTATCATTATTGCAATTTTTTGTGCGTCTCCTTTCTCAATTATCATGGTTATTCTGCCGTATTGCCTCCTGAAACTCCTGTTCTTCCACTTCTGCTCTCAATCTTTCTCTATCGCATGCTAAGTGTGCTTGTTCAGCATAATGTCTCTCAATTTCGTTATCAATGATTCTTTGATTCCTTTGAATCTCTCGCCCATGTAATATTCTTCTAGCTTCTTCTCGATTTTCTTCACCATCTTGGTTTTTTTCACCTCCTTGATTTCTAATATTTCGTCCTCCATTCAAAGTTTTACCGCGTGGATCATAGAGATCATCAATTATCCTCTCTTCTCCATGACGTTGTTCTCCATTTGGATTTTGCGTTTCTTCTCGTATATTTTCTCTAACATTTCTCATAGGGGAATTTCGCCTTGGTTTTTCTCTGAATGACCTTGAACTTGATCTAGCAGTACTTCTTGATCTTCTACTTTGTAATCTCAAATTCTCCATTATCAACTCGTGATTTTGTCTTGTTAAATTCGCACGTTCTTCCGCCTCTTGTATTCTTTGTCTTAAATCATCTGTTGTTTCATTTTCGCCTTCTCCATGAATTAATCCTTCCACCACTCCTTGATCTCTTTCTTCTCTTCTTTCATTTCTTAATTGTCGATCTTCTACTTCTTCCATCGAATCCGATCTCCAAGTATGCACACTCACTCTATCATAATCCACATTTCTATCTTGTATTGGTGTTTGTTGATTTGGTTATTGAATTTAATTTTCTTCTTCATTCCTTGTTCTATTTCTTCTTGTTCTCATCCTTTAAGATTCTCCCAATTCATTTGTTTCCCCACCTGCAAGTCTTTTACTCCTCCTCATAGTTGTTGGTGGTTCTGACGTATTTCTTCTTCTTCTAGCCATTTCTTCAATCCTTAACAATTTCTTCAAATTTACGAATTGTAACTATAGATTTCTTAACTTGATTCTCCCTGTTTCGGGCGCCAAAATGTAGTTGCAGGAAATCCTACACTACACCCTTGTTAAGAATTTGTAATTATCAACTCATATTTGAATATTAAAACGACACTTTATTATTTGATTCTCATAAATGTACAAGAAATGTAAGAAATCAAGAATACAACTATACTCTTTGAAGTTTCTATTTTCTCAATACTTTATCAACTCTCAAAAATACATCATCCTTCTCTGTATCTATCAGAACCCTTTATATAGGAAATTACATAGTGGATGACAGCTAAGTTTTCCTTTTACTTCGGATCTATTTTGCGGTCCTATCGCGACAGTTATAATATGAGATCTCGCCAGTGTAGTAGCAGGATTTCCCACACTACACCCCTATTAAGATTCTATAGAAATCTATGAGAAATTAGTTAAAGGTTTGAAGAATTAACAACACTTTGTTATTTAGATCTTAAAATTGTTTACATAAAATATTCAAACTCAGAAATACAACTTTCTTTCTAGAGTTTCTCTCTCCTCAAAATTCTCTCCACTCTAAAAAATACATCATCCTTTTCTGGATTTAGTCGAGTCCTATATATAGGAAATACATAATGGAAGACAGCTAAGATTTCCACCTATTTCGGCTTCATTCTGCCATCTCATCGCCATATCTTTACTCTTTACTTTCGCCAACTTTATAACTATCGTGAAGCAACCTTATTCTTCTTTCACATCTTCAATCGTCAACTATTATATCACCCTTTTGTGACACTCGCCAACTGTTGTTGAAGATACTCACGATGTTCTCGCAGAAGTGTGGTTAATGTTGTAGGAATATTTGAACTGCTCGTAGGAATGTCGTTTCTCTCATGAGAATATCGTTGTAGCGATATTCTGGTCCTACATCTTGCCTCTTCTCATGTATTTTCTGCGAAGAAGAGAAGATATGAGAACTTTCTTCATGATCCTCGCAACTTTATTTCTTTATGGGTTTTCTTTACATCAAATCTCCATTTATTCGATCCAATCGTCTACACGTGTTGTATTTCCTTTGACACGTGTCTTCTTAACTGGTCCCACTATTCTTGGCTATAAAAGGTAGAGTCAAAATACATAAATAACTTTCTTTTTTTACTTCTCCATCTTCTTTATTAGTTTTATTTCTCTTTCCGTCTGCAACTTTTCTTCATCTTCATACTCACCTGCTACTGTTTTAATGGAATCCTCAAGGTATATGTTTTGACTGTATCATTTATTTGAATTATTTTTTATTCTTGTTCTTCGATCTTCCTGATTAACTTACTATAATTACTCATTATAATTCTTGTCATATTTTCTTTAATGAAACTATTCTTGCTGCTCAATCTGATATGCCAAACTCTAGCCCTCTCAAAAAGCTTGTTGAGAAGAGGAAGAAGAGTTCTGCGAATGATAAGGATTCTGCGAATGATAAGGTAGTAAGAAACACACCTTATGTTAATAACAATATATTGTTGCCTCTGTTTCTTATCTGACTTATTATTTGCAGAATGACGAGAGTTTCGCTAAACCTCATAAAAGATCTCGTCGTAATAAGACCATTGGAACCAACATCGTTATTCCTGAATTAACATCTACGAAAGCTATCGCCACACCCTTACAATCTAATCCTCCTCCTTCCACTTGCGAGAATATCGCTATTTATACCCCCCTTCCAATAGAAAATCTGATAAATCAATCTTCTACGAATGTTGTGGCTGAAACTCCTTCTAGTCCAATACTTCCTCCAACTGTCACTTTCCCAAAAACTCCCCCTTATGATAATGCAACCATTGCAGATGATTCAGATCTTCAACTTGCTCTTGTTACTACTTCATCCTATGCATCTCTTTCCCCTTCAACTTTTGCTGGGGTTGATATTGATTTTAAAATTTTATCTAATATTTTAGATAATGCTAAGAAATCTTCTACTGATTCTCTTCAATATGATGCTTGTGAGACTTTACTTAAATATTTTAACTCCGATAACACTACTTCGCGAGCATCTTTGGAACATGAAATTGAATCTCTAAAGATAAGTCTTCAAGCCAAAACTTCTGAATGTAATACTTTGGAACATAAGCTTCCCAACTCTTCACTTGAGTGTGAGAATCTCGTCAGAAGAAATGATGAACTGAAAGGTACAATTCTCTTTGCTTCTATTTCTTCAAATCTTTGTGAGTCTTTTCCTATTATATATATATATTTTTTTTTTCTTACTTTTAAATTTCATTCTTAAATTTTATATTTAGTTTCGATCCACAACCGATCTATTGAGAGATTTAAATTTCAATCCATCGCTGAAGAAGCTTGTGTTGAAAGAGATTCTTGGAGGGACCAGTTCGATAGATTAAATAACCTCTACTCATATTCAGCTGATCAAATAGATAATCTTACTAATGAGAATAATCAATTATTGCTAAACCAAAATTTATTAAATAGCGAGGTTACTCATCTTTCATATGCGTTGACAAAGACTAATTTGGCGATGAAATCTTTATCAGAGGAAAATGAAACTCTATCTCAGGAAAAGCATAAATTTTCAAGCCTAATGATGTTCTCTTCGCAAAA
The DNA here is from genome assembly GCA_023529315.1 of Papaver bracteatum. Classification (NCBI taxonomy): domain Eukaryota; kingdom Viridiplantae; phylum Streptophyta; class Magnoliopsida; order Ranunculales; family Papaveraceae; genus Papaver; species Papaver bracteatum. Next base: position 979,601 of record JAJJWX010001756.1, read on the forward strand.
GTTAAGTAACCTTCAAAGTATATGTGATCATCAAGAACTATCCATTAGTTCCCTTAAAGATGAACTCAAGAAAGTAAATGAATCTTCTGCCGCTGAGAAGGAGAAACTTATCAAGGGTAGAATAACTCTTATCTTGAAGGCCAGCGAGCTTCGAGATAAATGCTCCCAATTAGAGAAATCTAACTCTTTATTATCAAAGGAAAACTCATATCTTCGTACCAAAGAAGAAAACATGAAATCTCGTCTGAAGGGTATGGTTGGCGATAAATTTGATGATGTTATGAATCAATGGGAGAATTGTTTCTTTTCATTAATCCAAAACTTAACCTCCCAGAAAGAAGGTAGTCAATTGACTTCCTCATTCGTTAATTTCTCTGATATGTTTCTTATATTTTACTTCTCGCAAAATCTTTATCTCAATATTTTCTTGTCATTTTTGCTATTCGCAAAATCTGAAAGGGACAATCTCGCAAAGATTGCTGATCTTGTTGAGAAGTTAGATAGACTTCGCAAAGAAAATAAGACTCTTCTTTTCAACTATTTTGATGCTCGTGATAAGGGAGAAAGAAGACTTGATTATCTTGAGTACTTTAAAAATATGGAGATTAGAAACCGCGATAAACATTTCTTCGCCAAGTTCATCTCAGTATTGAAGCCTTAGTGAATCCCATTCTCTCCCTTCTTAAACTGTTCTTCCTTTACAAGTTGACGATGACAAAGTTCCTATTCCCATGGATAAGGATTTAGAATATCCTCCTTCTGAAGTAGATACGTAAGAAGAAGAAGATCCAGAAAAAGATAGAAATTCTCCTAGAAAAAGAAGAAACTCGCAATGAAAAAGATGTTGGCGATGTTGAAAAGAATTCTGGCGATGCTGAAAAGAATTCTGGCGACGCTAATAAAAATGCTGGTGAAAAGAATATTGATGAGCCTGTTACTGAAGTTTAAGTTTTACTTTCGCTTTCCTCACTTTCTTCTTTATTCTTGCGGGAAATGTAATCTTGGAATATTTTAGAATTCAGACTTGTTAACTTTAAACATTCTCAAAGAAGATATTGAGATTTTATTTATCAATTCAACTCTTATTCTTGCCCATTCAATATCTTATTTGAGATGGTTACTTATATATTTCTGCGATAAACAGATACTTCCTGCATTCTTAAAGAAATGGTTAGAATGGCATTATTTAATCTGTTGGTCTTATTATGCCTTCCTAAGTAAAGGTATTGTTTTGCCAATTTTGCTTTTTCGACAAAATCGCAGGACGTCGTTACATTTGCATGTATTGACCCATTGATCTTGCCTTATCCATTTTTATTTGTATTGTTTGCAACAATATGACAAGTCTAAGTTCTCTTGCGAGACCAAAGCCTCGTGACATTGCCGTTTTGCGATGAAATTGCAGGACGTCTTTACACTTTCATGCAAAAACCCATTGATTTCATCTTAACATGATCTCTATAGGCTTTTTTCCGTTATATAATCTGCGACAATATGATAGGCCTAAATGCTCTTGCGATCATAAAGCCCCATGACATTGTCGTCTTAAGACACTTATCAGATCCCTAATGGAGGGTGCCGCCCTTATCGCCCCCCTGGTTGCCCCTTCAAGGAGGGCACATCGGCCATACAAGACTAGCTCCTCCCATCCAGATTTTCCAACAACCAGTTGTTTTCGCAGCCTCTTGTCCTTTATGCCTATATGGCTTATAGTTACAAGACTGCACCCTAAGTGGGGTTTTCTTCAGGCCAAGTGCATCATAGCCAAGACTTACCAAAGATGGCCAGGGTAGGTTCATCCATCCCGGACACCCTTGGCTCAACCGTGTACCTCGGCGCCTTGGTCATACTCTGCACTTCTTGGAAGAGATTCTTTAGTCTTCCAACCATGGTATAACCTTATAAAGTTGGAACTCCAAGATCTCTCTCTCAGATAGGTTTTCTTTAACCCCAATTACTGCATGACTCAGGTTCCAGCAGCGGTATAACCTTATCGCTGAGTCATGTCAAGAGATACCCCCTCATATGACGCGCTTTAAGGTCTTAAATTTGCCTCTTACGAGATTGAACTCGCGAACTAGGGTGCACGCCATAAAGGTTCGTCCCATTCTATTATATTCTGCGAAGTTTTTATTCGCGTTTCTTTCGATAATGCTCGCAGATCTTAACTTTCTTTGATAGAGAAAGAAGAATTCATTATCTGTTTTATCATACAAAATATCAGTATCTCTTACCTCACAGAAATTGTCACTGATAATACCTTTTCAAAAATATTCTATTCCATGGTCTATCAAGTTTTTGCCCAACATCTCTTCCTTAAGGATCCATTAACTTGTATGCCCCTTTTCCAATTATCTCTTTGATGATGTATGGTCCATCCCATTTTCTCGCCAACTTTCCACCATTTTCTTGTTGATATCTTGGTGTTTCTCGCAAAACCAAATTGCCAGGTTGAAATTCACGTTTCTTAACACGTTTATTGTACTCGCGAGATAATCTTCGCTGGTAATTTTCCATATGTTGTAAAGTTTTTTCTCTCTTTTCTTCTAATTCATCTAACTCATGTAAAATCATGCCAACACTCAAATTCTTTTCCCACGCTTCTCTTTTTGTTGTAGGAATAACAACCTCTGTTGGTAATACATCTTCAACCCCATATGTCAAACAAAAAGGTGACATTCCAGTAGCTTCTCGTCTAGTTGTATTGTAAGCCCATATTGCATTATGTACCTGCTCGCACCATGATCTGTGATGTCCTTATAACTTGTTTTTCAAGATATCTGTGATTGTTTTATTAGTTGCCTCATCTTGACCATTTTCTTGTGGGTATAAAGGAGTAGATTTTCCATATTTTATCTTAAATTCATTAAGTAGCAGTTCTATATTCTGCCCTTCAAATTGTTTTCCATTATCAGACACCAATTGTGCAGGTATCCCAAATCTTCAAATTATATTCTCAAATATGAATATTAAGATGTCCTTATCGCGGATATGTTGTACTGCCTTTACTTCTCCCCACTTTGTGAAATAATCTGTTGCTACAATTAAATATCTTCTTTGTCCAGTACCAGGCACAAATGGTCCCACAATATCTAATCCCCATTTTCCAAATGGCCATACACTCTTTGAGGATGATAATGGTGCTCCTGGTGCATGTATTTTCTTCCCATATCATTGGAAATCTTCGCAACGTCTTGAAAGTAGTTTTGCATCTTCATGCATATATGTCCAATAATAACCCAGCATTTTTGTTTTATATGCCAAAGATCTTCCTCCACTATGATTACCAGCATCACCACTATGCAACATTTTTAACACATTTTGTCCTTCTTCCCTTGTTAAACATCTTAGCGATGGTCCAGTAAAAGATCTGCGATATAATACTCCATCTCTTAACTCATAATTGGTTGCCCTACTTTTTAATTTATGAGCTTCCAATCGATTTCTTGGGATCTCTCCTCTCGCCAAATAAGCATGAATATCCGCTCGCCAATCTATGCTTTTGTCTTTTATCTCTCCCTCACCAGTTTCTACGATCATCACATCCATCCCTTCTTCCTCGTCAATTTCTGCGATCTTCATGTCCATCTCCTCTTCTTCCTCTTTATTTATTGATGGCAATATAAGTGTTTGAATATTTATGCATATCGCAATTGGGTTTGTCATCATGCTGGATATGAAAGCAAAAGCATCTACAAGTCTATTATCTTTCCTTGATATGTGCCTCCATTTTATTTTTGGAATTTTCGCAGATAATTCTTCTACGGGTCTTTTGTATTTCTTTAGAGAAGGTTCATTTGTTGTATATTCCCCCGTTATTTGGCGAATGAACAGTTGAGAATCGCTGGTAATTCTAGCATTCTCCAACTTCATCTTTATCGCAAACTTTAGAGCATGAATCACAGCCTCATATTTTGTCTCATTATTAGTAGATGTAAATTCCAACCTGAATGAAAAAGCTATTTTTTATCCTTCTTGCGAAATAAAAACAACTCCAATTCCATTTCCTTCTCCATTAGGTGATCCGTCCACTAATATTTCCCACCTATTAGGTTCTGTTAATAATTCTTTTGGATCTCCATGTTCTTCTTCTTCGTCCATCATCTCTTCCACAACTTCATCATCTTCCAAAGGAAATTCGGCTAAGAAATCTGCGATGACTTGAGATTTTGGCGAGGATAAAATTTCATATTTGATATCGAAGTGTCCCACTTGTGCATTCCATATTTCAACTCTGCCTGATCTTTTTGAATTTTTCATCACTGACTCAATTGGTACTTTTGTTAACACTTTGATCTTATGTGCTTGAAAATAGATGCGAAGCTTGAAGGTTGCATGTACCAATGCCAAGATTAGCTTCTTAATTTTTGAATAATTTTTCTCCGCTGAATTAAATGTTTTACTAATATAATAAATTGGTTTCTCTATTCCAGCATCTACTCGCAGTAATACCGCACTCAATGCGTAAGTGGTTGTTGCGAGATAGATTAATAATTCTTCCTCCGGTTCAGCTTTCTGTAAAATGGTTATATTCATTAAATGTTCTTTTATTCCCTGAAAAGCCTTTTCACATTCATCTGTCCATTTAAACTTTGTCCCCTTTTAGAGTACATCGAAAAAATGCTTGCATTTGTCAGAGGATCGCGAAATGAATCTTACTAGCGAGGCTAAAAGTCCATTCAATTTTTGAACATCTTTCACTGTCGCAGGTGTTGGCATATCGCGGATTGCTTGCACTTTTTCAGGATCAACTTGTATTCCTTCTTTTGATACAATATACCCCAAAAACTTTCCAGAAGATACTCCAAATGTGCATTTGTCAGGATTCACTTTGATATTAAATTGCCGCATTTGGTCGAAAATCTTTTTCAAATCTTGTACATGATTCTTTTCTTCCTTGCTTTTGATTATCATGTCATCTACATATACTTCCAATGTTTTGTGGATCCATTTCACAAACACCTTTTCCACCATTCTTTGGTATGTTGCACCAGCATTTTGTAAACCAAAAGGCATCTTTGTATAACAATATAATCCTCTTGGAGCAAAAAATGTCGTATGTTCTTGGTCTTCTTCTGCGAGAGGAATTTGATTATATCCTTTGTATCCATCTAATAAAGATATTCTCTGATTTCCTGCTGCTGACTCAACCATCTGCGGGATATCTGGTAGTGGAAAACTATCTTTTGAACAAGCTTTGTTTAAATCAGTAAAATATATGCAAATTCGTATTCCCTTTTTCTTCTTTGGGACCACCACCATATTTGCAATCCATTCTGGATATTTCGCTTGCCTTATAATTCCTGCATCAAGCATCTTCTGTAATTCTTCTTCTATTTGAGAATGGTATGTTGTTGCAATTTTTCTTATCCTTTGTTTGAACGGCCTTATGTTTTTGTTGATTTCTAATTTATGACATGCTACTGATGGATCTATTCCTGGCATTTCATCCATGCTCCATGCGAAGATATCTTTGTATTCTCGCAAAAGATTTATAGTTCTTTCTTCATCATCCCTCTCCATTCTAGTCCCAATTTTAAGCATTTTAGGTTCTTCTTCACTCCCAATGTTTACTTCCTTCGTTGGTTCAGCTGCAGTATAACTGGCTTATGGTTCTCCCATTGGGGTTGGTGTTTTTATAACTCTCGCAAGTTCATCTCCTTCTCTCGAAAGTTCATTGGGTATTCCTTTTCCTTCTTTTGCCCTTATCATATAAACTTTGAACTCTTCTTCTTTCTTAGCCACTCTCGTTATTTTTCTGCGAGCCTTTCGCTGCTTTGGGCGTTCTTCACATTTTCTCACTTCAATTTGATAGCATATCTTTGCAAGATCTGCATATCCTCTAATTTCTCCAATTCCACTAGGCATAGGGAATTTAATGGATTGATGTAAGGTTGACGCTACAGCTTTGATCGCATGTATCCATGGTCTTCCCAATATCATGTTATATGGTGATTCCACATCTACCACACATAATGTTACTTGTGTTTCAATTTCTCCTAACGGAATTCGTACCATTATTTCACCTTTAGGTTTTGTTAAAGATCTCCCAAAGCCATGAACATGATATGTTGAACAAGACATTTCTCCGTCTTTGTATCCCATCTTCTTAAAAGAATGGTAAAACATCATATCCACAAAACTTCCTGAATCAACCAAAGTTCTATTCACAGCCCACTCTTCCGTAGATTTTATTGATTCTTCCTTTCTCATAGGTATAGTGGATACCGTAATTACCAAAGGAGAAGTACTACTTAGATTTTCTTCTGGTATTTCTGCTACTGTAAATGTGATATCCTGCTTTTCCCAATCTTTCAATGATGATATTTTCTCATCCATCATGATCTTTTTTCCTTCAAAATTCCGTTTATGTATTTTTCCCTTGACATTTTCATGAAATCTATCAATCATTGCCTTTGTTACCACATCAGACTCTAATTTTCTACAATCCTCCCTAATTTTGATCATTATTCCTTCAACTACTTCACCGATTTTCCTTAACGATTTTCTTAATCTTCAAACGATTCTTATCTTCTCCTTCGCCTTTTCTATGATTTTCACAGGTTTATGTTCCCTGTTTCTAGCGCCAAAATATAGTAGCAGGATTTCCCACACTACACCCCTATTAAGATTCTATAGAAATATATGCGAAATTAGTTAAAGGTTTGAAGAATTAACAACACTTTGTTATTTAGATCTTAAAATTGTTTACAGAAAATATTCAAACTCAGAAATACAACTTTCTTTCTAGAGTTTCTCTCTCCTTAAAATTCTCTCCACTCTAAAAAATACATCATCCTTTTCTGGATTTAGTCGAGTCCTATATATAGGAAATACATAATGGAAGACATCTAAGATCTCCACCTATTTCGGCTCTATTCTGCGATCTCATCGCCATATATTTACTCTTTACTATCGCAAACTTTATAACTATCATGAAGCAACCTTATTCTTCTTTCACATCTTCAATCGTCAACTATTATATCACCCTTTTATGACACTCTCCAACTGTTGTTGAAGATACTCACGATGTTCTCGCAGAAGTGTGGTTAATGCTGTAGGAATATTTGAACTACTCGTAGGAATGTCGTTTCTCTCGTGAGAATTTCGTTGTAGCGATATTCTGGTCCTACAGCCAGAATCATAACCATCGCAAATCAATCACGCTTTTCTCATGTTTCTTCAATCGTCAGCCATCACGTCGTTCTTTAAACTACTCTGTGACATTCGCAAAGTGTTGTTGAAGATCTTGCGGTGGTGCTCGAAGATGTGTTGTTTAATCTCGCAAGAATATCATTGTAGCAATATTCTGGTCCTACAAAGCTAAATATGAGTAAAAGATACAGGTGATATAACTATTTACACATAAACATGTTACAGGACATATATATGTAACTTCAACTTACACATGCTTAAAATACAACATGATACATATGCGTAAACTAAAATTACACATGCTACAACTAAAAACATGTGCATCTTCCTCACACATGCTTAAAATACAAACAGGATATATGTGTGTAAACTAAAATTACACATGCTGCAACTAAAAAATATTTGCATCTTCCTTACACATGCTTAAAAATGCAACATGATATATATGTGTAACATAAAGTTACACATCCTGTAACAAAAAAACAGCATGTCCAACAAATCAAATTGAAGTTGTTCTACTGAAACAAAATTATTTCTTCATACTCCTATAAGTATCAACAAAAATTAACAGATCAGACATGCAAGAAGAACAAATAATTCAAAAAAAAATTTGAAAACATATCTGAATCAAAACAAAATAAAATTCTTACTTAGATTTGTTGTTTTCTTACTTCTGAAACAATGTTCTTACTATTCCTCTTCTCGGTATCAACCAGACCTGGGTAAGCATCAACAAAAACATACTCAGTATCAAAACTAAATAAAAAAAGTGAAAAAACTAGATCGCAATTGTAACAATCAAAAATCAATTGAATTGAAAACTAGATCAAAAATCAGTTGAATTATTCGTACCTACGTTGATTTCTCTATTCCAACCTGTCTTCTTTATCTTCTCAGACTCAATAAAATCGAAACAAAACAAAAATCATCTATCAGTAGAAGATAGAAATCAAACAATCAATCGGAAAAAGTAATGAATCAAACCTATTCAATACAAACAGAAGAAAAAATTGATACGAACCTATTTGTTGTTCTTCAATGCATCGTCTCAAACTCGTCAGATCTGAAATCCACTGAATAACATCAATAAATTGAGAAAAAACAACAACGAATCCTTATTCTTCGTCTTCAATACAACGACAGACTAACAAACTCTTGTTCTTCAATGCAACAATTCGTGTAGAAGAAATCAACCTAATTCTGCTTCTGAAGAAAAATAACCCGAGAGAAGAGAATAGAGAGCTAAAACCTGAATTGGATTTCTGTTTCTGTTTCTGTTATAAAATGACTATAAATACTGGAGGTTATTTTGGGTATTTTCACTTTTATTAAAGAAAGTGCTGACGTCAGCAATTCGGGATAATTCAAAACCAGGCCCCAAAAATAAAAGTTATGGGCCTAGAAATATCAAAAATGGAAAGTGTGGAGTTGATAGTGGAGGATCCACTTTGTGGGGCTTGTATATGTTGAACCTATATAGTAGGGGGTTCAAGTATTTTCCACTGTTTTATAACCTAAAATTCTTTTTCTCATCATCTTTCACCTAAAATTGAGAAAGGAAACGGTGGTTGCACAGCAGCAGGCAACTGAGAGACAGAGATCGAGAGACGAGTTCAAGATCGAGATGCAGAGAAATTGAGAGAAGAATAATCTACTTCTATGGAAGAAACTCGGGAGGAATTGAAGTTAGAGATCGAAGCAGACATGAACTATTGGTCGAAACATAAAGAGGATGAAATTGAGGGTTCTGTAGATGATTTGAAATACGAAATTGAGTTTAGGGTTTTAATTCATATCTGCAATTGAAGAGAAGGTGCAGTCTGTGATATTATGGTGGTCAAATATTGATGGGGTTTGAATTGATTCAGCGAAAAAAGAGATAAAAATAGTGACTGCTATCGTCGATTTATGAGATGAAGATGGGTTTGAATCGAATCTGGGTTCTGATGAGATGTTGATGGTGGTGAAGACTTAGTTGAAGCTATGAACATATATAAGTCAAGACAAGGTGGTGGTGGTTTTTTCAATCATAAGATGGAAGAAATGGGTTAGAAGCAGTAGCAAAAGAATATGAAAAATGGATTTGTGTGGAGCAGTATTAAGAGACAATTACAGCTGCAGGATAGGAATTATTGTTGGAGCAACTGGTATTGGTGGTCTGTGATGCAAATGGAACTGAAGTGGTAGCTGGTGCAAGAAGAAGCAGGCAGTGTATTGATGATTGAAGCTGAAATATGTGGGGATAGTGAAATTGCAAAGAAGGAGTTGGTACTAATGGGTTTATGATGATCTGAACTACAGACTAGTCGCTTCTGTGGAATGAGTCTGAGATATAATGGGAAGTATGGATTGAAGCTACAATGAATGGGTTGTATGATTTGAAATAAGCGTTGGTGTTGTTGGTTGAATGAGTAGATGTATGCTAGGATTTCTTAACAGGTGAAGACATAAAAGGCCTGGAATTGGCATGAAACAGAGGAATCTCTGTTTAAATCTTTCTTTTGGCGAGTCAAATCGACTGGAGATGAACCGATCCAGCTCTGTAGGAGCGGAATATCACAACAAATGATAACTTATGAAATTATGGAGAGAAAATACATCTTGCGAGCAAAAGAAATCACGAAGGATGTTTTGCGAGCAAAGGAAGTCACGAAGGTTCGCAAGATAATCTTCAAATCCGAAATGGCGGGACAACACAACTGTCATCTATTGTAAAATCATATAAATAGCCATTTAGGCATGAGAAGTAGGGGAGATCTTTTTAGAAAGGGAAGATAATTTTAGGAGGAGAGAGAAAAAGGTTAGGAGAGATTTATTTTCTTTATCATCATCTTCCCCAAAAATTCTAGAGCTCCAAATATTCATTAATGGAGTCTCAATTGTAAAATCATGTAATTACATACAATCACTAGTGAAGAACCGTGGATGTAGATCACATTGATCGAACCACGTAAAAATCTTTGTGTCTCTTTATAATTTTAGTACTTTAATCTTCATCTTCACATCAAATAATTGAGATCATCATATCAAATTCATGGATTCTACTGAGGGTGTAGTTGTGAGATAATCCGCAACTACATAATTGGCGCTAGAAACAGGGACCCAACCTTGTTGGTTCAAGAAAGTTCGAAAAATTGGTTATTGATGGTGATGAATTGTACCGGATCTATGAGTCTTGAAGACAGAAATGGAAGTTCTTTTATTGGCATCTTCAAACAACAAACACATTAGTAGTAGTTCAGGAAGAGAGATGTGGATATGGAGAAATCGTCAAGCAAAATGAAATTTACACATGCTACGTCAACAATCGCTTCCAAAAAGGACAAATTTCTTCTCATTTTTCCTATTCTTTGTTTCATTTTTCAAAATTTGGGAATTTCAAAACACAAATTGAAAAATAAATTTTTTGCGATCTAAACTTTGCTTTTTGTAGAAATCTGATTTATTATGGAAATTTTGAATTTAAAAATGTTTTTGCTATAAATTTGTAGTAACCAAATCTCGTTTTACAAATTTGTTTAAAGAATTTCTGACAAAGTCAAATTTCAAGATTTTCTGTTGGTTAGAGATTTAGAGATTTACATTTCGCAAGAACAAAAACAAGAAGAATATATGGAAAGTTTTCATTCTTCATATGCAAACATTACTCATCTTAATGATCTATAAACTGCTAACCAAATTTACTAATCGTTTGCAGCAAATTTTTTGCAAAGCTATGCGTCACTGACGAAGAAATGTCATTCCTACGAAGAAATGGTATAAATGTCATCATGAGTTCGAATCTTACGAACATAAATGTCCAGGGAGAAGAAGAAGAAATTCAGTAGGACGGGGTGAAATTCAGTAGTTCATTTTGCACAAAACAATTCGAGTTACATAAAATGTTCAGGGAGATATAAGTAAGCAAAAGAACAAAGTACAAATGTTCATTTATGTACTTACGAAAGAGATTATCCCCATTACGAAAAAAAGAAGAAGTATACGAAGAAGAAAGTTCGCAGCTACTAATTCTTACGAATGAAGTTACTAAAGGATGCTTTAGTCACGTGTGCTGGAAGTAAATACCATCAGCAAGTAAATTTTAAGATAAGAAACAAAAGTTTAAGCCGAGTAAAAATTTGTGAACAAAAATCTGCGAATAGATGTTCATCTACTTCGTGTAAATTATTACTTCGCAGATGATCGTTTGCTTTGTACAAATTATTACTTCGCAAGATTTTTGGATATTTTAGAAGAAGAAAGTGGGAGATTATTTCACAAGAAATGACAAGTCATATACTTCGCAAGAGACAACAACAAGCCGTAAAAAGGTAAGTACCATTCCCTTGAATACTTTATTTACTGAAGACAAAAGAATTTTGATTTTATTTACTAAAACCGATATACTCGCAAAATTTCTACAATTTCTAAGATTTCAAAACATTTCAAAGATTTTTTAGATTGGTGAAAAGCGATATACTCGCAAAATTCAAAATTGAATTAATCGCAAAAATTTAAAGATCTCAAAAATTTTCAAAGACTTCAAAATTACAAAAACAGAGAAAATTAAATTCCTGTATTTCTATAGAAATTTTTTGATTGAAAGACGTGATATGAATACTCACAACTATATTTCCTCTTATACTAAACATTTTATGAAAACATTCAACATTTTATGTACATGAAAAATTTACGATAACTTTTTAAAAGGCGAAAAAATACCGCCAATAATCAATTGCGAAGAAAAGACCGCAATCTGTGATCAGCCTCCAAAAAAGAAAGAGAGCCGCAGAAAATTTTATACATGCAAACCTTTGTGGCGTACACCCTAGTTCGCGAAGCTATATTTCGTAAGAGGCAAAGTCCTAAAGTACGTCATTTAAGGGGGTACCTATAAACGTGGCTAAGGGTAACCGGAACACCACCAAGGGCCCTTAGTACATGGTAAAATTTTAGGGGTACAACCCAATAATGGGGTACCTATCCGGGTTAGACACCTTGGATTCTCACCTAATCTAGTGATATTACGCAATATAAAATGCGGTGTAAGAGGATTTAGGTTGGGCGACTAAGGCATACTGTCTTTCCCAAGAAGTGCAGAAAACGATCAAGGCGCCGAGGTACACGGTTGAGTCAAGAGTGCTGGGTGAGGTTGAACCACATCTGCCATTTTTGACAAGTCTTGGCAAATGATGCACTTGGCCCAAAGATACCCCATAGGGTGCAACCTCGTAACTATAATCCCTATAGGCAAAAAGGATAAGAGGTTGTGATCAAAAGCTGGTTGTTGGAAGAACCGGATGGGAAGAGATAACCTTGTATGGTCGATGTACGCTTCCTTGAAGGGGCAACCAGGGGGAAGATAAAGGGCAGCACCCTCCATTAGGGAGCTGATACGTGCTATAAGACGCAAATGTCACGAGGCTTCTTGTTTGAGAAAACATAAAGGCTTGTCATATTTGTGCAACAAATGAAGTTCTGCGAGCATTCTAAAAAAAAAAAAAAAAAGGAAAACATAAAAAAAGAACTCGCAGAATGAAACAAAGAAGTTAAGATGAGATCAATGGGTTATTACATGAAAGTGTAAAAACGTCCTGCGATTTCATCGAAAGACGATAATGTCACGAGGTTGTATATTCGCAAGAATGTTCAAACTTGTCATATTATCGCAAACACAAATATTTTATCACAAAAGAGGTGGCAAAATAAGACCTTTACTTAGGAAGGCATGATAAGACCACAACAATTAATGAAGTTTATTCCATCAATATCATTGAAGAATTTTTACAAGAAGATATATCATGAAGTTCTGACAAAGAAGACAATCCCATCAAGATCATTGAAGAATTTTTACAAGAAGATATATCATGAAGTCCTAATAAAGAAGACAATCCCATCAAGATCATTGAAGAATTTTTACAAGAATATATATCACGAAGTCATACCAGAAGAGGCGATTTCATTCGCGAAAATACACAAGTAAACTTGCGAAGATGATTATATGAATGGAGGCAATTCAAAGATATATCAATTTTACCGCAGCAAAATGAGCTAAGTAACACAAACATTAGCTATGCATTATAATAGATAAGTATTAACATCATACAAGTATCATACTTGCATCATACAAGCATCATATTTGCATCATACAAGCATCATATTCGCATCATTCAAGCATCATAAAAGCATTGCATAAACATTTCATGGCATAAGCATCGCATACACATTTCATAACATAATCATTACATAAATATTATATTCGCACAAGTATTTTACAAAATTTTACAAAATAATACCGCGAAACTTCGCAGAAACATTCATAATTCGCAGGACTATTCATAATTCGCAACAGTATGTTCGTAACAGTATATTCGCAGCACTATTCATAGCACTATTCAGAAGTTCAGAAATTCGCAGAAAACCCCAGAAATTCGCAGAAAAATTCATAAATTTGCAGAAAAATTCAGAAGTTAGTAGGGTTACCACTTGAGGCAGAGGAAACATAAGAATAGAGACGCAATTTAATTATTCAACATTTTATCAAGGATTTTCCTTCATAGATAAAGAACAGAGGCAACTATGGATACCCAAGAAAATATTTTATGTTCTTTATCTTCTCAGCAAGAATCCTCACCAAAAATGGAATAATAATTTCACATGAACAGAGGCAATATTTATCACCCTCATCAAGGATATGTCATACTTCTTATATATTTCGAAGATTAAATACTTATTATACTTCTTAAGGATACTTCATACTTCTTATATATTTCGAGGATTGAGTACTTCTTATACTTCTTCAAGGATATTTTATATTTCTTATACTTCATACTTCTTTAAGGGTACTTCACACACTTCATACTTCGCAAGATGATACTTCTAATTACTTCTTAAAAGCTTCAGAACTTCGCAAAAGAATAGAGGCAAGTATATACTTTTCAAGACTAGTATTATTTTGCTCGTTCCTTCATCAACAAACATCAAAGACTACTACAACAACGGATTTTTTCTTAAAGATCGCTCTTCAAGCAATATTCAAGAAAAAAGAGGCAAGATGTAGGAGCGGAATATCACAACAAATGATAACTTACGAAATTATGGAGAGAAAATACATCTTGCGAGCAAAGAGTATTTTGCGAGCAAAAGAAATCACGAAGGATGTTTTGCGAGCAAAGGAAGTCACGAAGGTTCGCAATATAATCTTCAAATCCGAAATGGCGGGACAACACAACTGTCATCTATTGTAAAATCATATAAATAGCCATTTAGGCATGAGAAGTAGGGGAGATCTTTTTAGAAAGGGAAGATAATTTTAGGAGGAGAGAGAAAAAGGTTAGGAGAGATTTATTTTCTTTATCATCTTCTTCCCCAAAAATTCTAGAGCTCCAAATATTCATTAATGGAGTCTCAATTGTAAAATCATGTAATTACATACAATCACTAGTGAAGAACCGTGGATGTAGATCACATTGATCGAACCACGTAAAAATCTTTGTGTCTCTTTATAATTTTAGTACTTTAATCTTCATCTTCACATCAAATAATTGAGATCATCATATCAAATTCATGGATTCTACTGATGGTGTAGTTGTGAGATAATCCGCAACTACAAGCTCAGTGGCTAAGACCTACTCAGACAACTCAAACCTGAATAAGACCAGCTGACTCTCCTCCTTATTGACCGTTGACTAACAGAATACTCTCAGTCTAATAGTTAACTTTAACAGAATCTTGAAGGAATATTCCATTGCCAGCGAGAGTTTCCAGTGATCGGCAATACTCTCCAGTGCCCTTTTCTGTGGCCGAGTTTTGGTGGTGCCAGTAAATTTCCGGCGACCCAATTTGTGAAGAATTTTCTAGACTCATGGGTTTGAGGAATTGGATGGAAGAATTTGAGAAAGGCTTGGACTTGGAAATTGAATTGCTTAAGGAAAGGGAATCGATTCCTAAGAGGATGCAAGGAAATTGAAGCCTATAAATAGAGGGAAGTTCTCTACTTTTCTCTATGCACGAACCACGTAAAAATCTTTGTGTCTCTTTATAATTTTAGTACTTTAATCTTCATCTTCACATCAAATAATTGAGATCATCATATCAAATTCATGGATTCTACTGATGGTGTAGTTTTGAGATAATCCGCAACTACAAGCTCAGTGGCTAAGACCTACTCAGACAACTCAAACCTAAATAAGACTAGCTGACTCTCCTCCTTATTGACCGTTGACTAACAGAATACTCTCAGTCTAATAGTTAACTTTAACAGAATCTTGAAGGAATATTCCATTGCCAGCGAGAGTTTCCAGTGATCGTCAGTACTCTCCGGTGCCCTTTTCTGTGGCCGAGTTTTGGTGGTGCCAGTGAATTTCCGGCGACCCAATTTGTGAATAATTTTCTAGACTCATGGGTTTGAGGAATTGGATGGAAGAATTTGAGAAAGGCTTGGACTTGGAAATTGAATTGCTTAAGGAAAGGGAATCGATTCCTAAGAGGATGCAAGGAAATTGAAGCCTATAAATAGAGGGAAGTTCTCTACTTTTCTCTATGCACCTTTGCACACCACTACACACACAACACTTCTCTTTTCTTTATTCTTTGTGTGAATTCCTTAACATGAGTGGCTAATTTTATTATTGACTGAAGATGAATTCCTAGTTACATGTTTTGAGTTTTGTTACTTTGAAGTTTTCACATGATTAACGTTTGTTTTTACTAATATGAGTGTTTATGATTGATTGATAGGTTGTTTTTTGATTTGTTAATTTGATCTAAAGCTAGTGAAAGTTAGGATGAACTCTTTTCCTAGTTACATGTTTTGAGTTTTGTTACTTTGAAGTTTTCACATGATAAAAATTAATGCGTTTATAGAATTATATCTTGTAAGCGAACCTCAAGGTAGTTCTTTTGAATATAATCTGATAACTAAGCGGACATGTTACTCAGTGAAACAAGGAATTTTTGGGATATCTAAGCGAACCAGCTATTCTACGGTTGGTGATAATCTGTGACTAATAAAAAGTGGAAAAAAAACATAACTTGAATCATTGTTTTGCAACGAAGAATGATTCCTTGATTTTGTCTCTCTTATTGATTTCAACTTTATCTTTTTATTTGCTTTGTTTATTTTGTTTTGTTTTGTTTTTAAAATCTAAAACCAACCCCCCCGTGACATTATAAGACAACTAAAACCGCTTGCTCCTCGTGAGAACGAACTTAACTACCACCATATTACTTTTTAATTGGGTAGAAAAATATTCACTAATTTGTTGTGGTTACGACACGCATAAGTAACACAACTAGATTAATTTGAGTCATTTGATCTAAATTTGTTAAGATGAACATGGTTAACTCAAAAGTGTTCATTTGGCTAACTTCGGTTAACTATTATTGAGCCAACTCAATATACACGTTTAGGTACGGTTACCCATATTTAAATGAAGGTATATTTCATTTGTGTTTAACAAGCTAAGTTTCATCTAACTATGGAAAGATATTAGCTTATATCTTAAATCAGGTTTCATCTAACAGTTAATATTGTTTGCTTTGTCCCAAACTAAACAAACCCTGATTTGAAGACTATATAAGGGAGAACTCTAGCGGCTAAGAAAACTAATCCCCACACCTCTTGTGTGATAATAGTTGCGACTAGAGTCGTTTCTCCTTTAACCTAGATTTTTCCTAAAACCATTATAGGTTAACGACTTAAAGATTCATTACACCATATCCCCTAATTTGCCATGTTTATTTTTTGGATTTGCAATGGATATGTACATTGCTGCCTTGGAAACGTTAATATACGTTGCGGACTTATATTTCCGTTGCTTTAATAATGAATTATATTAAAATAACTAAGCAACACAAAAATATGTTGCACAATAGGAGTAATTTCGGGATTCTAAGTTGAAATAGATTTTATTGATATAATCTTATTTTGTTTTTCATTTATAGAATGAGAAAATGTTCTCGTTTCATTTCCCTCTCCTCCCAAAATTCCCCCCAATGAAAAAATTTCCGATCCAAAATTTCCCTCGTAATTTTTCGTTTCCCTCCGCGAATCTTGTTTTTCTTTTTCTAAAATTTTAGATTCAATTAACATCTGAGAACCGAGATTGGGTTTTAACTCCTATCTCTTCTCCAGTCAAAACACTGGATTTTGATTTGGCCTTCATTTAACTGACCGAAACCCATCGATAACCATAGAATTCAACAGTCAGATCTTTGAGCTCCAGTTTGTTAAAGCTGATTTCAGTTTCAAATTCACTTTCGCATTTATTCTTGTGTTCTTTTATAGTTTGAGATCTCATAAATCAAGCTAGTCTTTCAGAAATCAAAGGTGTCTTTATTAAACCATCTCTAGCAAACTTATCTCGTTATTGTCTGCACAGATCTAAGAAGATGATTTTATAAAACCCTAGATTCTTTGTTTTTTTATTTTACGAGTCTGATTTCTTTTGTACAATAAAATTTCTGTAAGAATTCGTGATTTTCAAGGTTCTTCACTGGATTTTATGGAGTTTAAATAATGGGTCTAGTATTGATTTCAGTTTTATGATCTGAGTTTTTGAGTTCTGTATTTTTTTACGTCTGGTTGTATTGATTTTTTTGGGTTTATTATTGTTTGGAATTTTTTTTGGTTTGGATTAGTAGCTATGAATTAGATCATATCAGAGATTTGTGGGGTTTGTAATGAGTTTGATTTTGTTTATTTTTTCAGATACTAGATAAGCAAGCAAGAAGAAGCAGATTGACAAAACAAAATTGGGTTAAGATCTTAATAGTTTATATACTACAACTGATTTCAGTTTGGGCTAATTATGTTTTTTTATTTTTTTTATTTTCCTCTTATTCATTCAGGGCTTTTCAAGTTTGTACATCAAGCTGGTCTGTTCATCTCAGATTTGGTCCTTATGTTTGTGCTGAATGGATGTTTAGGTAATAATATCCCAATTTTTGACTTTTTCTAACTTGGGGTTTGATCTCTTTGATAATGGTGTTAATCAATTTGGATATTTGATTTAAATGTCTTTGATGATTTGTGATTTCTACGAACCAATGAGTGGGTATTTACAATTTCATATAGACTAGTGTTTATCTAAATCTCTGGTTAAATTTCTTGGTCTTTATCTCCTCTATTTGATGTTATGTATTTTCCTTTCAACATCCTGATAATTGTAACATCCTTAAGATTATTCATTCATGCAAATGTGTAATTGATTCTCTGTGATGTTTTCTTAACTATAGATTTGACAAAAATGTGTTTGTAGTAACCCAGGTCCAGTTTTCCATCATTAGTGAAGCCTCCTGAAAAAGCGAGGGTCTAACAACCTCACACAATATTTCGATTAACAATATGTATGGACAACTCCGAGTTGTTTTCTAGAGAATCAACTAGACTCAATCAATAGAAAATACTCAAGGAGTTATTATCTCAATCTCTCAATTTGATTTACTCAAGCAAATATGATTCGTGAGTCTAATCAAATAGAGATAACTTGGATGGTACCAAAGACCAATATCCAAGTGTCAATCAATTTAAATCAACAACCTATAAGGTCGGATATTCTAATTGATTGAACAACCCACAACCTGTATTATTTCAATTATATAAAAAATATAATGCGGAAAAGAAATAACACAGACACCAGAATTTTGTTAACGAGGAAACCGAAAATGCAAAAATACCCCGGAACCTAGTCCAGTTTAAACATACATTGTATTAAGCCGCTACAGACACTAGCCTACTCCAAATTAACTTCGGTCTGGACTGTAGTTGAACCCCAATCAATCTCACACTGATCCAAGGTATAGTTATGCTCCTACGCCTATGATCCCAGCAGGATACTATGCACTTGATTCCCTTAGCTGATCTCACCCACAACCAAGAGTTGCTACGACCCAAAGTCGAAGACTTTAGCAAACAAATCTATCTCACACACAAAAGTCTACAAGATAGATAAATCCGTCTCCCACGAATAAACATATGAGTTTTGTTCCGTCTTTTGATAAATCAAGGTGAACAAGAACCAATCAATAAAACCAGACTTATATTCCCGAAGAACAGCTTAGTTTTATCAATCACCTCACAATAGTCTTAATCGACGCAGCGAAAAAATATATTGTGGAATCACAAACGATGAGACTAAGATGTTTGAGATTAATTTTATATCTTGCCTATCGGAGATAGAAATATCAAGCCAATTATTACAACTCGTACGATAGAAACATCAAGATTATATCACACAACTACAAGAAAAGTAGTATCGGTCTGGCTTCACAATCCCAATGAAGTCTTTAAGTCGTTAACCTGGTTTTCGAAAAAGAAAACAAAAGTTTAAAGGAGAATCGACTCTAGTTAACAAACTAGTATCACACAGAATGTGTGGGGATTAGGTTTCCTAGTTTCTATAGTTCTCCCTTATATAGTCTTTCAAATCAAGGTTTGCAATCAATGTTAGCTTAGTAACAAAGCATTAAATATTCACCGTTAGATGAAAACCTGATTAGATACAAGCTAATATCTCTAAACCATTGTGGATGGTGGATTTTCGACGAAGGCTAAAATTGTAAACCCATAATTATATGAACTTATGATCCAGCAATCAGATGCGAGTATTGAGAGATGGGTCTCTCATCAAATCCTCTGGCTGAGAATACTTTCTCTCAGAGTACATGCAGATATGTAGTCTCTCGGCTAGACAACGACATATATGTGTTGAGACACGGGTCTCTCATCGAATCCTCTGATTGAGAATACTTTCTCTCAGAGTACATGTAGATATGTAGTCTCACGGCTGGACAACAACATATCTCATGAATACTGAACACTTCAGTAATTATTCTATATAGTATCACGGGATGGACGGCTCCTAGACAGCTTGCTCTGCTAGTATAAAGCGATAACGTCTTCAGGATTCAAACAACAAGTACCCTGACTATATAAAGGATATGAAGCTCCAGCAAGCTCATATCGGAATAATTAATGCTCCTAGACAGCTTGCTCTGCTAGTATAGAGCCATAAGTTAATTATTCCTAAATTATTGGATTCATCCAGAGAATTTCCGAAAATATTCAAATATTTTCGCAGATATTTCATTACTTCAAACCATGGTTTTTCCCAGAAGAAATCCATGGGTTAGTAATAAATATTCAACGCAAGGGCATCTGAGCTACCTCTGAGTAAGCCCCGATTTAAATGGTGTACTCAACGACGATGCACTAACAATCACCGCACGAACGAGTATTTCAAAATACGACGAGACGATGAACCTATGCAAAATAGGAAAGAAAATAATAAACAAATAAAAAATTGATCAAGGCGCTGGGAGCATGGGCCCACTGACCGGCCGGCCGTGCCGTGGTCAATCCCACGCTAGTTTCATATTTTTTGTTATTTTCCTTGAGTTCATGAAAATTCTTTCATTTGAACAAATATCCTTCGTTTTGAGGAAACTCCTCAGTTTCATGGTGTTTCTTTCACACCAAAGAAATAATATAAAATTAGGGAAGAATATTGTAGGGCGTGACCATTGGCCAGCCGGCCCCACACCTCATGATTCCTCATTATTTTATTATTATTTCCCTAATTTCATGAAAATTCCTTAATCTCGTGTGCACGGGCCATAGCCGGTCGGTCAGTGGGCCCATGCTCCATAATATAAAGACACGTCCCATGGAAAATAATATAAAATTAGGAAATCTCATGTGCACGGGCCATAGCCGGTCGGTCAAACCCTAGATGGCTTCACACGTCCCTTTTTATTATTATTATATTTTTCATGCTTTCATAATCCCATGGAATTCCTTGATTTCATTATATTTCCTTCAAATTAGAAATTCCCTTTAAACTGTGAAATAATACATAAAATTAGGGAAAACGCACGGGACCGGGCCATGGCCGGCCAACCATGCTCCAAGCCGGTACCACACGCCCACACATCCCTTATTTTATTATGATTATTTTTTATGTTTCCTTCATCTCATGGAAACTCCTTGATTTGAACAAAACTCTTTAATTTTAGCAAAAGTCCTTGACTTTATCATATTTCCCTAAAATCATGAAAATATTATGAAAATTTTGGAAAAACGTGTGGGATTGGACCCTTGGCCGGTCGGCCATGCCTTGGCCATGGTTGGTCCCACACTTCATAACTCTTTCATTTTTTCATTATTTTTCCTTCATCTCGTGAAGTTTTGACGGTTTTATCAAAAAACCTTGGTTTCTTCATATTTTCTAAAATGATTGCTCAAATGCACATCCGAAAATATCAAAATTCTCAGAACTGAGATACGAACACTTTGGAGACATGAGAATGTTATCTTAACCGACCAAGGTTGTCTCTTTTGCTCTCAATGATCCGGTCTTACATGTTTTCACAATTTGACCTAATTTGCGCAATTGCACGTATTAGGTCTAAAACTCTTCCAAACGACTTGGAACTTCATGGAGCGATCAACACTTGATCCCGTCACCACCCAGGGCTGGTTTCATGACCCCTTGGTTTGTCCTCCACTTCTTCATAATTAATTAGGTTTTATCACATAATGCTGAACCCATCAGTAATTCAAATAAATGATTAAACCAGCATTTAATCATTATTTCATCAACAAGTCACCAACTCTTCAATAGGTCCTGGTGTTTGCTCAGTGATCATATGGGTGTTACATAATTGACCCACAGTCTCATGAAACCATTCCTTCCTTCGTTCCATGGTTCAATTCCTAACAAACCATGAAGTGATCATCAATTGATCAAATTAGGGTTTCTGAGTCCAAGGATTATAATTCCTGATTCAAACACTAATAAATTTATGACAATCTCATGATCAATATTCTTATTAATTATACTCGGTTAAACTACCGGTATTTTAATTAATATTTCATTTTGGTCAGGCTGCCAATAATTAATCAGATGAGCAACACTTGCTCAGATAAGCAATACTTTCCCAAATCAGAGAATATTGGTTCAACTATCAATATTCAGAAAATCATTGAATGAGCAATACTTGCTCGCCTCAACTGTCAATGTGAGGATCATGCCCACGTTTGATCCACGAGTTTCAGAATATTTCACAAAATTATGTTCAACTCGGTAAATACATGGACTCATCGTCCCATGATATCACGAACTCAGCAATTGACTAAACTAACCACGAGACGTCAATCGTGTCACTTCGGGGGATATCAACTAGGGTTTTGGTCTGGCGGTCTACGACACGTGTGTTCAAACACACTATGGAATGTAAGCAAGTCGTACAATCAGTTGAAGGAGTTAACAAAGTAGTGGGTGGAAAATCAACCAAGTCTCCGCACGATGAGCAACTGGTTTCAAACACTATTTCATCTCTCCACTCTTTGATTCCATCAACTGTCACACTTCATGGGATCATGGTGTATACAATTCCAGCAATATAAATAAGTCTTTGAATCATGATTTAAATAACAACGACAACGATATCACGTCTCATTGACATCACGGGATCATAAACTCATCAATTGAGCAATTACTCTCAACTGAGCAATTTCAATCATTCAGAACTTATCTTATTTAGAATTCACAACACACCTACAATCTTTGATTACCATTGATTCCACACATTTCTCAGATTCCCTCCTACAGATCAACCCATCCTCTTTTTGTGACCGAATTTAATCTGGAACGGCCATTGTCTTGGTTAAGGCCGGAGTACTACAGATTGATCTCTCGAATTCAAATCACCCCCTTTGCAGCGATGCATCTGTGTGAGGTTAAACATTTTGCTCGGTTCAAGGAGTCTCCTCCGTACGGTCATCTCCTCAATTCCGTGAAAACCAGCAAATAGTTTTGCCTCATCTACAGATTGGCGACCACAGTGGGAGATCATTTTATCGGTTGCAATCTCTCATTTTTACAAGATGGTTGGTCTTAGGTCAGGATCGGTTACAAATCCGAACGCAAATATCGCTAGCACTAGTAACAACAAAAATATCTCGTATACTATTCCATACACTAACACTGATGGAGGTGATATCACTCCTCCTTACACCAATGCGGAAGATCATCCTTTATTCGGCTGACATCCCGAAAAAGTCAGAGGAAATCCACCACATACCATGGATGATCTCGTCAAAATGCAAGAGACTCTTGCAAAGAATCAGACGCATATGGCTGCATCACAACAGAAATTCTTGGACCATCTGAAGACTCTTACTGAAAAATTGTCATAGAAAACTCAAGAAAAATGGAAAGAAAAGGAAAAGTCCTCAGACGCTGCTGATCCTGAGGTAATTCCAATTCACACAGTGGATGACGATGAAACCAACAAAGTTGCGGGAAACTCGTCGACAAAGGAATCACCAAACTTCATCACTAGGGAAGACTTGGAGCGCCTTCTGGTGAATCATGGAAAAGACAAGACATCACATGTCCATAATCACCAACCCCCTTATCCTGCTGCTATGCAGAAGATTCCCCTTCCAAAAGGTTATGTCTCCCCAACTTTCACTTTATATGATGGAACCAGAAATGCTCGGGAACACATCTCTCGTTTCCTTGAAGCCTTTGGAGAGCATGAACATAACCATGTTTTTCACCTCAAGAAGTTTTCAAAATCTTTAAAAGGCAGGGCATACACCTGGTATAGCAATATTGCACCTGGAACCATCAACAATTGGGGATAAATGATCAACGCCTTCTATAGGAATTACTTCTTTGTGTCAGAACAAGTCACTCTCTCTGACCTTGGAAGGATGTTTCAGAGGGACGGTGAAAATCCCAATGACTTTTTGAAAAGATTTAGAGTCCAAGCCTTGGACTGTCATGATCCGAACGTCACAGAACAGCAGCTAGTGGATTTATGCATCAACGTCATGCTCTCGGTCTACAGAGCTCTACTGGAGAATGTCCGATTCCAGACTTTCTCAGAACTCCACGAAGCGACTAAGAGGTCAGAAACCACTGTACCTTCTATGTTAGAAAGAGAAAAATCCACAATGACTGAAGAAGCACGAGACACTCGAGGAAGCAGACGTCTGATCAACAAGCAGTACAATCTGCAGCCTTCTACAAATGCTATCATAGAAGGGAGCAAACGGAAAGATGATCCACAGCCCAAGCACACTTCTTCCACCCCTTCAAAAGCACAAAAGAAGGATAATGTGCAAACTTCTCCTCAGCATACAGAGGACCCAGAAGCACCTGACTTTCCCTGCTCCATTGAAGAAGTCATCGAATTGATGGAAGCCTGGATTCATGACGGTGCAATCAAATTACCATATGTATGGAAGGAACCAACTGAAGAGGCAATGGAAAATCCTTGGTACTGTCGATTCCATAGATCTGTCAGCCATCCCACAAGTAATTGCAAGACTTTGAAGCACATATTTAAAGAAAAGGTCGAGTCAGGAGAACTTAATCTTGGAGCCGAAGGAGTGCACATGAATCCCCTTCCTATCAGGACTTTCTATATTTCCGAAGCACCAATCAAGGAAGCAGTTCAGTCATTAATAGAGAATGTCTGCAAATTGCTCTATCTATCAAAAGCACAAAGAGGAGATATGTTTACGACTTTGAATCACATAGTTTCTGGGAAGCGCCTGCTGATTTCAGATGTACCTCCTGAACCTTCATCTACTGACAAAGAAATATATGACTTGGGACTTCTCACCACAGTGCACATCAAAGGAAACGTATTTAAAAGGGCGTTTGTTGATATTGGTATTGTTACCAACATCATTCCTTTGAAGACCCTTAGGGCTGCCGGCATTACTCGAAAAGATGCTACTCACGCTCCCATAACAATCAGAGATCATGAAGGAATTTCCAGGAATGCATATGGCTTCATCAATCTCAAAGTTACAAAAAGTTCGGTCTGCACTGAGACCAAGCTTTACATAAGCCGGGAAGACCCTGGATATGACATGATCCTTGGAAGGACTTGGATCCATACTGGAAGACTGACCTTCATGTCTTCAGCACGCTCCACTACTGACAGAGACTCCGAGTCAGAAGAATAAGAGGAGAACGCCCCACTATTTGAACATCTAAAGGAAGTTGAAACCTTAATGGGACTTGCATAAGAACCTGGGGATAGTCCACATGACTTTGTCGAAAGGTTTCGAGCTCAGTCAAGTCTTATTCCTCTTCATGCTCCAATATTACCGATGTTCAAATATGCTACTTTGGTCCAGGGACTTCTCCCCATGAGAAGTTTAGCAATTTCCAAGATTAATTAATGGGTAACTTCACCCCGACAATATTACACCTAATGTCTGGGTTCAGCGTTTATCCATGTCGATCATCCCGTCAAAAAATTTATTGATGAAGACCATGCAAAACACGACAGACAGTATGCTGGATATCCTCCTCTACACCAGTGTCCATATGTGCCCTAACCATGGAGTCAACACAAAATATTCAAGGAACGGACCATAAAGCCAAACAAGTTCAAGGAAGGGGATTTGGTTCTTAAAGCAACTAAACTGGATCTCCATTCTGCAAGGAGCTCTAATTGGGAAGGACCATTTATGATCGCTAAGTCCATCACTGGAGGATACTACAAAATGGTCAACACGGATGGACGAACCTTACCAGTAATTCACGAGAATTGGCTTAAGGCGTTTGTTTGAGACTATTGGTCATTTGAGGTACTTGGCATTTAAGCATTCATGACGTCTGGATTTGACATTTTAGGATTTTCTTTCATTGTATTTCAATTCCTCTAAAACGTTTGCAATACTTGCAATCAGTATTTGAATTCATCAATTTATCAAAAATTCAATTCATATTTCTTAAAAGAAAATCTCTAGCAAGTCCAAAAGAAAATCCTTAACCATCTACCAATCCAAAACCATGATATCAATACCCAAATAAAACCTCACATTTCTCAGAAATTCATAAGATTATGGAAAATGAATCAAAGAAAATCAGCGAAGAAATATTTTTGCGCCTCTGCATCCTTCAAAGCCTGTAAAGCCGCCTTCTCATTGTTCAGCTCTTTAGTCAGTCTGGAAATCTTGTCCTCCTTCTCCATCACAACATCATTAGGAAAGGGTATGTTATTTTCACTCGAATCTTGGATATCATTCATTTTCTTACGAAGCCACTTCACATTGAAGCCAAGTCTCTCAGAATTCTCCAAGTTGAACTCCCAATCAAAGAGTACATCTGGAGTTACGGCATTTCTGTCTCTAGTGCATATATCGCTTACGACACGCAAGAATACACTCACATGCATTGTTAAAGCATAAACACGCCCAAGATTTCTGTCGACAATTATATGGCCAAATTTCTCCCATATTTTCTTGTACAAACCCACATATCCAATGAGAACGCTGAATCCACCAACTAACTCATGATACGAAAGTGAGGCATCGAATGGAGGATCAAAAGAAACTCCTGTACTTGGATATTTGTACACAATTATACGGTTTTCAACTATTGGAGAAGTTCTACAATCAAGGCAACAGTTTCTTCAGTATTTTCTGCTGGTTTCCTGGATTCTTCTATTATTGAAACATCAACAATCTGGGTCTCCATGACTTCATCAACAATGATTTCATGTCCTTGAGGTGCAGAGATAGTTGCCTCCTTATTAATAATCTCAGGGTCGCTCGTTTCATCATTTGGGTCCCTTCATTCTCAACTTCGGTATTTTGCACCTAATACGAAGATTACATGAGATTAGGATCATCCAAGCATGAAACCAAAAGAAGTCATGAACTACAGCATACAAGTGGTACAAAAACATCAAAGTCTTTCGTTATACATGCTAGATGTCAGCAAATAACGTGAAAGTCATGAAATCACATTTTACAACAAGCTAGCCTGAGAAGATTTTACACTGCCCTGTACAACGTGATGAACTGGGAGAAATTGGTGAAAATCAAGGTTTGAGTTATATACCATTCTCTTCGTATGCGTGTTACCAACAACATGTCCAAATTTCATGGCAATTGGATGAATGAGAAAAAAAATGTGGTCGAAACTCGGAACTACACGACATCTGAAAAAGTTCTGAAAGTCTCCTGGAAGTTCACTATTTAGCCGTTTTAAGGCCCTGAACGTGCTCAAAACTTAAAAAGATTCTTTGAAAAAACCTTGGAAATTTCCTGGGATTAAATATTCATATGCAGATCATGAAAATCTGACATCAAACGAGGATTCTACGACATTTTTCCTAAAATGCTGAGTTCTGAATTTTCTGGTGATGTATTTTCAGCAAAACTTGTCGTATATTCACATACTTTCTCATTCATTCACTCATAGTCCATCAAGTTTATACTTCTATGGATGAAATATGAGAGAAATATTTACCTGGGTGGTCTCCGAAGCGTTCAAGGAACCAGAATGGCTTGCATCAACATCGACAACTCTGTCACCTTCATTCGGTTTTGAACTCTGGGAGTTTTCTTTATTGTCATCCTTCGAACGAGTGTTATCAGTATTTTCCACATCCATGGAATCATCCTCCTGGACATATCCCCAACAATTAGCATTTCATTCATGAGGCGCCATAATTAATATGGGAAGAAATACTTACAGCTTTTCTTCATCACTCAAGTCAGAAATTGTTCGCCCAGAAGCGGAAAATTAAAGACCGTCAATACTGGATGGAGTAAAATTCTGCAACGGAGTAACAAAGGTGGTTTTAAGATCCTAATTATGTGGATGAGAAGAATTAATGATGAAAAAGGTATCGATAACTCACCAAACGAGTCACTGGGGACTTTATAGTGTTGGTCAACATCCTATAACCTTTATGCATGCCTTCTCCATCACGAACAACCGCCCCAGTCTCTGAGAAATCTACATGGATTCGAGGTTTTACGCTAAGACCATCTTGTGGTAAATTTCAACAATAAAATCAGAATACAACTATTATAATTTTATGAAGAATTATATAAAAAATGTACCTGAGAGCATCCTGGAGATGATTTTCGCTTATCACCCGAGAGATACTTCAATCTTGGTCGACCAGCTATCATCTCATCATAGGGACGACTCCTTACTGGAGGATGACTGACTGTTACGAACTCATGCAATCGCTCAAATTGATCGTCCCAGAAGTCTGCATAACCTGGAGTCACATATGAAAATCTATTGGAGCAAGGGAACCAATATTTACTTCCTTCCACATGGGTATGATCTAAGTGAGTCATGATCTGCTCAACCGATGGATTACTCCTCCGAATAGTTGGAACACACTGATCCATACCCATTTGTCGAGCTGCCCTATCAATGTTATACTCCTCTACTGAAATTTCTCCGTACAAAACCGATAGCAAATGACCAGGGGTGAAGCTCAACATGAAAGATCTCTCAACATCGTTCAGATCCGTGCCAGATGACAAACTCGTGCTCTCTCCAATATTGAAGGTCATTGGTTGAGAAACGTTAGGAGGCACTGACACCTAAGGATGGAAATCGAACTCAGATTCGTCATCCAACACGTCAATAAGGCGTGCCTTAGATCGAGGCTGCTTTGTGGACCAACGCATGATCCTGGCATTATCTTTCTCAGGGAAAATATGACGAGCATCAGTATTCAGTCCTTGTAAAACATTACGGGGAATGGGTGCATAATTCTCAAAGTGTTCCCACATCAGAGCTTGAAGAAACATCGTGTTAGCATAACATTCAATCTTCAAGAAGCTATTCGACATGCTGGAGTCTATAACCAAAGAGTCTAAGTTGTAATACAAGGAGCCCAAGAACAAACTACCTATCGGGAGTTTCTCACCTTGAGCCATTTTAATAGCAAAGGGGATCACGAAAGGCTTCAACAAGTTTCCACTGTCTTCAAAAACATCTATGGACAACCATAAGCATAAGAAAGCAACAATGGGTAACATATCATCGATAGGCTTATCAGAAACCTCGTCTTTGGGCCACCATCGTGTCAACCAGAGAGAGTATCATCCTTTAGTGCTAGCCTTATTTTCTACTTCCATTGCAGCTGTCAAGACATGAGAAATGGCAGTCTCCTCATCTGAAATATCCCCAGGGAGATTGCCCGTGATTGGGAGATGCATCAGAGCTGCCACGCCTTCCAAAGTAATGGTGAACTCTCCCCATCTACATATGAAGGTGTGGGTAGGAATGCACCAACGAGCAAGCAAAGCCACAATACTTCTTGCATCATGAAAAATGAACAACTCTCCAGAAGCCTGAATGTCCCTTGTCACCTACGCCTGATCGAGCATGGCCCTCACATGAGGAAAACCCAACATATGCCTCGCCCATCCAGCAAACTTCTCTAAAGGTCG
This sequence comes from Papaver bracteatum, assembly GCA_023529315.1. Classification (NCBI taxonomy): domain Eukaryota; kingdom Viridiplantae; phylum Streptophyta; class Magnoliopsida; order Ranunculales; family Papaveraceae; genus Papaver; species Papaver bracteatum. The sequence continues at coordinate 1,008,975 of JAJJWX010001756.1, forward strand.
TCGGGAAATCTTAAATTCTATGATCGATGCACGGAAGACTCCTCGTTTAAGACAAAACCAGATAATTGTCTTAGGAGTCACGAATTTCTTCTGAGTGACAGTCCTGGGATTTATCATAAGATGATACGCTGGAGATTTCAAATGCTTTTCAACTCCTGGAGTATCTTCCTCGAAAAATGCATCATCTATGTTCGGGACATTCTTAATCCCAGGAGCTTCGTTCTCATCTTCACCAGCAGAAGTTTCATCCGTGCATGCCTCATCTCTAGAGATGTCGTCATCAACACACATTTCATCTCTTGAAGTGTCGTTAACTTGGGAGCTGGTCATCTTACGAAGTAGCTGCAAAAATTCACGTTACATGCTACTTCAGTACACCATTCAAAATCAAGGAAATACTAGCGTCTAATGGTAACTCTTAACTTTACCTTTTATGCTTCCACTAACAATAGTGATAGTAATGTTAGAGTTAACACCTCAAAGTCGTTTGTTTCTTCAAAACCTACAATAGGCGAACAAAACTTAGATTTTTCATGAAATCATGAATATTTCTACTGTTTGAGCATTCACCATGGATTTATGAAAACTAAAACATTATTTCATCATAAATAATTGTTTATTTCTAAATAGTATTACACAAAACTCAAGTTTTGATTTTAGAGAAAATAATATATATTTGCATATATATATAAAGAAAATGTTTTATTTACTCACGTAAATAAATAAAAAATTTCAATGTGAGCAAGGCTCACAAAAATAAACCTTGTGGACACTCCACGGTTTCAAAAAAAAATCCATGAACAAACCATGGTTTTATGAAAATTCTTTTCTTCGTATCGTCGTACGTATTCGAAATGAAGGTTTATTTCGATTTTGTGAAAACTCACACGTCATAAGATAAAGTTTTGATTTACATGAAAGCTCATACACAAAATTTTATCACTGGACACAAGTACATATACGTATATAAAGAAGAAAAAACTTTTCTTCGTATCATCGTCATTCCTTAAAACAAAGGCTTCTTTCGGTTTTATGAAAATTCACCTTTTCATGATAAAAATTTGGCTCACATGAAAGCTCATAAACATAGTTTTATCACTGAAGCTAAATATTCATATATGAAGAAAATATCCCCTAAATCAGGGATTATTATTAGTTTTCAAAAACTAACGATCAAACGAACATACATTTTCAAAAACGAGGGTTTTCGACGAAACCAACACTCATATGCACATGTATATAACTTCAACATGATCACATCATGAAACTCATATGAACTTAGTAAAAAATAAATAATTGGACGCTTACCTGTCGGCATCGGCGGAAAACAGACGGACGACGGCAATAACAGCGGCGGCGCTGGTGGTCAGGCGAATTTTTTCTCCTCCCTTGCTGCTGGCGTGAATATGATGAAGAGGTGATGAAAATTCTGGTCGTGGGAAAATTTAAAAAAAAAGGGAACAATTCCTTTTATATCAATTTTTATTTCCAAAACCTAATTTTCTAAGGATTTCCTTATTGGGCCCGGCCCGCGAATCCTAAACGACCAAGAACCCGTCGTCCAAATCAGAGGTTCAAAACCAATCTATGCTCATTAGACGATGCTCCATCATGCCACTGGGATCCTCATTCAAGTCATGGTTTTCTCGTACTATCAAAATCTGGTAATGTCTTAACTTACGCCTAAGTTCAATTACTTATATTGTTTATGACCGGAAAATCAACATTCAATGCTGAGTGAAGAACACGGATTTCCTCACTAAGCAGGGGACTTAATGTAGATGGTGGATTTTCGACGAAGGCTAAAATCGTAAACCCATAATTATATGAACTTCTGATCCAGCAATCATATGCGAGTATTGAGACACTGGTGTCTCATCGAATCCTCTGACTGAGAATATTTTTTGTCAGAGTACATGCAGATATGTAGTCTCTCGGCTGGACAACGACATATCTGTATTGAGACACGGGTCTCTCATCGAATCCTCTGACTGAGAATACTTTCTCTTAGAGTTCATGCATATATGTAGTCTCTCGGCTAGACAACGACATATATGAATTGAGACACGGGTCTCTCATCGAATCCTCTGATTGAGAATACTTTCTCTTAGAGTACATGTAGATATATAGTCTCACGGTTGGACAACAACATATCTCATGAATACTGAAAACTTCAGCAATTATTTCTATATAGTATCACGAGATGGACGGCTCCTAGACAGCTTTGCTCTGCTAGTATAGAGCGATAACGTCTTTAGGATACAAATAATGAGTTTACCCTGACTATATAAAGGATATGAAGCTCCAGCAAGCTCATATCAGAATAATTAATGCTCCTAGACATCTTGCTCTGCTAGTATAAAGCCATAAGTTAATCATTCCTAAATTCTTGGATTCATCCACAGAATTTCTGAAAATATTTAAATATTTTCGTAGATATTTCATTACTGCAAACCATGGTTCTTCCCAGCAGAAATCCATGGGTTAGTAATAAATATTCAACGCACGGGCGTCTGAGCTACCTCTGAATAAGCCCCGATTTAAATGGTGTACTCAACGATGATGCACTAACAATCACCGCACGAACGAGTATTTCAAAATACGACGAGACGATGAACCTATGCAAAATAGGAAAGAAAACAATAAATAATTAAAAATTGACCAAGGCGCTAGGAGCATGGGCCCACTGATCGGCCGACCGTTCCGTGGTCAATCCCACACCAGTTTCATATTTTTATCATTTTTTTTCCTTGAGTTCATGAAAATTCTTTCATTTGAACAAATATCCTTCATTTTGAGGAAACTCCTCAGTTTCATGGTGTTTCTTTTACACCAAAGAAAAAAATATAAAATTAGGGAAGAATATTGTGGGGCGTGACCATTGGCCAGCCGGCCATGCCTTGGTCCCAGTCAGCCCCACACCTTATTATTTTATTATTATTTCCCTAATTTCATGAAAACTCCTTAATCTCATGATATTTCCTTGGTCCCATGGAAAATAATATAAAATTAGGAAAACTCGTGTGCACGGGCCGTAGCCGGTCGGTCAAACCCTAGATAGCTTCACACGTCCCTTTTTATTATTATTATATTTTTCATGCTTTCATAATCCCATGGAGTTCCTTTATTTCATGATATTTCCTTCAAATTATGAAATTTCCTTTAAATTGTGAAATAATACATAAAATTTGGGAAAACGCACGGGACCGGGCCCTGGCCAGCCAACCATGATCCAAGCCGGTCCAACACGCCCACACATCCCTTATTTTATTATTATCATTTTTTATGTTTCCTTCATCTCATGGAAACTCCTTGATTTGAACAAAACTCTTTAATTTTAGCGAAACTCCTTGACTTTATCATATCTCCCTAAAATCATGAAAATATTATGAAAATTTTGGAAAAACGTGTGGGATTGACCCTTTGGCCGGCCGTCCGGCCATGCCTTGGCCATTTTTGGTCCCACACTTGATAACTCTTTCACTTTTTCATTATTTTTCCTTCATCTCATGAAGTTTTGACGGTTTTATCAAAAAACCCTGGTTTCTTCATTTTTTCTAAAATGATTGCTCAAATGCACATCCAAAAATATCAAAATCCTCAGAACTGAGATACGAAAACTTTGGAGATATGAGCATGTTATATTGACCGACCAAGGTTGGATCTTTGGCTCTCAATGAGACGGTCTTACATGTTTTCACAATTTGACCTAATTTGCGCAATTGCACGTATTAGGTCTAAAACTCTTCCAAACGACTTGGAACTTGATGGAGCGATCAACACTTGATCCCTTGACCACCCAGGGCCGGTTTAATGACCCCTTGGTTGGTCCTCCACTTCTTCATAATTAATTAGGTTTTATCACCTAATGCTGAACCCAGCAGTAATTCGAATAAATGATTAAACCAGCATTTAATCATTCTTTCATCAACAAGTCACCAACTCTTCAAGAGGTCCTAGTGTTTGCTCACATGAGCATATGCGTGTTACATGATTGACCCACGGTCTCATGAAACCAATCCCCCCTTCGTCCCATGGTTCAATTCCTAACAAACCATGAAGGGATCATCAATTGATCAAATTAGGGTTTCTGAGTCCAAGGATTATAATTCCAGATTCAAACACTAATAAATTTATGATGATCTCATAATTAATATTCTTATTAATTATACTCGGTTCAACTACCGATATTTTAATTATAATTAATATTTCATTTTGGTCACGCTGCCAATAATTCATCAGATGAGTAACACTTGCTCAGATAAGCAATACTTGCCCAAATCAGAGAATATTGGTTCAACTATCAATATTTAGCAAATCATCAAATGAGCAATACTTGATCGCCTCAACTGTCAACGTGAGGATCATGCCCACATTCGATCCACGAGTTTCAGAATATTTCACAAAATCATGTTCAACTCGGTAAATACATGGACTCATCGTCCCATGATATCACGAAGTCAGTAACTGACTAAACTAACCACGAGACGTCAATCGGGTCACTTGGGGGGATATCAACTAGGGTTTTGGTCTGGCGGTCTACGACACGTGTGTTCAAACACATAATGGAATGTGAGCAATTCGTACAATCATTTGAAGGAGTTAACAAAGTAGTGGGTGGAAAATCAACAAAGTCTCCGCACGATGAGCAGCTGGTTTCAAACACTATTTCCATCTCTCCACTCTTTGATTCCATCAACTGTCACACTTCATGGGATCATGGTGTCTATAATTCAAGCAATATAAATAAGTCTCTGAATCATGATTGAAACAACAACGACAACGATCTCACGTCTCATTGACATCACGGGATCATCAACTCTTCAATTGAGCAATTACTCTCAACTGAGCAATTTCAATCATTCAGAACTTATCTTATTCAGAATTCACAACACACCTACAATCTTTGATTACCATTGATTCCACACATTTCTCAGCTTCCCTCTTACAAATCAACCCATCCTCTCTTTGTGACCAAATTTACTCTGGAACGGCCATTGTCTTGGTTTAGGCTGGAGTATTACAGATTGATCTCTCGAATTCAAAGCACCCCTTTTGTAGCAGTGCATATGTGTGAGGTTGAACATTTCGCTCGGTTCAAGGAGTCTCCTACGTACGGTCATCTCCTCAATTTCGTAGAAACCAGCAAATCTTTTTTCCCCATCGACAACCGTTTGATCGAAAACTTAGCTTGCCATACACATATGTACTTGTTGATTTGGGGTTTGTGTAATAGTACCCAAACGTGTACAATAGTTGGTTCAATATTAGTCAACCAAATGGTTAGCCAAATGATAACTTTCATATCAACCATATTATTCTTCACCATAACTAGTCCAAATAACTCAAATGAACTAGTTAGAGAGTTGTTCAATTGCTATGAGATCACAAGTACTACACAAGACACAATTGAAGCAAAAACGATGTGATTCACTCGAATCAATTCATGAACTATAAATCCATGGTTTGCAATAGCATTCTTTAGATAATTTAGATAAGTTCACGAACACCGTTTTTAGACATAACCACTCAAGTTCGCATACTAGGTTCGCGGACTCAAGTTAACCGGTTGGAGTTCACAAACTCCAGAAGAAATTCTTGGGTTCGAGAAGTTCCGTCAGTTCGTGGACTGAAACCGAGCTACAAATCTAGCAGAAATTCTCGAGTTCGAGAACTACGCACGTTCGCGGACCGGGTTGACTTCTCAATTTCTAGTTTTCACTTGATCAACAAAGTTCGCAAACTTCGGTCCAAGTGCTAAGGAATTATACATATATGTGTTGCCATAACAATTTTTATATCCCCCAGTGGTTATATTGCCTAAACTCTCATTTAAACCATTGAAACATTCTCAGAGGATGTTATATAGTTGTTATTCACAAACTAGTTTTCTTCAGAGCAATTTCCAAAGTGATTGAAACATGTAAAGATAAACTTGGCTAAAGCGAAAGCTTTACCAACACATATTTCGATAAATAGATAAGCGAGATATACTTAGCTCGAAATGTCACATGTGTATATTCTTAGTCTATATAGTAATACCACTTTTGTCTCAAGATAGGAGATAGAGTAGATAGACTTTTGATTGATAGATAAGTTCAAGTCTCCACATACCTTTTAGTCGATGAAGATCCATTGGTTCCTTGAGTAGTCCTTCGTCTTGTATGATGATTTCCATGGAGTTCTTGAGCTCAACTACAGTTTCTATCCTAGTACAAGACCTTATCTATAGTAGACTAGAAATCAAGACTTTATAATTTTGATCACTAACATTGACAAACATGCTTGAGATAGCAACGCATGCGAGTTCGACCGAGCAATGCTCTAACAATCTCCCCCTTTGTCAATTTTAGTGGCAAAACTATTAATACATATGGAATACAAAAAATATATAAATAAACTTTGTAGATCCTATTCCACATGTCTAATCTTCAATAATACTCGAAATCTTCGTCACTTCCAAGTAGTCCAATGATCCCAAAGGTTGTAAGTTTAGCATCATCGTTGTTGAAAATCCGTAGCTATAACAATGAGAAAAGCATCGGTTCTCAATCATTGTTATACAATGTCATAGTATTATTACACAGCGTCAAAGTCCAATTGCATTACAACTTCAACAAAAATACTATGGTGATACTTCACCCCCCCTTAGTCAATACTCCATCTCACATGGAAACCACTCCCCCTTACATAATGATCCGAAAACCATATGTATTTGTAGTGTGAACTACACATTAATTCTCCCCCTTTTTGTCAATAAAATTAGCAAAGATACAAGAACGGGATCCTAATGAAATTTCCTTAAGAGACATTTCATGACCAAAGGTAAATGTATATCATCTTGTTTAGATGCAATCATAAAGCCAAAGCTAAATGCATTCATCAAGGAGTTTATAAAGTCGCAAGATAACCCCTCTAATATTCCACAGCCGCACTCCCCACAAAGATTTGGCAATTAAGCACAAGTTCAAAAGAACTCTCCCCCATAATATGTCATTCCCTAAGGAACAACAAGAGCGACCTTAATTTCAAAAGAAAAGAAGGATTTCTTTAGACTCAACAAATTACATATAAGTATGAATTTGGAATCCAACAAGAAATATTTAATCAAATTAACCAAAGCGAGCCAAGATTAATTTGACTAAATATGCTCAACACAAGTAAACTTATGGAGAGTTAATAGCTCAATTAGATTGATTACAAGAAAACTCGAAAATAATCTAATTGTCATACTCAACCAAACTAATTATAAGAGTAATCAATTTAATTGGCCACACTCGACATAAGAACATTCTATGGAGCAATGACTAAGTTAATCATAAAAATAACCATCCTAGTCAATCATGCTCAACATGAGAAAAACTTACGGAGTGCTAACTAAATAACCATGCAAGATGATTGATTTAGTTCAAAATACTCAACGTAGAGTATCTTACGGAACACAACTAAGCTAATCACAAAATAATAAACTTTGGTTGTCTAATGCTCAACATAAGTCACAATACGGAGTCTCACATTAATACACAAAATGTAGAACAAGGAAGCTCAATTACTTCGGAATTCACAGGGATTCATTATATGTTTCCATCACCATTTACACAATGACACACAATAGACATAATTCTTGAATCACAAAAGATCTTAACCTATCTTACATCAATAATTGACAATATAGGCTTAAATTTTGTGTTTATCAAAAGTCTATTCATCCCTTTATCAATATTTGCATATCAATTCACGAACGACTTTACTTTTGACAAAATATGGGACAATCAAGTTCACGGACGTAAACACACATATCCTGTAGTAGCAGGATTTCCCACACTACACCCTTGTCAAGAATCTGTGAATATTAAGTCGTAATTTGAGAAAGAACAACAACACTTTTATTAATTCACTTTCAGAAAGATTTACAAGAAATATCAAAACTCAGAATTACAACTTTCTTTCTTGAGTTTTCTCTCTCCTCAAAACTTTCTCAACTCTCCAAAAATACATCATTCCCCTCTCGACTTACTTGATCCCTTTATATAGGAAACTATATAGTGGAGGACAGCTAAGTTTTCCCCTTATTTCGGATCTACTCTGCGATCTCATCGCGGTTTTTATGATGTTAACCTTCGCCATCTTTCGTAATCCTCATGAAACAACATCCTTCTACCATACCTCCTCAATCGTCAATTATTATGATGTTTCCCCATGACATTCGCCAAATGTCACTGGAGAATTTTCACGACGTTCTCGTGAAAGATGTCATTGATATTGTATAAATATTTGACTTTCTCGTGAAAGCATCGTTCTTACTGTCAGAATATTATTATGGAGATATTCTGGTACTACATCTTGCCTCTTCTCATGTCTTTTCTGCGAAGAGGAAACGATCATGAGAACCCTAAATTATCCTTAACTATCGCAAGAATATCTGATCTTTTTTATCCGACAGTATTCCACTAATTTAGCTTTCCTTGTTAACACGTGTTTCAAATCTGTCCTTTCGTATTGACACGTCTCACATAATTTACTCTCCTCTTTGCCTATAAAAGGAGGAGTCGAACTCCATAACTAGTTTTCCTCTCTTAATTCTCTTTCTTCTTTACTTAGTTTCTTTGCTTTTTGTCTGCAACGCTTTCCTTCTCATTCTTTTGCTACTGTTTTAATGAATTCATCGAGGTATGTTTTTGATCATGATATTTTCTTAGATCGATTTTTTATATATATATATATATTCTTCGATCTTATCTTACTTAATTATTTATAACCCCATATTATGTTTCCTTCATTGGAGCTGCACTTATTTCCCAGTCCTCAACTCAAAAGCCTGTCATTCCTAAAAGACCAACTGTAAAGAGAAAAGAAAGTTCTGCGAATAATAAGGTAGTAAGAAACACATTCTATTCCTTAATAACAATATTGTTGCCTCTGTTTCTTATCTAAATTATTGTTTGCAGAATAACGAGAGCAATGTTAACCCTCCTAAAATAACTCGTCAACTAAATAAGTCCATTGGAAGTAACTTCGTCATTCCTCCTTTGGCGAGAATTTCCCCTATACCTGTGCAACCAAATCCTCCTTCCCCTACTTGCAAAAAACTCGCTATCAATACCTCTTCTTCTACTGATCCTACACCCAATCAAACTTCTGAGGTGGTTGTAACTGAGACTCCCTCTAGTCCTTTACTTCCTCCAACTGTTACTTTCCCAAAAACTCCTCCCTCTGACGATACAACTATCGCCAATAACTCAAATCCTCAACTCATTATTACTATTACTACATCTCTTCCTTCATCAAGTGAGACTATCACAGGAATTGATGTTGCTTTTAAAGTTTTATCCAACATTTTAAATAAAACTAAAGATTCTTCTTCTGATTCTCTCGAAAGTGGAGTTTGCGAGACTCTGCTCAAATATTTTGGCTTTGACAACTCTGTTTCACGAGCTTCTCTGGAAAATGAAAATGCTGTCTTAAGAAAAAATCTTCAAGAGAAGACTTTTGAATGTGAGACTTTAAATCACAAGCTCAATAATTCTTCGTTGGATCGCGAGAATCTCGTTAGAAAAATTGATGAGCTGAAAGGTATACTTCTTTTTTTGCCTCTGTCTTTTATCCTTTTTTATTTTACCTTCATATTCTTCGTACTTAAATCTTTCTTTAAACTCTTGGTTTATATATTAGTTACCAATCGGAATCGTTTCATGGAAAGACTTAAATCTGAGACCATTGCTGACGAAGATCGTAATGAAAGAGATTCTTGGAAGGACCAGCATGATAGATTAGATAATCTCTATACATATTCAATTAACCAAATAAATAACATCACTAATGAGAATAACCAATTACTGCAAAGCCAAAGTTTTCTCAATAGTGAGGTTATTCGCCTTTCATATTCATTAACCAAGACTAATTTGGCGATAGAATCTTTGTCAGATGAAAATAAAACCTTGTCTCAGGAGAAACACAAATTTTCAATTTTGATGATGATCTCCTCGCAGAAAATAAGCAATCTTCAAAGGATATGTGACGAACAAAAGCAGTCTTTTTGTTCTCTTCGGAATAGACTTAGTGAAGTAACTGAATCATCTGCTGCTGAGATAAACAATCTTATCAAGGGTAGGCTAAATCTTAGCTTGAATGCTAGTAAGCTTCGAGATAAGTATTCCCAATTAAAAGAGGCCCATTCTCAATTATCAAGAGAAATTTCATATTTACGCACCAAAGAAGAGAATATGAAATCTCGTCTGAAGGGCATGGTTGGCGACAAGTTTGATGATGTTATGAATCAATGGGAAAATTGTCTCTTTTCATTAGTCCAAAACTTAACCTCTCAGAAAGAAGGTATTCAATTATGACTGCCTTATTTATCAATTTCCCTCGTCAGAATTTATATTATATTTCTCGCGATTTCTTCATGTGACTAACCTTTTACCATTTTGTTACTCGCAGAATCTGAAAAGAGTCTTCATTCTACTGTTAGTGACTTTACCAAGGAGTTAGACAATGTTCGCAAGGAGAACCACACTCTTCTTCAAACCCTTATGGAAGTTCATGATAAAGCGGAAAGAATGCTTGATTATCTTGAGTACTTCAAGAACATAGAGATCAGAAATTGTGACAAAGGTTTCCTTCGTCAAGTTCATCTTAGTGTCGAAGTCCTCGTGAACGAAATTTTGATCGAAACTCTCTTCCTCCTATATCTGTTCCTCCTTTGGAAGTTGACGATGACGAGATCCCTATTCCTATGAGCAAGGATTTAGAATATCCAATTTCTAAAGAAGATGTTGAAAAGGGAGCTGAAGAAGAAACTGAAGGAGATGATCAAGAAAAGGAAGAAAACTCTCCCAGAATTAGAGGAGATCGTCACGAGAAAGATGCTGGCGATGATACTCGTGGTGAAAGAAATGCTGGTGATGATAATAATTCTAACAACAATTCTAAATCTGGCGATACTATCGCTTGAGGCTTGAATATCATTTTTAATTTCCTTTTTCTTCTTCTTTTCGCGGATGCTGTAACTCTTTTGAACTATAATATTCTCAAGAAACTTAATGAAATCCATGTGTTTATCCCCTTACTTGTATCTTCATTAATTTTCTTGAGATTTCTTGAATACACCTTATTTTTCACGATAAATAGATCTTTCCTGCATGCTTAACAAAGAGGAATTAGTGTGTGAGATTATTCTGTTGGTCTTATTTTTCCTTCCTAATTAAAGGTCTTAGTTCGCCAAGTTTCTCTTCACGACAAAGTCGCAGGACGTCTTTACATTTGCACGTATCAACCCATTGACTTTGTCTTATCACTTCTTAGTATTATAGCCTCTTCAGGATATATGTCATGCGACAATATGACAATCCTAAGTTCTCTCGCGAAAACAAATCCTCGTGACATTGCCATCTTGCGATGAAATCTCAGGACGTTTTAACACTTGCATGCAAAAACCCATTGATCTCATCTTAACTGTTTCTCTCTTTTGGCTTTTGCCTTGATATAATTTACGCGACAATATGACAGGCCTAAATGATCTTGCAATCTTAAAGCCCCATGACATTGCCGTCTTAAGACACTTATCATCTCCCTAACGGAGGGTGCCACCCTTATCTTCCCCCTGGTTTCCCCTTCAAGGATGGAACATCGGCCATACAAGACTAGCTCCTCCCATCCAGATTTACCAACAACCAGTTGTTTTCGCAGCCTCTTGTCCTTTATGCCTATATGGCTTATAGTTACAACACAGGCCAAGTGCATCATATCCAAGACTTACCAAAGATGGACAGGGTAGGTTCATCCGTCCCGGGCACCCTTGGCTAAACCGTTTACCTAGGCGCCTTGGTCATATTCTGCACTTCTTGGAAGAGATTCTCAGTCGTCCAACTAGGGTATAACCTTATAAAGCTGGAAATCCAAGATCTCTCTCCCGGATAGGTTTTCGTTAACCCCAACATCTGTATGACTCAGGTTCCAGCAGCGGTATAACCTTATCCCTAAGTCATATAAAGAGATACCCCCCCATATGACGTGCTCGTAGGTCTTACATTTTCCTCTTACGAAATTGTATTCGCGAACTAGGGTGCACGCCATAAAGGTTTGTCCCATTCTCTTAAAATCTGCGAAATTTTATTCGCGTTTCTCACGATAATGCTCGCAAAACATGTAATGAGGAAAGATAAAAAATTTCATCTGTTGTATTATTCAATTCTCTTACCTTACAGAATTTTGTTACTGATAATATCTCTTCAGAAATAGTCTATTCCATGGTCTATCAAGCCTCTGGCCAACATCTCTTCCTTCAGGATCCATTAATTTGTATGCCCCATTTCCGATTATCTCCTTAATGAGGTAAGGTCCATCCCATTTTCTCGCCAATTTTCCGCCATTCTCTCGCTGATATCTTGGTGTCTCTCGCAGAACCAAATCGCCAGGTTGGAATTCTCGTTTTTTAACACGTTTGTTGTATTCACGAGCTATTCTTCGCTGGTAATTTTCCATATGTTGTAGAGTCTTCTCTCTCTTTTCTTCCAATTCATCTAATTTGTGTAAAATCATTCCAGCACTTAAATTCTTTTCCCATGCTTCTCTCTTTGTTGTAGGAATGGCAACTTCTGTCGGCAATACAGCTTCAACCCCATATGTTAAACAAAAGGGTGACATTCCAGTAGACTCTCTTCTAGTTGTATTATAAGCCCATATTGCATTATGTACTTGCTCACACCATGCTTTGTGGTATCCTTCTAACTTGTTTTTTAGAATATCTGCGATTGTTTTGTTAGTTGCCTCAGCTTGACCATTTGCTTGTGGGTATAAAGGAGTAGACTTTACACATTTTATTTTAAATACATTGAGTAGTAACTCTATGTTCTGTCCTTCAAACTGCTTTCCATTGTCAGACATCAACTGTGCAGGTATTCCAAATCGGCAGATTATGTTCTCAAATATGAATGTAAAAATGTCTTTATCGCGAATATGTTGCACTGCCTTCACTTCCCCCCATTTTGTGAAATAATCCGTCGCCACAATGAGATATCTCCTTTTTCCAGAACCGGGCACAAATGGTCCCACAATATCTAACCCCCATTTTCCAAAATGCCACACACTTGTTGAGGATGACAATGGTGCTCTTGGTGCATGTATCTTTTTTCCGAATCGTTGACACTCTTCACAACGTCTTGAATGTTTTTTTGCAACTTCATGCATATAAGGCCAATAATACCCTTGCATCTTTGTTCTATATGCCAAAGATCTACCTCCACTATGATTACCATCATATCCACTATGCAGCATTTTTAACACCTTGTCTCCTTCTTCCCTCGTCAAGCATCTTATCAAAGGTCCATTAAAAAATCTACGGTATAATACTCCATCTCTTAACTCATAATTAGTTGCCCTGCTTTTCAATTTATGTGCTTCCAATCTATTTCTTGGGGTTTCTCCTTTCGCCAAATAAGCATGAAGTTCATCTCGCCAATCTGTATTTTCCTCATTTGTTTCTTCCTCGCCATTTTCTACGATCATTATTTCTTTCTCTTCTTCCTTGCCATTTCCTACGAGACTCTCGTCCATCTCTCCTTCTTCTTTGTTTACTGATGGTAATAAAAGTGTTTGAATTTTTATGCATCTCGCAAGTGGGTTTGTCATCATGCTGGATATGAAAGAAAAAGCATCTGCAAGCCGGTTGTCTTTCCTTGATATATGCCTCCATATTATTTTTGGAATTTTCGCAGATAATTCTTCCACGAGTCTTTTGTATTTCTTTAAAGAAGGTTCATTTGTTGTGTATTCTCCAATTATTTGGCGAATAACCAATTGAGAATCGCTGGTAATTCTAGCATTTTCCAACCTCATTTCTATTGCAAATTTCAAAGCATGGATCACAGCCTCATATTCTGTCTCATTATTAGTGGACGTAAATTCCAACCTGAATGAAAAAGCTGTTTTTTCTCCTTCTGGCGAGATGAAAACAATTCCAATCCCATTTCCTTCCCCATTAGATGATCCATCCACTAATATCTCCCATCTATTAGGTTCTGTCAATAATTCTTTTGGATCTCCATGTTCTTCTTCTACATCCATCATTTCTTCCACAGCTTCGTCATTTTCCGAGGGGAATTCGGCTAAGAAATTCGCGATGACCTGAGATTTTGGCGAAGATAGAATTTCATACTTGATATCGAAATGTCCCACTTGTGCATTCCATCTTTCTACTCTGCCTGATCTCTTTGAATTGTTCATTACTGATTCTATTGGCAATTTTGTTAACACCCTAATCTTATGTGCTTGAAAGTAGATGCGGAGTTTGAAAGTTGCATGCACCAAAGCTAGGATTAATTTCTAAATCTTTGAATAATTTTTCTCTGCTGAATTGAATGTTTTACTAATATAATAAATTGGCTTCTCTATTCCAGCATCTACTCGCAATAATACCGCACTTAGAGCATATGTTGTTGTCGCGAGATAGATTAACAACTCTTCTCCTGGTTCAGGTCTCTGCAAAATAGTTATATTTACTAAATGCTTTTTTATTCCTTGAAAAGCGTTCTCGCATTCATCTGTCCACCTGAATTTTGTACCCTTTTTAAGTATGTCGAAAAAATGCTTGCATTTATCAGAAGATCGTGAGATGAATCTTCCTAGCGAGGCTAAAAGCCCATTCAATTTTTGTACATCTTTTACTGTAGCTGGTGTTGGAATATCGTGGATCGCTTGCACTTTTTTTGGATCAACTTGTATTCCTTCTTTTGATACAATGTACCCCAAAAATTTTCCTGAAGTTACTCCAAAAGTACACTTGTCAGGATTTACCTTGATATAGAACTGCCGCATTTGTTCAAAAATCTCTCTCAAATCTTGCACGTGATCCTCAGATTCCTTGCTTTTAACTAGCATATCATCTACATACACCTCCAGTGTCTTGTGAATCCACTTCGCAAATACATTCTCCACCATTCTTTGATATATTGCACCAGCATTTCGTAAACCAAAAGGCATTTTTGTATAGCAATATAATCCCCTTGGAGCGAAAAATGCAGTATGTTCTTGGCCTTCTTCAGCGAGAGGGATTTGATTATATCCTTTGTATCCATCTAACGAAGATATTCTTGCATTTCCTGCCGCTGATTCAACCATTTGTGGGATATCTGGTAATGGAAAACTATCTTTAGGACAGGCCTTATTTAAATCAGTAAAATCTATGCAAATTCTTATTCCTTTATTCTTCTTTGGGACCACTACCATATTTGCAATCCATTCTGGATATTTGGCTGGCCTTATTATTCCTGCATCAAGCATTTTCTGTAATTCCTCTTCTATTTGAGAATGGTATGTTGTTGCGATTTTTCTTATCCTCTGTTTAAATGGCCTTATACTTTTGTTGATTTCTAAATTATGACATGCTACTGATGGATCTATCCCTGGAATTTCATCCATGCTCCATGCGAAGATATCTTTGTATTCTCGCAAAAGATTTATTGTTTTTTCTTCCTCATCCGTCTCCATTCTAGTTCCAATTTTCAACATTTTTGGTTCTTCTTTACTCCCAACATTTACTTCTTTTGTTGGTTCAGCTGCAATGTAACTAGCTTCTGGTTCTCCCATAGGTGTTGATTTTTTTATGACCCTCGTGAGTTCATCTCCCTCTCGCGAAAATTCACTGGGTATTCCTTTCCCTTCTTTTGCTCTTATCATGTAGACTTTAAATTCTTCTTCTTTCTTCATCTCTCTCGCTATTTTTCGGCGAATTTTTCGCTGATTAGGACGTTCTTCACAATTTCTTATTTCAATTTGATAGCATATCTTCGCAAGATCTGAATCTCCTCTAATTTCTCCGATTCCACTAGGCATTGGGAATTTGATGCATTGATGTAAAGTTGACGCTACAGCTTTGATTGCATGTATCCATGGTCTGCCCAATATCATGTTTTATGGTGATTCCATATCTACTACACATAACGTAACTTGTGTTTCGATTTCTCCAAGTGGTAATCGAACCTTTATTTCACCTCTTGGTTTTGTTATAGATTTCCCGATACCATGAACATGATATGCTGAATAAGACATTTCTTCATCTTTATAACCCATTTTCTTGAAAGCATGATAAAATATTATATCTACTGAACTTCCTGTATCCACCAGAGTTATATTCATTGCCCATTCTTCTGCAGATTTTGCTATTTCCCCTTTTCTTATCGGTATAGCAGAAATTTTGATCACCAAAGGAAATGTATGACTTAGCTTTTCTTCTGAAATCTCTGCTGTGGTAAATGTAATTTCCCGCTTTTCCCAATCCTTTAATATTGGTGTCTTCTCCACCGTCATAATTTTTCTTCCTTCGAAGTCTCGTTTATGTATCTTCCCCTAAATATTTTCATGAAACTTATCAATCATTGTTCTTGATACCACATCCTGCTTCAAATTCTTGCAATTCTCTTTAATTCTAATCATTCTTCCTCTGAATATTTCACTAATCCTCTTTAAAATTCTCTTGATCTCAAGTACTTCCTATTCTCTTTTTCACTTTTTCTATAATTTTGCTAATTCAATCCCTGTTTCTAGCGCCAAAATGTAGTAGCAGGATTTCCCACACTACACCCTTGTCAAGAATCTGTGAATATTAAGTCGTAATTTGAGAAAGAAAAACAACACTTTTATTAATTCACTTTCAGAAAGATTTACAAGAAATATCAAAACTCAGAATTACAACTTTCTTTCTTGAGTTTCTCTCTCCTCAAAACTTTCTCAACTCTCCAAAAATACATCATTCCCCTCTTGACTTACTTGATCCCTTTATATAGGAAACTATATAGTGGAGGACAGCTAAGTTTTCCCCTTCTTTCGGATCTACTCTGCGATCTCATCGCGGTTGTTATGATGTTAACCTTCGCCATCTTTCGTAATCCTCGTGAAACAGCATCCTTCTACCATACCTCCTCAATCGTCAATTATTATGATGTTTCCCCATGACATTCGCCAAATGTCGCTGGAGAATTTTCACGACGTTCTCGTGAAAGATGTCATTGATATTGTAGAAATATTTGACTTTCTCGTGAAAGCGTCGTTCTTACTGTCAGAATATTATTATGGAGATATTCTAGTACTACATATCCCATCAAATATTGAAATATATAAAACCATAAAGATTAATATTGCAACTATCATCTTCCCAAAAAGTTTAGAATTTAAACCAATAAATCTAAAAACAAGAAGATGAAAACTTTGGACACAGCTATGTGTAATCACAATAATGTCTATTCCAAAACACTAGTTATTCTTCTAAACAATAGAGAAAAATAGAAGATTTACTAGGCAGTAAGACCTTTGAAGAATTCATTATCGTCCCCGAACTCCTTGTCATCAACATCCATGGGAACATAAGGTTCATTAGGAAATGAGTTTATATCGATCAACCTTCTTGGTTGTTGTTGTCGAACCAGGGCCTTCTGAATCTCATGAGTCTTATACATAAAAGCTTTTATTTTTTGAATCTCTTTTCGTAGCTTCTTCAACACTACAAGAACATCATAAAACTTCTGAGAATTTGAAGGAACAACTCTTGGCTTCCTCATATTTCTTTTCAAGGTTGGAGGCAATGGAGATTTTTCCTTTTCCTTCATGATTGATGTCTTAACAATCACATTACCTTCTTTTTCATCAGAAGACATCATTCTTGGAGAGTCCATGAGCGTATGGGTTTGTGAGAGGAATTCACAATTAGCTCAACAAGTAGTCTTAAGATAAACAGAGGTTTTAGAGAAGGAAAAGGAATGTAGGGTTCGAAGCCTAAAACAGGTTCGTGGACGATCAACTCTTATCCCTATAAAGAGTAGCATTGTTGATAGTACCCTTTCTTCTGTTTGATAGACAAAAATAAAATACTTCTAATAAAAGAGAAAAAAAAATTGTTCCTAAAGCATGAGAGGTACACAATCATTGTCTCTTTTAATCAGACACATGAGACAATATTTTAAGAACAACACAATCAAGTTGCGTTGTGGTGAACTACAATTTGTCCACCAATTTCCTCTTGTGGAAAATCCACAGACTCCTGTCTATCAAAACGATTTAACCATACTTTCTTTTCAAATGGTCTTGGTTTTTCTTTGGAAACTAACTTGTTAGACGAAGATAAAATCTTACATACCTCTGCGGTCTTCTAAGCAAGTTTAAGCTTTCTTGCTAGATGATTTTCTCTTCGTTGAAGCTTGTTGATGTGTCTTTGCTTGTGTTTGAACTTGTAACACTTTGAGAGTTCATGACCTTTTAATGAACAATATGAGCACGTCACACTTGGATAATAATCATGCTTCTGAAATATGCAAGCAGCTAGTCACATGGTGGATCCTGTAACATTATAAACAGAGTTTCCAAGAAAAGAGTCAAATTTTTCTTCCAAAATGGTTGGATTATCTTCTGAAAGAATATCAATATTGATGTGTGTACGTATTGCTACAATGTGACTAGCAACACTTGATTTCTCGTCTTCATTAGAATCATAGACGTCAGACATTTCATCAAGAGTTGCAGCAAGACCTTTGTTCCCAGTGTATTTTCTCCGATTTGGATACTCATTAGAAAAATGACCAAAACCTTTACACTTAAAGAACTGAGGCATGTCCTCATCATCAGTATCATCAATATACCTGTTTTTAGGAGGAACACGATTGTGAGGTTTCACTGATGCCTTAGGCTTATCTCTGGAGAACCGTTTACTTCTATTCAATAGAAGATCCCTAAACTATCTGGTGATCATCGAGACTGATTTGTAAAGATCTTCATCTGATGAGTCTGTCTCAGAGTGATCATCTTTAAAGATATACACTTTTTCACTTTTATCAAGTAATTTAGTGTCCTTCAGTGTTTTGAACGCAACATCCTTAGATTTGGACGAATGTTCATGATCAAAGATCTTAAGCTTTCCAACCAGCATATTTCTGGAGAGAGTATCTAGGTTATTTCCCTCAACAATGGCATGCTTCTTAGTATCATATCTAGATGGCAGTGATCTGAGAATTTTCATAATGTCCTTTTTAGGAATAGTCTTACCCAATGCAAAAGATTCATTAACAATTTCAGACACTTTGTGATTAAACTCATCAAATGTTTCTTCATCTGTCATACGAAGGTTTAACCAATCGGAACTAAGGTTTTGAAGCCTAGCTTCCTTTTCACTGGTTTTTCCTTAAAATACGGTTGCTAAGATATCCCAAGCTTCTTGCGACTTAGTGCAATTAGACACATGGTGCTAAAGATTCTTGCTTTGCAGCAAGAATCTCTGCAAGAGTGTATTCAACAATATTCTTTGGAACATTTACACCTCCAACTGACTCAACAGGATCATCATAGCCATTAACAACATATATCCATGATTAGAAATCACGTGCTTGAAGAAAATCACGCATAACAATTTTCCACCACAAGTAATTAGAGTCATCGAAGACTAGTGGTATGTTTATTGAGATATCACATATGTCCATAGATTCAGATTGCTTGCAAACACAGACTTATGAGGTCTTGAACATGTTTGCCTGCTCTGATACCAATTGAAAAAGTGGGGGTCTAACAACTTCACCCAATATTTCGATTAGCAATATGTATGGATAACTCCGAGTTGTTTTCTAGAGAATCAACTAGACTCAATCAATAGAAAATACTCAAGGAGTTATTATCTCAATCTCTCAATTTGATTTACTCAAGCATATATGATTCGCGATTCTAATCAAAGAGAGATAACTTGGATGGTAACGAAGACCAATATCCAAGTGTCAATCAATTTAAATCAACAACCTATAAGGTCGGATATTCTAATTGATTGAACAACGCACAACCTGTATTATTTTAATTATATAACAAAATATAATGCGGAAAAAAATAACACAGACACCAGAATTTTGTTAACGAGGAAACCGCAAATGCAGAAAAACCCCAGACCTAGTCCAGATTAAATAAACACTGTATTAAGCCACTACAGGCACTAGCCTACTCCAAATTAACTTCAGTCTGGACTATAGTTGAACCCCAATCAATCTCACACTGATCAAAGGTACAGTTATGCTCCTACGCCTCTGATCCCAGCAGGATACTACGCACTTGATTCCCTTAGATGATCTCACCTACAACCAAGAGGTGTACGACCCAAAGTCAAAGGCTTTAGCAAATAATCTGTCTTACACAGAAAAGTCTACAAGATAGATAAATCCGTCTCCCACGAATAAACCTATGAGTTTTGTTCCATCTTTTGATAAATCAAGGTGAACAAGAACCAATCAATAAAACCAGACTTATATTCCCGAAGAACAACTCAGTTTTATCAATCACCTCACAATTGTCTTAATCGACGTAGCAAAAAAAGATATCATGGAATCACAAACGATGAGACGAAGATGTTTGAGATTACTTTTATATATTGCCTATCGGAGATAAAAAATCTTAAGACAATTATTATAATTGTAATCGTACGATAGAAACAGTAAGATCAGATCACACAAATACAAGAAAAGTAGTATCGGTCTAGCTTCACAATCCTACTGAAGTCTTTAAGTCGTTAACCTGGTTTTAGAAGAAGAAAACCAAAGGTTAAAGGAGAATCGACTCTAGCTTAGCAAAATAGTATCACACAAAATGTGTGGGGATTAGGTTTCCCAGTTTCTAGAGTTCTCCCTTATATATTCTTTCAAATCAGGGTTTGCAATCAATGTTAGCTTAGTAACAAAGTATTCAATATTCACCGTTAGATGAAAACATGATTAGATACAAGCTAATATCTCTCAACCGTTAGATCGAAAACTTAGCTTGCTATACACACATGTAGTTAACAATTTTGGGTTTATATAACCGTACCCAAACGTGTACAATAGTTGGTTCAATATTAGTCAACCAAATGGTTAGCCAAATGATAACTTTCATATTAACCATATTCTACTTCACCATAACTAGTCCAAATGACTCAAATGAACTAGTTAAAGAGTTGTTCAATTTCTATCAGATCTCATGCACTACACAAGACACAATTGAAGCAAAAACGATGTGATTCACTCGAATTAATTCATGAACTATAAGGCCACGGTTTGCAATAGCATTCCTTAAATAATTTAGATAAGTTCACGAACATCGTTTTTAGACATAACCACTCAAGTTCGCGGACTGGGTTCGCGGATTCAAGTTAACCGGTTGGAGTTCACAAACTCCAGCAGAAATTCTAGGGTTCGAGAACTTCCGTCAGTTCATGGACTGAGTTCGCGGACTGAAACCGAGCTACAACCCCAGCAAAAATTCTCGGGTTTGAGAACTACGCACGTTCGCGGACTGAGTTCGCGGACTGGGTTGACTGCTCAAGTTCCGGTTTTCACTTGATCAACAAAGTTCTCAAACTTCGGTTCAAGTACTAAGGACTTATACATATATGTTTTACCACAACAATGTTTATATTCCCCAGTGGTTATATTTCCTAAACTCTCATTTCAACCATTGAAACATTCTCAGAGGACGTCATATAGTTGTTATTCACAAACTAGTTTTCGTCAGAGCAATTTCCAAATTGATTAAAACATAACATGACTTTCGTCACTAGGTATAGATGAACTTGGCTAAAGCGAAAGCTTTACTAACACACATTTCGAGAAATAGATAAGCGGGATATACTCAGCTCGAAATGTCACATGTGTATATTCTTAGTCTATATAGTAATATGACTTTTTTTCTCAAGATAGGATATAGAGTAGATAGACTTTTGAGTGATAGATAAGTTCAAGTCTCCACATACCTTTTAGTTAATGAAGATCTACTGGTTCCTTGAGTAGTCCTTTATTCTTGTATGATGATTGCCTTGGAGTTCTTGAGCTCAACTACACTTTCTATCCTAGTCCAAGACCTTATCTATAGTAGACTAGAAATCAAGACTTTATAATTTTGATCACTAACATTGACAAACATGCTTGAGATAGCAATGCATGCGAGTTCGACCGAGCAATGTTCTAACACCTCCAATTGAGTTTTACAAACTATCCATTACCCATTTGCTAAAATGATCCAATGTTTTACCTAAGTGGCCAACTTAATAGCTATCATCCGTATTTGCGGATTTCAAATCAAAATGCGTGCATCATTATCAATTAAACTCTTATTGCCTTGTAGTACTGTTTTGCATATTATATTTTTGCCTGTGCTTAATCAACCACTTGTGCATATGCCCGTGGCAGAACCTTATAGGATGATTCATGGCATACAGTCAATTAGGTTGTTTTTATTTATAAATTATGTTCTGGCTGTAATGTGTACATAAAGGAAAATGCTAAGGTCTGATTGTTGATGTATAATAGACTTCGTACTGAACTCAGGTCTGGACTTGTGAATTACCATTTGTACGAACTCTTCATGTAATTCTATATGGTCAATTGTAGCCTAGGTAGTAGTGACATTTTGAAGTGCTGCACCATGCATTTTAGACTTATTTAAATCAATTTCCTTTGTATTTGGTACTCAAGTAGATACATGGTTTCCACTATATATAACAAGACTTCTTTAGATATCTACTTTTTATGCTACATTCTCAACCGTTGAGAAAATGGTTTAGGTATCTACTAATTGCCCGTATGTGATAAGTATTTGATCTTGTTAGAACCGTGTACCTAAGGCTAGTGTCTACACACTAAGTTTTCCATTTTGCTATCATCCCCTTTGGATTTACAATTAAATAATACTAAGTCACGGGGTTCTTGCTGGTTAGTTTTTAACTTTCCTTTTTGTTTAATGGTTATAATCATATTACTTAGTATGTTTGGTTATCACCCTACTCTTCGCATCCATATCAACTTATGCTGAGAATGCATTCTGCTTAATTAACATTGTATTCTTTAAAAGAACACCAATACAGATAGAAGTTCCACATTATACAGTAAAATTCCTGTTTTTATGTTTCTCGAATTTGTTATTGCCGAGTATCTCATATAACGCATAATGTATGACTTGGTTCATATGAGATTCTGTATTTTGTAACTTCCATCTCTTATGACTCTACTAGCTATCTTGTGTAGGAGGATAACATTGAAACATGAAAAGTTACATCTGCTGGAATATGCTTTTCTTGGTTTCTTGTCTACCGTCTGGACGAAGCAGTTAGTTCGGATTCCATCCATGTGAAACAACTAAGAAAAAGGCAAGCACCCATGTATTTGTCGTTCATAAAAGATTAGTCGTAGATTTGACGTCAAGGGAATCTATCGTGGAGATGATTCGAGAAGGCTATAGTCTAGTCAAGTAATTAATGCTAGAGTGGCTTGATGGTCAGTTTTATGACTACCCTAAACTAGTCAGGAAGTTAGGTATGAAACTATTATAGATTTTGCGTATGATCGGCTAATACTTTGAAATCCATTTTATTTCTGTCTGTGTTTACAGGTGACAATTTTTTCAAAAGTGCAACCTACAAAATGGAATCTTTTTGTGCTGAATCTATTTAGGAAGCAAAGGATCATCTCAGAGATGTCGTAGCTTTCAAAAGCGGAAGCTAATTTTAGGGGACTTCAGTTTTCAGGGTTCTCTCTATCTCTCAAATCATTTGCTTTTGCTAATGTTCTCGTTCCATTATTGTTGAATGCAATCCATCCGATTCATTTTCATCGTATTGTATTTTTGCATTTTTACCTTGGTGATGGAGCAACTTATGGACAAGAAGATCCTTCAATCCATTTTTCCATGATTCTTTAGATTGTTGGAAATTTCATCGTATTCGAGAAATAATACTTTGATTTTAGCATCAAGAAACATTTTAACACCTTGTGTTATTGTTATGGAGCTGATGATAGTATTTAAAACTTAGTAGAGGCACGATGAGATGGACTAAAGGTAATAGAAGAATTACCTTGGTGATGGCGCAGCTTAAGGTTTGTCACTATATTTCAGACCATATGATATGTTCCCCTTAAGAAGTGCTCACCCTGTTAGCTTTGGGTGAAACAGTTAGTTTTGGCATGTTCTAAATCACTGTGATCTCGTAGTGTCCCTGTTGGGAATCCTAGTTATTATCACATTTTGTTATTTGGTATTAATATTAGCAGTACATGTTTTTTTGGTAAGAACCACCATATCTGAAATTGGAAATCTGAATAATTCTTGTAAATAATGGGCTCTGTGACTCTGTCATTCAGAATTCATAATTTACTCTAGCAAGAGTCTCATGATTTTTTTCTGCATCTTCTTACTGATTATAGTCATCGATGGGGTACTTTGAAAATTCACTCAAGAAGAATGAGCTTGATGCATGGAATTGATTTAAAGAAAATATAGAAGTGAAGATGGGAAGGGCATTTGGCATAGAGCTAAAAAAAGGTTTGTTATCACCTATTACTTTTATTTTTTGATGAATTTGTTGTTGTTTAATCCCTGTAGAAATATTTTGGTCAATAGACAAACTAACATGCCAAGATTTATGAAACTGAATCAAGAATGATGTTCTTTTCTTGGCAATTGATTAAATCTCATATCCACGAAATTCCTCTTATACCATCTGGTTTTCATCCAGTTCATTATTATAGGCTGCAATAGATTATATCTCATCGTTAAACTATTTCAACTTGGCTCAATGCATATACACAAAAACCAAAATTGTGCACTTTCACGTAGCTGTCTCATTTCATTGATGTCTTTTGTGAGTTTCCGTTACCCATTGTATATTTAGTCTGCTAATAGGATGTTCAGAAGGGACTCACTAGTGTTTTGTTTTTGAAATGACGGCAGTATATTTGTCATTGAAGTCAAGCAAAGGTGGTATGTTATGGGAGAGCATTATATATTGAACTTTACCACCAGACACCCAATGTGCGCCAAGTAATTATTCTGTTGCGGTTTCTTTGATTCTATATCCTCTGAACCAAATTAAATTACTGTTAAGTTTTCTCGATAAACTGTCGAAATTTTGTATCAACGTCAAGTGATTATACTTCAAAGATTGTTATGCATAATTTAAATCCTTTTGTTTGGGTAAATTAGTTCTTCAACTTCATATAGGATTGTATACAGGTGCAGATATTTATCTAGAATATCTTGTTTGTGATGATGTTTGGGTTTTGTAATACTGGATTTTGAGAAATAAGAACATACTGATTTTGTAATATTGCATTTTTTTTTATTCTCATTACATATTTTACAACGGATATAGATGTTGCTATATTAACCTATCCGTTGCTTTAATTAATTTAAACAACATTTATATACGTTGATTTATATTGAATAAGCAACGGATGAAGCAATGGATCAAACGTTGCTTCAATTAATTAAAGCAACGAATGTTAACGTTGCCAAAAATTTGTGACGTTGTATGGGCAACATACATAAGCGTTGATAAAATTATTAGAAACGAAAAAAAACGTGGCAAATTAGGGTTTTTGGTGTAGTGATTTCATTGGGATTCTGAAGCCAGACCCATCTATTTTCTTTGTAGTTACGTGTTCTGATCTTACTTTGTTTTATCGTATTGAGTATTATCTTCTCTAAGATTTTCTCGAGATTTATCTCCGATAAGTAAGATATAAAAAGTAATCACAAAGCTCTGCGTCTCATTCTTTATGATTCCACAATAACTTGTTCTACTACCATATATTTAAGTTATTGTAAGGAGACTGATATTTTTAGGTTGTTCTTCAGGAATATAAGACCGGATTATCAATTGGTTCCTGTTCACCTTTATTAATCAAAAAACGGAATAAAAACTCGTAGGTATTTTTGTGGGAGACAAATTTATCTATTCAATAAACTTTTCTGTGTGAGAGATTTTCTTATCAAGTCTTCGACTTTGAGTCGCAGCAACTCTTAGTTGTGGGTGATATTAGCTAAGGGAATCAAGTGCGTAGAGTCATGCTAAGATTCAAAGACATAAGGAACGTGACTGTACCTTAATTAGTGTGAGATTGGTTAGGGATCATCTATATTCCAGTCCGAAGTTAACTTGTAGTAGGCTAAAGTCTATAGCGGCTTAATACAATGTGGTGTTCTGCATTTGCAGTTTCCTCGTTAACAACACTTCTGGTGTATATGTTATTTATTTTCTAATTGAATTATCACAGGTTGTGCGTAAGATCAATCAATTGTGAATCCGACCTTTGGTTGTTGATTGAATTGATTGGCACTTGGATATTGGTTTTTGATATCGTCCAAGTTATTTCTTATATTAATCAGGCTCACGGATTTCTATTTGTTTGATTTGCTGATTATATTAAGAAGCAGAGATATAACTCTTGGATATATTTTTCTTGATTGAGTCTGACTGTCTAGTTGATTCTCTTGGAATTATATTGGAGTTAGTCCATACAAATTACCTAAATGAAATATTGGGTGTGGTTGTTAGACCACCGTTATTTCAATTGGTATCAGAGAAGGCAAACACGTTTAAGACCTCATAAGTCTGTGTTTGTAGCAATCTGAATATGTGGATAGTAAAGTCTTTATAAATGCTTTATCAAAATTAGATCTACTCAACTCCGAGTGTGTTCTAGAAACTATCGACGAGGTTGAGTACTTTGATCTATAGAAAATTATTAGAGCATTGCTCGGTCAAACTCGCATGCATTGTTATCTCAAGCATGTTTGTCAATGTTAGTGATCAAAATTATAAAGTCTTGATTTCTAGTCTACTATAGCTAAGGTCTCAGACTAGGATAAAAAGTGTAGTTGAGTTCAAGAACTCCATGGCAATCATCATACAAGACGAAGGACTACTCAAGGAACCAGTGGATCTTCATCGACTAAAACGTATGCGGAGACTTGAACTTATCTATCACTCAAAAGTCAATCTACTTTATCTCCTATCTTGAGAAAAAGTCATATTACTATATAGACTAAGAATACACTACACCATTTGGCCCGATTTGAGACACATTGATTTTTTGGTTAGAGACACATATATATGTCTTTAGTGATTCCACTCATATAAGAGTCTCAAATTAAAAATATGAGTAGGTTTAATTCTGATTTTTCAACTACACTTACAAGTGTCTTAAAATGTGTCTCTTACAAAATTAATTACTTTAATATATTTATTTATCATTTCTTTTTCATTATAATTCTAAATTCATTTCCCTCCCAAATTCCATATCCCTTTTCAATTTTCTAAATCTCTCACATTATTTTCCCTCTTAAATTTCCCCCCAAAATTTCCCCTCCAAATCTTTGTCTCACACCAAATTATTTGAATTCATGATTAACATTTATTCCCCCATTAAATTTAGTTCCCACCTTTATTTTGAGTTATTTTTTGAAATTTAGACAATATTTAGTTTAATAAATATCCTGTCCTTAGAACAATAATTAAGCCAGTCGCCCCTCTCTCTCTCCCTCACTCGACTTCTTCTCAATTTTTTTTTCTCAGCTCAAAAAAAAATAAAACCCAGAGAAATTAAGTGAAACGATTAAGAGAAATCGTGTAAGAGTAACCTAAATCAAATAGAAATCAGAAACTAAACCAAAAAACTTCAACTGATGTATGATTTGCTGAACTAAAAACCCATCTAAAAAACCCTAATTTACAAATCTCTATCTTGAAACTTCAACTGATGCTCTTACCTTGAAACCTTGAGAAGAGATTCAATTGAAGAATTAGAAACCCTAGAAATCTCTCTCCTCGGGTAAGAAGTATACCTTCTACAGAAATCGAAATTATTTTGATTGACAAACCCTAAAATTTTGATTTCTAATTTCTGTGTTTGAAATTTGCAGAAGAAGATTGCTTTGGAGCTTCAGGTATTACCTCTAACCCTATTTGTTTGTTGTATTCTCTCTATTTAATTCGAAATTATTTTTACTGATGAACCCTAAAATTTTGATTTCTAAGATTTGTGTTTGAAATTTGGAGAAAGAGACTAAAGTAAATTTTTGAAGAATCAGGTATTACCTCTATCCCTGTTTGTTTTATTTTCTCTCTCTATTATGCAAGTTGTGTGTTTGATTTATGTTTTCATGTTTTGATTTATGTTTTCACTGTTGGTCTGTGAGTTTTGATAGTTAACGTGTTTGATATTTAGCTTAGTAAGGTTATGAGGATGATCTTTAACATGTTCTTACAGTTGTTGAAGTGTTGAGTGCACTTATTTTTCTTCCTGTATTTTAACATGAGAGATACTGCTTTTGTGCACAACTTCATCATTTCTTTGCCATGTTATCTGGTGGTGGTTTGTTAATTCATGTTAGTGTAGATGAATAGCCTATTCTTAATCTGATTTTGTTTTTTAATCTCATAGAAATTCAACCTTTTCTCAAACTTGGGTTTTTATCAGATTTCAACTTAAGTGTGTAGAACAATAGATTCAGATTCATCATTGTTTCTCAAGGTTAATAAGTTACAATCATAAATTTTGAATATTTTTGTTTGAAGTCACATGACTATCATGTGATTATGGAATACTTGCTTCCAGTGCTGCTTCAACATGCTTTCCCGAGGTACCCAGATCTTCGTAAGGAGCTTCACCAGATGAGCTTATTCTTTAGGATCTTGTGCGCGAAAGTTCTAATCAAAACTGAACTTCAACAGGCCAAATTCATGGTTTCTGAGGCATTATGTGTGATGGAAAAGTACTTCCCTCCTTCCTTTTTTGATATTAGCATCCACCTTGTGGTGCATCTGGCGGATGAAGCGCTTACTTGTGGACCAGTTCGATACCGATGGATGTATCCCTTTGAAAGGTATGCACCTTAAATTTACCGTCTTTATTTGCAGTTCTTTTTTATTTGATAATTGTTTCATATTAACTTGCATTGTTTCTGTTAAGCAGAGCTATGAAGAGCTGTAAAAACTTGCCAAGTAACAAGCGTTATGTGGAAGGGTCGATTGAACAAGCGCACCTTACCTCTGAATCGGCGGTGCATGCGATGGAACACTTGTCAAATGCGAAGGATGGCAATCACAGAGCTACACAAGAAGCCTTCTTAGACCCTGAATCTGAGTTTAGCGATGAAGGACCTATTTATGGAGATGAAATTGTGACTTTGACTACTATTTAGTTCATTCAAATTCGTCGATGGGTGCTTTTTCGTCTTGAAATAGAAGGTGTAGCAGAGTACTACAGGTGAGTTATGTTTCTGTTACCATTTTGTATCAGTTTTTCGTATGTTTTTGGTACTAATTATTATGACAACTATGGTACAAATTGGTTATGACAACTAACTGGATTGTAGTGAATATTGTGACCAAGTGTATGTTAATTCAAATGGGAAAGGGAAATCATTCAGCGAGATAGAACGACAGACAAATTTCATCAAGTGGTTGTATTTTAAGGTGTGTCTAATTTTGTTATGTAACTGTGTTGCTCAATTTATGTCATTACCTGTAACTTGTGTGTTTTCACTAACAAGTTCTTTACTGCTCGATTGGAGAAAGAGGGAAAGATGAATGGGAAATTGTGGCGCTATGTAAAGGGACCAGTAGGAGCAAAACAGTTTGACAAGTATCGGGTGAACGGTTATACGTTCTCTCCGAATTGCTTTGATTGTAAACATGTTACACAGGATAGTGGGGTCTGGTTTGAAGCTACTACCACATTCAGGGCTAGTAGTAAAGATAAAAACCTCCAGGATCAGAAGACCAAATATTATGGCGTCATTCGTCAAATTCTGGAGGTTGACTACAGATTTTACGGAGGTGGTCTTTTATTGTGACTGGGTGAAGGTGGAAAGCAAGAGTCTTGGGTGTAAACTCTGCCCAGATTCAAACCTGGTGGTGGTAAACTTGAATAGGTTCAAGAGCATCGAAAAATACAATGATGAACCAGCTATAATGGACTTTGAGGCCAAGCAAGTTTTTTATTCTCAAGATTTGAAAAATCCTGATTGGTCTGTTGTGATTCACTCACCAATGGGAATGACAAGACATGTGGACGACTTGATAAAGCCTGATTTCGAAGAAATTCAATATGTAACTGTTGAAGAGCCCAACTTGGATGAGTTATTGGTTCAACGGGTGTGATTTTCTTTCGATAGGAAAATTACTCTTTGTAGTTTGCTCGTGCTACTGTTATATGAACATTACTCTTATGTTTTCGTTATCTGAATATATGGTTATGTTAGCATTGATCTATTGCTTAATGTAGAGTATTTTTATATGTTTAGTCTTTGAACGGGTTCCTGTATTACTTGATTGTGTTATCATTTGACTAAGATGTTGTTTTTTCTTTTGCAGTAGAATGGCCTCAAATCCAAGCAGATCTGGTATGTCTACATCAACTACTACATCATCTGGGCAAAATATATCCGCAAAACCGAAGCTTCTTGTTGAAGTCAATATTGCTGGCAAGATCGAAGGAGATGCATCAGCGAGATTTGCTACTAGGGTAGGAGAGCTCATAAGGAGTCATATTCCTACATCATACAAGGAATGGAGGTTGGTCCCTTACAATTTTAAAGACGATGTGTGGAACGCTTTGATGGTATGATAACAAAAATGTTTCTTTTATTGTATTAATCTTTGCAAGTCAAATTGGATCTTATCCCTGACTATTGATCTTAATGTGTATGTTAGGGTGAATTTTCATTGACTGTTGACCCTGCAATCTGCCGTGGAATCATTGAAGTGTCATTTCCACCATATTACAGGCGATTCAAATATGAGTTAAGGAAGGCATTAAAACGGATAGTAAAAGCTCTTAGAGAAGCAGAAAAAGAACCTGTTAGAGTAGAACAAGCAATTAGGGATGGAGTTGAAATACCAGGAGGTCAAGCCGAGGCCGAGGAGGAAGATGAACCGCTTCAGAACTCACACTCTGAAATATGGGAAAGTGTAAGAGCAGATGTTCCACCTGGGATTGATGGCATTAATCCAAATATATGGGAGGAATTTGTTGATATGGAGAAAAATCCTGAAAAAATAGCAAGGAATAAGGTGAATGCAGAAAGCAAGGCCAAAAACACTGTCCACCATACACTTGGGAGGTGCACATACCACAACAAGAAGCATAAGTTAGTAAGTATTCATGTACCTGATTTTTTTTTCCTTTTTTTTTTTTATCTTCCGTTACTTGTATTTGTAGATAACCAGCCATCTATATCTGTATTTGTAGGACGAAATGAGCAAAAAAGTGGTACCACCGTCAACCACAGAGAAGTGGATATATGGACATTTAAGACGTGACGGGACTGTCCATCCTAGTGCTCTTGAAGTGCATGTAAGTTCTTTTATTTGTAACAAGTAACTTGTATATATGTCTACCAGCACCTACTATTTTTGGTCTTTCTGATCTCATTGGTAAATAGTATTTTCATTCCAACTACATATTTTCATTCTAAATGCAGGCCAAAGTATCAGGGGCTCTAGAGAGGAACAAAGGAAAAGGACAACAGCCAAGTTCTAGTAATATGGTTTCGGCTGAACTGGAGGAGGTGTTTGGAAGAAAGCGAAGTGGTGGGATTCGTGGATACTCATCCCATATGTCGAAGAAGCAAGTTGGAATGGCCGCAATTGCACATTATGCCCTTCAACAAAGAGATAATGAGAATGCGCTTAAACTAAACAAAATTGAAGCCGATGTGGGGTTTATGGGCGGTAAACTTATTGGTATTGAAGGTGAATTGGGGTCCTTGGGAAGCGCAGTGAAGGTAAGTTTTAAGTTCTGACTTGTTGTAATGTATGCAGTATTTATAGTTTATAGATAATGATTTTATCTATTCTTGTGTCTCAGGAGATGTTGAACTGCATGAAACGCAAGGCACCTACATCATCAGCTCATGTAGGAACTCCCAGCCCAGAGAAAGGGTCAAATTCTCACTTAGGTCATCAACATGATCAAGGCTTGGATCGTGATGATAGTATATCTGATGAATCTCCTTCCTTGCAAGTTCAACTTCTAGATAATAGAAGAAGGGTTGTTGCATCAGGATGTATTTTTGCTAGTGATTATGTTCATTGTAGAAAGGTGAAGCCAACAGAGAAGAGGGTCTATGTCGAGGAAGTTCATGATCAGTCTGCGTTAATATGGGATGGTCCACAAGGAGACGACTCTTACTTTTTGAAGGATCTGGAACTACCTACTTTTCTGATCTGGTCTGAGGATAAGTTGCAGTTGGTGCCGGACAAAGTCTACTAACTTCCTAGTTTGTTATCTTTTTGTGTTCTTTTTTGTTTATTCCAGCCTTTATAGTGTTGTCTAGCACAATGAGGTTAGTTTTTTTAGGTCTGGAGCTAGCTATTTGATTGGGAATTGATTGATTGCTAGATATACCTGTATTAAGTGCCGGAAATATACCTGTATTCAGGTGCCGGAAATTTTATTCTGTGGCCGGAAATTGTATTCTGGTACCGGAATTCAAATGGCCAGGTGGAGCAAATTTTAAATGTATTTTTTTTTTTTGAAATATGAATTTTATTTGCGACGCATATACGCGTCTGTTAATTTTTTACGCGTCGCTTTAAATAACCAGAACAATAAAAGTGGTTCACTTAAACCACCGTCGGTAATTAATTAACAGACACATATAAAGGTCTCAATAATTAAATAGGAGACGCATATAAGTGTCTTTTTAATTAATTTAAGAGACGCATATAAACGTCTCTTAAATTAATTAAGAGACGTTTATATGTGT
This sequence comes from Papaver bracteatum, assembly GCA_023529315.1. Taxonomy (NCBI): domain Eukaryota; kingdom Viridiplantae; phylum Streptophyta; class Magnoliopsida; order Ranunculales; family Papaveraceae; genus Papaver; species Papaver bracteatum. Next base: position 1,041,516 of record JAJJWX010001756.1, read on the forward strand.
CTCTGCATATGTCTCAAGCCGTTCCCTACGCCAAAATTGAGACACTTGTATGTGTCTTAAAAAATAAAAACAACGCCTATATATGTCTCAAAACCGTCGATTTGGTGTAGTGATATACACATGTGACATTTAGAGCTAAGTATATCTCGCTTATCTATTTTTCGAAATATGTGTTGGTAAATCTTTCGCTTTAGCCAAGTTCATCTTTACCTAGTGACGAAATTCATGTTATGTTTCAATCACTTAGGAAATTGCTCTGACGAAAACTAGATTGTGAATAACAACTATATGACGTCCTCTAAGAATGTTTCAATGGTTGAAATGAGAGTTTAAACAATATAACCACTGGGGGATATAAACATTGTTGTGGTAACATATATATGTATAAGTCCTTAGCACTTGAACCGAAGTTTGCGAACTTTGTTGATCAAGTGAAAACTATAACTTGACCAGTCAACCCAGTCTGCGAACTCAGTCCGCGAACGTGAGTAGTTCTCGAACCCGAGAATTTCTGCTGGAGTTGTAGCTCGGTTTCAGTCCATGAACTGACGGAAGTTCTCGAACCCGAGAATTTCTGCTAGAGTTTGTGAACTCCAACCGGTTAACTTGAGTCCGCGAACTTGAGTGGTTATGTCTAAAAATGATATTCGTTAACTTATCTAAATTATCTAAGGAATGCTATTGCAAACCGTGGCTTTATAGTTCATGAATTGATTCGAGTGAATCACATCGTTTTTGCTTCAATTGTGTCTTGTGTAGTACATGAGATCTCATAGCAATTGAACAACTCTCTAACTAGTTCATTTGAGTTATTTGGACTAGTTATGGTGAAGAAGAATATGGTTGATATGAAAGTTATTATTTGGCTAGCCATTTGGTTGACTAATATTGAACCAACTGTTGTACACATTTGGGTATGGTTACACAAACCCAAAATCGTCAAGTACATGTGTGAATGGAAAGCTAAGTTTTCGATCTAACAGTTGAAAGATATTATATTGTATCTAATCAGGTTTTCATCTAACGGTGAATATTGAATGCTTTGTTACAAAGCTAACATTGATTCCAAACCCTGATTTGAAAGAATATATAACTCTAGCAACTGGGAAACGTAATCTCCACAAATTCTGTGTGATACTAGTTTGCTAAGCTAGAGTTGATTCTCCTTTAACCTTTGGTTTCCTTCTTCTAAAACCAGGTTAACGACTTAAAGACTTCATTGGGATTGTGAAGCCGGGCCGATATTACTTTTCTTGTAGTTGTGTGATCTGATATTGTTGTTTCTATCGTACGAGTACAATTGTAATAATTGGCTTGAGAGTTCTATCTCCAATAGGAAAGATATAAAAGTAATCACAAACATATTCATCTCATCGTTTTTGATTCCACAATATCTTTTTTCGCTGCGTCAATTAAGACTATTATGAGGTAATTGATAAAACTGAGCTGTTCTTTGGGAATATAAGTATGGTTTTATTAATTGGTTCCTGTTCACCTTGATTTATCTTGTAGAATTTTCTGAGTGAGACAGATTTGTTTGCTAAAGTCTTCGACTTTGGGTCATAGCAACTCTTGGTTGTGGGTGAGATCAGCTAAGGGAATCAAGTGCGCAGTATCCTGCTGGGATCAGAGGCGTAGGAGCATAATTGTACCTTGGATCAATGTGAGATTGATTGGGGTTCAACTACAATCCAGACCGAAGTTAATTTGGAGTAGGCTAGTGTTTGTAGCGGCTTAATACAGTGTATGTTTAATCTTGACTAGGTCCCGGGTTTTTTTTGCATTTGTGGTTTCCTCATTAACAAAATTCTGGTGTCTGTGTTATTTCTTTTCCGCATTATATTTTGTTATATAATTAAAATAATACAGATTCTGCGTTGTTCAATCAATTAAAATATCCGACCTTATAGGTTATGATTGTGGCTATAATCTCCTAAAATCTATCATTAAAGATCGTGAAGAAGATATCTGCACAAAAAGGTATGAATGTGACAATCTTCTCCGAAATCTCTATGTGTTGAAAGAAAGACTTGCAGATACTGAAGCAAGATATGACTCTCAATAGAAATGTTTTAATGACAAAGAACTCAGACTTCTTACTAAAAAAAAGTCATTGAAGACTGATCTTGCAGCTGCTCTTGATAAGGTAAAATCACTAGAAGAGAGTCAGAGAAGATTCAATACTTGCTCAACGAAATTGATTTCTATGATTGGAGCATGTAAAGAACATCGTGATACACGTTGTCTGGGCTATAAAGGAATAGACACTCCAAAAACTAGTAAGATCAATTTCGTCAAAGCTGTTGATAATTCTTCATGTGAGAAAACATTTGCAGCCTGCAATGTTCCTAAGGAAGGGGCATCTCCCAAATTTACTCACAGGAGAACAATTAAGAATAATTCCTTCAACTACTATTACTGCGGAAATAAAGGACATCCTGAGCGAAAATGTCATTATCGGTTAAGAAATAAAAAACTTCACAACGTTCTTGCATGGGTATCTAAGGAAATGATTAAACATGTTTCTCATACTGTTAGAGTAAAAGGAACATTCAACAATCAAGAAAACTACCTTGACAGGTCATCTCTTATTGATGACTTTGGAATACAAAATATGAATCAAGGTAGAAGGAAGAACAACAAATGGTTAACAAACAACCCTGAAAGCAGAAAAAGGCACAGGAGAAAGAAAAAGAGTTCAAGTTCCATGGAAGACTGTGAATCCCAGAATTCTGTCTCAGATTTCCTCCACATAAATAATCGATTCTAAGAACTTAAGACAAGTATAAACAAACTCAAATGGAGCATCCCAAAAACATGGAAAGTGGCTAACTCGGGTACTCCTAGTCCCTCTTCTAGTATAAGTTCTTCACTTTTGTTGAATGAATCGTCTCTACATTGCTCTAAAGGAGAAGTCAACTATGATGAGCAAAGTGCTCATCCGAAAACACCATGACTGCTTCCTGAAGCATCCTTCTTTTGGGATAAAAAGGATTCTCTGTGTTCTCAAGAACGTTTTATCTTGAGAAATCTGTCAAAGGTGTATGTGTTTTTATCTCAAAAACTTATTTCGAACCCTTTTTTGAAGGTTGTTCTATTGTTTTTGATAGAAAATTCCTTGTTGAACTTTTCCTTCTCTCCTTGCTTGGTTCTCCACGTTTTGGTCATCCATAACCTCTTGTGTACGTTCACAAATAACCGCATGGACTTCCTTGTGCCTAGGGTTTTATATGTCATTAATTGACACCTTATTCTATAAGAATAAAAAGATTCTACTGGATTCTTAGCACAATGGAGAGAAGCACAAAAGAGGTGATCATGGAAAAGAAGACTATTGAGTTTCATGGAGACCATGTTTTTATAACCTTTCATCAGACTATTGATCATGAAAACAACCTACCAGTTCATATGTCTTCACAATTGGTAGGAAACCTTCTTCGTGATTTTGAAGTCGTTCGTGAACAGCTTGGAATAGCAACAAGGAATCTTGAGTTTCTAAAGAACAGACTAAAGAAAACATCTGTTGAACTTACTATTGTTCAATCTTTAATTGCAAATCAAGTTCTTAATGTCTAGTAAATCTTCTATTGTTTCTCTTTTTTTTTAGAAGAATAACTAGTGTTTTGGAATAGCCATTATTGTGATTACACATAGCTATATCCAATATTTTTCATCTTCTTGTTTTTAGATTTATTGGTTTAAATTCTAAATTTGTTTGGAAGATGATGGTTGTAGTATTAATCTCTTGATTTCATATATTGCAATATTTTGGTGGGATATGTTGTTTACGTCCGTGAACTTGATTGTCCCATATTTTGTCAAAAGTAAAGTCGTTCGTGAATTGATATGCAAATATTGATAAAAGGATGAATAGACTTTTGACAAACACAAAAGTTAAGCCTATATTGTCAATTTTTTATGTAAGATAGGTTAAATTATTTTATGATTCAAGGATTATGTCTATTGTGTGTCATTGTGAAAATGGTGATGGAAACATAGAATGAATCCTTGTAAATTCCGCAGTAATTGATCTTCTCTGTTCTATATTTTGTGTATTACTGTGAGACTCCGTATTGTGACTTATGTTGAGCATTAGACAACCAAAGTTGATTATTTTTGTGATTAGCTTAGTTGTGTTCCGTAAGATATTTACGTCGAGTATATTGAACTAAATCAATCATCTTGTGTGATTAGTTAGCACTCCGTAAGTTTTTCTCATGTTGAGCATGTTTGACTAGGATGGTTAGTTTTTTTATTAACTTAGTCATTGTTCCATATAATGTTCTTATGTCGAGTGTGTCCAATTGAATTGATTACTCTTGTAATTAGTTTGGTTGAGTATGACAATTAGATTATTTCCGAGTTTTCTTGTGATTAATCTAATTGATTTATTAAGTCCCCATATGTTTACTTGTGTTGAGCATATTTATTCAAATTAATCTTGGTTCGCTTTGGTTAATTTGATTGAATATTTCTTGTTGGATTCCAAATTCATACTTGTATGTAATATTTTGAGTCTAAATAAATCCTTCTTTTTTTTTTTGAAATTAAGGTCACTCTTGTTGTTCCTCAGGGAATGACATATTATGGGGGAGAGTTCTTTTGAACTTGTGTTTAATTGCCAAATCTTTGTGGGGAGTGCGGCTGTGGAATATTAGAGGGGTTATCTTGTGTCTTTATAAACTCCTTGATGAATGCACTTAGCTTCGTCATTATGATTGCATCTAAACAAGATGATACACATTTACCTTTGGTCATGAAATGTCTCTTACGGAAATTTCATTAGAATCTCGTTCTTGTACCTTTACCAATTTTATTGACAAAAAGGGGGGGAATTAATATGTAGTTCACACTAAAAATACATATGGTTTTAGGATCATTATGTAAGGGGGAGTGGTTTCCATGTGATATGGAGTGGTTTCCATGTGATATGGAGTGGTTTCCATGTGAGATGTAGTATTGATTAAGGGGGAGTGAAGTATCACCATAGTATTGTTGTTGAAGTTGTGATGGAATTTGACTTTGACGTTGTGTAATAATACTATGACATTGTATAACAATGATTGAGAGATGATGCTTTTCTCATTGTTATAGCTACGAATTTTCAACAACGATCATGCTAAACTTACAACCTTTGGGATCATTGGACTACTTGGAAGTGACAAAGATTTCGAGTATTGTCGAAGATTAGACATGTGGAATATGAGCTACAAAGTTTATTTATATATTTTTTGTATTCCATATGTATTAATGGTTTTTCCACTAAAATTGACAAAGGGGGAGATTGTTAGAGCATTGCTCGGTAGAACTCGCATGTGTTGCTATCTCAAGCATGTTTGTCAATGTTAGTGATCAAAACTATAAAGTCTTGATTTCTAGTCTACTTTAGTTAAGGTCTCGGACTAGGATAAAATGTGTAGTTGAGCTCAAGAATTCCATGTAAATCATCATACAAGACAAAGGACTACTCAAGGAAACCGTGGATCTTCATCGACTAAAAGGTATGTGGAGACTTGAACTTATCAATCACTCAAAAGTCAATCTACTCTATCTCCTATCTTGAGACAAAAGTCATATTACTATATAGACTAAGAATATAAACATGTGACATTTCGAGCTGAGTATATCTCGCTTATCTTCGCTTTATCCAAGTTCATCTTTACCTAGTGACGAAAGTCATGTTATGTTTCAATCACTTTGTAAATTGGTCTGACGAAAACTAGTTTGTGAATAACAACTATATGACGTCCTCTGAGAATGTTTCAATGGTTGAAATGAGAGTTTAGACAATATAACCACTGGGGATACATTGTTGTGGTAATACATATATGTATAAGTCCTTAGCACTTGAACCGAAGTTTGCGAACTTTGTTGATCAAGTGAAAAACAGAACTTGAGCAGTCAACCCAGTCCGCGAACGTGCGTAGTTCTCGAACCCGAGAATTTCTGTTGGAGTTGTAGATCAATTTCAGTCCGCGAACTGACGGAATTTCTCGAACCCGAGAATTTCTGCTGGAGTTTGTGAACTCCAACCGGTTAACTTGAGTCCGCGAACTTGAGTTGTTATGTCTAAAAATGATATTCGTGAACTTATCTAAATTATCTAAGGAATGCTATTGCAAACCGTGGCTTTATAGTTCATGAATTGATTCGAGTGAATCACATCGTTTTTGTTTCAATTATGTCTTGTGTAGTACATGAGATCTCATATCAATTGAATAACTCTCTAACTAGTTCATTTGAGTCATTTGGACTAGTTATGGTGAAGAAGAATATGGTTGATATGAAAGTTATCATTTGGCTAACCATTTGGTTGACTAATATTGAACCATCTATTGTACACGTTTGGGTACGGTTACACAAACCCAAAATCATCAAGTACATGCGTGTATGGCAAGCTAAGTTTTCGGTCTAACGGTGGAAAGATATTAGCTTGTATCTAATCAGGTTTTCATCTAACGGTGAATAGTGAATGATTTGTTACTAAGCTAACATTGATTGCAAACCCTGATTTGAAAGACTATATAAGGGAGAACTCTAGCAACTTGGAAACCTAATCCCCGGACATTCTGTGTGATACTAGTTTTCTAAGCTAGAGTCGATTCTCCTTTAACCTTTGGTTTTCTTCTTCTAAAACCAGGTTAACGACTTAAAGACTTCATTGGGATTGTGAAGCCAGACCGATACTACTTTTCTTGTAGTTGTGTGATATGATCTTGTTATTTCTATCGTACGGGTACAATTATAATAATTGGCTTGATATTTCTATCTCCGATAGGCAAGATATAAATGTAATCACAAAGATATTCGTCTCATCGTTTGTGATTCCACAATATCTTTTTTCGCTGCGTCGATTAAGACTATTGTGAGGTGATTGATAAAACTGAGCTATTCTTTGGGAATATAAGTCTGGTTTTATTGATTGGTTCCTGTTCACCTTGATTTATCAAAAGACGGAACAAAACTCATAGGTTTATTCGTGGGAGACGAATTTATCTATCTTGTAGACTTTACTGCGTGAGACAAATTTGTTTGCTAAAGTCTTCGACTTTGGGTCGTAACAACTCTTGGTTGTGGGTGAGATCAGCTAAGGGAATCAAGTGCGTAGTATCCTGCTAGGATTAGAGGCGTATGAGCATAATTGTACCTTAGATCAGTGTGAGATTGATTGGGGTTCAACTACAGTCTTGACCGAAGTGAATTTGGAGTAGGCTAGTGTCTGTAGCGGCTTAATATAGTGTATTTTTAATCTGGACTAGGTCCCGGGGTTTTTCTGCATTTGCGGTTTCCTCGTTAACAATATTCTGGTGTCTGTGTTATTTCTTTTCCACATTATATTTTGTTATATAATTAAAATAATACATGTTGTGTGTTGTTCAATCAATTAGAATATCCGACCTTATTGGTTGTTGATTTAAATTGATTGACACTTGGATATTGGTCTTTGGTACCATCCAAGTTATCTCTCTAGGTTAGACTCGCGAATCACATTTGCTTGAGTAAATCAAATTGAGAGATGGAGATAATAACTTCTTGAGTTTTTTCTATTGATTGAGTCTAGTTGATTCTCTAGAAAACAACTCGGATTTGTCCATACAGATTGCTAATCGAAATATTGGGTGAGGTTGTTAGACCCCCGCTTTTTAAAAAATCATCAAAAATATTTGTCGAGAAAAACAACGATTGATAAGTAAATTGGTGGGCTTCGATGTGAAATTTATATCAAAAAATCTGATCTTCGAGAAAGTTTTGAAGAGCTAGTTAATCTCCAGAAGAATTTGGATGAACAAATCCGGATCAAATCTGATATAATTGCAGAAATTGCAACACCTAAGGATTTGAAATATGTCAAAGTATCTTCAATGGATGTGAGAAACTCCTTTAATTCTTCCCTGAAGAATTTTCGCAAGTCAGGTGATAAGCGAGTTTTAGGTTTTGTGAAAACTGATGTGACTCGGAACTTCTCAGATGAGTTTAAAGATGTTGGTACATGTATGTTTTGTGGTTCTCATGATCATTTTCAACATACATGTACACCTTTCAAGAAAATATTAAAGGTTTCCAGTGATCTTCAAATCAAAGATGAAAAACTGTTTTCTACTTTAAAAAGGTGTACAAATATAACAAGAAAAACCAAACGGGATAGTAGTGTTAGTATGTGGGCTTTTGCTCTAAAATCAACATCACCATTTCAATGGTTCCTTGATAGTGGATGTAGCCGACACATGACTGGAGATCTTTCATTGTTTGTGAATTTCAAGTGATTTTGGAGGTCTGGTAACATACGGAGATGGGAGTTGTTGCTACATAAGCAATAAGGGGATGATCAGACTACCTGGTGCTCCTGAATGAACGAAGTAATAGCATAACATCAATTCGGTAGTAACTTTTATCTGTTGAGACCCACGAGATCCACGTGAATGTAGTGAAGTCATGAGATGATGTGGGCTTTGATCCTGAAAGAATTTCTGGTCTTTAATTATGAGACAATATGTTGCAAAGAAAAGGACAATTGGTATGCACTACATGAAAACATGATTTACGCTTAAAATCACCATCTCCATCTGAAAATTGTGCTAAGGGGTTTTAAAGTGAAAGATAAAATCCAGGTTATAAACACCCTTAAATTAATACAAGTTTATGAGGAGACTAATCCAAATACACATTGAAATTCTCTAAAAAGCTCGATCTCTCTTTGGAGGATAGCTCTCCTTTTATAGGCAAAGCATGATATGAAGGTACCGTACACGTATACCCTAATATCTTTTCTAGTAAGACTTATGTCATTAGTTCTACATGTGTACTATTATAATGGGGTTTATTTAATCAAACACCAATCATCTTTTGAGGGAACCCTACTTTTGCCACGTCATCATCAATGGTGGCTTCGGCTTGGCATCAACCGAAGACCCCATTCTAGTGTCTATAGCTCTTGTTGAATCCGGATGCTTATTGTTAGAGCATTGCTCGGTAGAACTCGCATGCATTGCTATCTCAAGCATTTTTGTCAATGTTAGTGATCAAAACTATAAAGTCTTGATTTCTAGTCTACTATAGCTAAGGTCTCGGACTAGGATAGAAAGTGTAGTTGAGCTCAAGAACTCCATGGAAATCATCATACAAGATGAAGGACTACTCAAGGAACCAGTGGATCTTCATTGACTAAAAGGTATGTAGAGACTTGAACTTATCTATCACTCAAAAGTCTATCTCCTATCTTGAGACAAAAGTCGTTTTACTATATATACTAAAGATATACACATGTGACATTTCGAGATGAGTATATCTCGCTTATCTATTTCTCGAAATGTGTGTTGGTAAATCTTTCTCTTTAGCCAAGTTCATCTTTGCCTAGTGACGAAAGTCATGTTATGTTTCAATCACTTTGGAAATTGCTCTGACGAAAACTAGTTCGTGAATAACAACTATATGACGTCCTCTGAGAATGTTTCAATGATTGAAATGAGAGTTTAGACATTGTAACCACTGGGGGATATAAACATTATTGTGGTAACAGATATATGTATAAGTCCTTATGCACTTGAACCGAAGTTTGCGAACTTTGTTGATCAAGTGGAAAACCGGAACTTGAGCATCAACCCAGTCCGCGAACGAGCGTAGTTCTCGAACCCAAGAATTTCTACTGGAGTTGAAGCTTGGTTTCAGTTTGCGAACCCAGTCCGCAAACTTACGGAAGCTCTCGAACCCGAGAATTTTCGCTGGAGTTTGTGAACTCTAACCGGTTACTTAAGTCCGCGAACCCAGTCCGCGAACTTGAGTGGTTATTTCTAAAAACTATGTTCGTGAACTTATATAAATTATCTAAGGAATTATATTGCAAACCGTGGCTTTATAGTTCATGAATCGATTCGAGTGAATCACATCGTTTTTGCTTCAATTTTGTCATGTGTAGTACATAAGATCTCATAGAAATTGAACAACTCTCTAACTAGTTCATTTGAGTCATTTGTACTAGTTATGGTGAAGAAGAATATGGTTGATATAAAAGTTATCATTTGGCTAACCATTTGGTTGACTAATCTTGAACCAACTATTGTACACGTTTGGGTACGGTTACATAAACCCAAATCATTAAGTACATGTGTGTATGGAAAGATAAGTTTTCGATCTAACGGTGGAGAGATATTAGCTTGTATCTAATCAGGTTTTCATCAAACGATGAATATTGAATGCTTTGTTACTAATCTAACATTGATTGCAAACCCTGATTTGAAAGAATATAAGGGAGAACTCTAGCAACCGGTAAACCTAATCCCCACACATTCTGTGTCATACTAGTTTGCTAAGCTAGAGTCGAATCTCCTTTAACCTTTGGGTTTCTTATTCTAAAACCAGGTTAACGACTTAAAGACTTCATTGGGATTGTAAAGCCAAATCGATACTACTTTTCTTGTAGTTGTGTGATCTGATCTTGCTATTTCTATTGTACGAGTACAATTATAATAATTGGCTTGAGATTTCTATCTCCGATAGGCAAGATATAAAAATAATCACAAACATCATCGTCTCTTCCTTTGTGATTCCACAATATATTTTTTCGCTTCGTCGATTAAGACTATTGTGAGGTGATTGATAAAACTGAGTTGTTCTTCGAGAATATAAGTCTGGTTTTATTGATTGGTTCCTGTTCACCTTGATTTATCAAAAGACAGAACAAAACTCATAGGTTTATTCGGGGGAGACGAATTTATCTATCTTGTAGACTTTTCTGTGTGAGACATATTTGTTTGCTAAAGTCTTCGAATTTGCGTAGCAACTCACGGTTGTGGGTGAGATCAGCTAAGGGAATCAAGTACGCAGTATCCTGCTAGGAATAGAGGCGTAGGAGCATAATTGTACCTTAGATCAGTGTGAGATTAATGGAGGTTCAACTACAGTCCATACCAAAGTTAATTTGGAGTAGGCTAGTATCTGTAGTGGCTTAATACAGTGTATGTTTAATCTGGACTAGGTCCCGGGTTTTTTTTGCATTTTCGGTTTCCTTGTTAACAAAATTTTGGTGTCTGTGTTATTTCTTTTCCGCATTATATTTTTATATAATTGAAATAATATAGGTTGTGCGTAGTTCAATCAATTAGAATATCCGACCTATTGGTTGTTGATTTAAATCGATTGACACTTGGATATTGGTCTTTGGTACCATCCAAGTTATTTCTATTTGATTAGACTCGCGAATCATATTTGCTTGAGTAAATCAAATCGAGAGATTGAGATAGTAACTCCTTGAGTATTTTCTATTGATTGAGTCTAGTTGATTCTCTAGAAAACAACTCGGAGTTGTCCATACAGATTGCTAATCGAAATATTGGGTGAGGTTGTTAGACCCCCACTTTTTCAATTGGAATCAGAGCAGGCAAACATGTTCAAAACCTTACAAGTCTATGTTTATAGCGATATGACTCTATGGACATTAGTGATATCTCAATAAATGCACCACCAGATCCAGGGATTTCAAAATTCTCTTCCATGATTGATTTAATAAAATTTGTAGAAGAAATTCTTTCTAAACCTCCACTAGGTTTAAAATCCCTTGAAGTGTTTTCATGGATTGAAAAGAAGCTTGAGATTTTATCTCTTGATGTTGAGCTATACCTACAGAAAAAGCAAGAATCTCTTGACAGGCTAAATCAAGTTATGATGAATAATATTCATGTTAAGGTTGATATTGATTTATTAATCAGTGAGAGCAATTCTCCTCCTCTGTGTAATCCAATTAGTTGTGATAAACTAAACGAATTACAAGAGGAGTTTAAATCTCATTCATCTGAGTGTATCACCTCAAAGCATGAATTAATTCGTTGTTCAATTCCTGATACTTCCGATCAAGATAGTAGTATTGTCTTCTTTTATGAAAACTCTAGGACGTCTCTTTTTATCAAAAGAGTCTCCCTTCGCATTACTAAAAACTATCTGCAGAAACTGTTTTTTATAAGTTGGAAAACAAGAAATCAGAAACACAAATCTTTTTGGGTTCTCTTGAAGTTCTTTGATAGACTTATAAAAACAGTTCCTTGGGTGTTTCTCAACACTACAAGATTTAAGAGTTTTTGGAAAGAAACTCTTTCTTGGTGCCATGGTGAGAAAGACATTGTTCACCTCAACACAACTTGTTTGTGTTGAAAGTGCATCCTCACCAAGAAATTCCCTGCTATGTATACGGTTAGGGAAGCACAACAACTGGGGCACACAGATTATGTTCGGTAAGGTTGTAGAATTTGATTGGGTTCTTCTAAAAAGGTATGTATATAAACTTGAGCAATATTTTGTGTTTTTATTTGCTTAGAGTACTTATAATGATCCATATACCTTGATTATCATTCAATTCTACCTAACTTGATCTGTGTTTAAGGTTCTTAAATGTTTAGGTTTGAAAACATTAGTTCGGGATGTTTGGACTTCATGGTACACATACCAAGTATGCATAAAATTATTTAAAACCAAAATCCAGGGGTTTAAGTTCGCAAACCTCGTCTACATACTGCTCCAGGATATGAAAATTCGTGTGCAAACCCGTAAGTTCACGGACTTGCCTGTAGATGTCGATATTCGGTCGACTTGTTTTGGCCGTAACCTCTTTGCCCGAACTCGTAATAAACTCATTCTTTTTGAATTCTCTTCCTCTTTGAATTCTCTTCAAAATGGAGATGAGAAACCTTGAATTTGGATGAGTTAATATTGATATTTTTCCTGACTCTTGTTTTTGAGTATTTTGCTCCGTTTCTTTGCACTTGTTCCACTTCTCTTGAACTTGGGCACTTGGAGTACTACTATTCTAAGATAATTTATAGCTTTTTCAAGAATTTTGTTGGTGAATCACAAATAAGGAAGTTCAAGAATGGAAAGTAGTACGCAGTGCTATGGAATTCTTGAATGTTCACAATCATCCTATGTGAACTATGGTGCATAGTCATTATCAACTTTGTATGTTCTTCTTTGTTAAGAAAATCTTTTTATACGCCTTTGGTAGCTATTCTTGGTATAAATCCAGGCGGAAAAGATTGACTCTACCCTCTAAGGACAAATCATTTTATATGTGCATTACGAGTTTGTTTTGATACCTAAGAAACTTCTTATGAGAATTTATTCTTGTTTTTGAGAAGGATTACTAGAGTTTGGAATAGAAATTATTGTGATTTCACATAGCTATGTCCAACATTTTCATCTTAAATGCTTTTAGATTTATTTATTTAAATTCTAAAATTGTTTGGAAGATGATTTTTGCAGTATTAATCTTTTGATTTTATATATTGCAATATTGTGATGGGATATGTGTGTTTACGTCCGTGAACTTGATTGTCCCATATTTTGTCAAAAGTAAAGTCATTCGTGAATTGATATGCAAATATTGATAAAAGGATGAATAGAATTTTGACAAACACAAAAGTTAAGCCTATATTTTCAATTGTTGATGTAAGATAGGTTAAAATCTTTTGTGATTCAAGGATTATGTCTATTGTGTGTCATTGTGCAAATGGAGATAGAAACATAGAATGAATCCTTGTGTTATCCACGGTATAGATCCTTATTGATCCATTTTTTATGTATTACCGTGAAGGCTCCATTGTGTATCTCATGTTGAGCACGATACAACTAAGTCGATTTTTTATTGGCATGGTTGGTTGTTCCATGAGATGCTATATGTTGAGAATTAAGAACTAAATTAATCAACTTGTGTGGTTGTTTAGTTTGTATTCCATAAGTTTTCTTATGTTGAGTACATGTACGGTTAAGGTTGTCATGTTATGATAATCTTAGTCGGGGTTCCATAATATCTTATGTTGAGCCCAAATGAACTAAATCAATCATCTTGTGTGGTTATTTAGTTAGCACTCCTTAAGTTCTACACATGTTGAGCATGATCAACTAGGATGGTTATTTTTATGATCAACTTAGTCATTGCTCCATAGATTTTCTTATGTCGAGTGTGGACAATTAAATTGATTACTTTTGTAATTAGTTTGGTTGAGTATAACAATTAGATTATTTGCAAGTTTTCTTGTGATCAATCTAATTGATTTTTTTTTAGTCTCCATAAGTTTACTTGTGTTGAGCATATTTAGTCAAATTAATCTTGGTTCGCTTTGGTTAATTTGATTGAATATTTCTTGTTAGATTCCAAATTCATAATTGTATGTAATTTGTTGAGTCTAAATAAATCCTTCTTTTCTTTTGAAATTAAGGTCGCTCTTGTTGTTCCTTAGGGAATGACATATTATGGGGGAGAGTTCTTTTGAACTTGTGCTTAATTGCCAAATCTTTGTGGGGAGTGCGGCTGTGGAATATTAGAGGGGTTATCTTGTGTCTTTATAAACTCCTTGATGAATGCATTTAGCTTCGGATTTATGATTGCATCTAAACAAAATGATACATATTTACCTTTGGTCATGAAATGTCTATTACCGAAATTTCATTAGGATCCCGTTCTTTTACCTTTACCAATTTTATTGACAAAAAGGGGGAGAATTAATATGTAGTTCACACTACAAATACATATGGTTTTAGGATCATTATGTAAGGGGGAGTGTTTTCCATGTGAGATGGAATATTGACTAAGGGGGAGTGAAGTATCACCATAGTATTGTTGTTGAAGTTGTGATGCAATTGGACTTTGACGTTGTGTAATAATACTATGACACTGTATAACAATGATTGAGAATAGATGCTTTTCTCATTGTTATAGCTACGGATTTTCAACAACGATGATGCTAAACTTACAACCTTTGGGATCATTGGACTACTTGGAAGTGACGAAGATTTCGAGTATTGTTGAAGATTAGACATGTGGAACAGGAGATACAAAGTTTATTTATATATTTTTTGTATTCCATATGTATTAATAATTTTGCCACTAAAATAGACAAAGGGGGAGATTGTTAGAGCATTGCTCGGTCGAACTCGCATGCGTTGCTATCTCAAGCATGTTTGTCAATGTTAGTGATCAAAACTATAAAGTCTTGATTTCTAGTCTACGATAGCTAAGGTCTCATACTAGGGTACAAAGTGTAGTTGAACTCAATAACTCCATGACGATCATCATACAAGACGAAGGACTACTCAAGGAACCATTGGATCTTCATCGACTAAAAGGTATGTGGAGACTTGAACTTATCTACCACTCGAAAGTCTATATACTGTATCTCCTATCTTGAGACAAAAGTCGTTTTATTATATAGACTAAGAATATGCACATGTGACATTTCGAGCTGAGTATATCTCGCTTATCTATTTCTCGAAATATGTGTTGGTAAAGCTTTCACTTTATCCAAGTTCATCTTTTCCTAGTGGCGAAAGTCATGTTATGTTTCAATCACTTTAGAAATCTCTATGACGAAAACTAGTTCGTGAAAACAACTATATGACGTCCTCTGAGAATGTTTCAATAACTGAAATGAGAGTTTAGACAATATAACCACTGGGGGATATAAACATTGTTTCTGGTAACAAATATATGTATAAGTCCTTATGCACTTGAACCGAAGTTTGCAAACTTTGTTGATCAAGTGGAAAACCAGAACTTGAGCATCAACCAAGTCCACGAACTTAGTCCGTGAACGAGCGTAGTTCTCGAACCCAAGAATTTCTGCTGGAGACGAATCTTGGTTTCTGTACGCGAACCTAGTCTGAGAACTGAAGAAAGTTCTCGAACCCGAGAATTTCTGCTGGAGTTTGTGAACTCCAACCGGTTAACTTGAGTCCGCGAACCCAGTCCGCGAACTTGAGTGGTTATGTCTAAAAACGATGTTCGTGAACTTATCTGAATTATCTAAGGAATGCTATTGCAAACCGTGTCTTTATAGTTCATGAATCGATTCGATTGAATCACATCGTTTTTGCTTCAATTGTGTCTTGTGTAGTACATAAGATCTCATAGCAATTGAACAACTCTCTAACTAGTTCATTTGAGTCATTTGGACTAGTTATGGTAAAGAAGAATATGGTTGATATAAAAGTTATCATTTGGCTAACCATTTGGTTGACTAATCTTGAACCAACTATTGTACACGTTTGGGTACGGTTACACAAACCCAAATCGTCAAGTACATGTGTGTATGGCAAGCTAAGTTTTCGATCTAACGGTTGAGAGATATTAGCTTTATCTAATCAGTTTTTCATCAAACGGTGAATATTGAATGCTTTGTTACTAAGCTAACATTGATTGCAAACCCTGATTTGAAAGAATATATAAGGGAGAACTCTAGCAACCGGTAAACCTAATCCCCACACATTCTGTGTCATACTAGTTTGCTAAGATAGAGTCGATTCTCCTTTAACCTTTGGTTTTCTTCTTCTAAAACCAGGTTAACGACTTTAAGACTTCATTGGGATTGTGAAGCCAAACCGATACTACTTTTCTTGTAGTTGTGTGATATGATCTTGCTATTTCTATCATATGAGTACAATTATAATAATTGGCTTGAGATTTCTATCTCCGATAGGCAAGATATAAGAATAATCACAAACATCTTCGTCTCATCGTTTGTGATTCCACAATATCTTGTATCGCTGCGTCGATTAAGACTATTGTGAGGTGATTGATAAAACTGAGTTGCTCTTCGGGAATATGAGTCTGGTTTTATTGATTGGTTCCTATTCACCTTGATTTATCAAAAGACGGACCAAAACTCATAGGTTTATTCGTGGGAGACGAATATATCTATCTTGTAGACTTTTCTGTGTGAGACAGATTTGTTTGCTAAAGTCTTCGACTTTGGGTCGTAGAAACCCTTGGTTGTGGGTGAGATCAACTAAGGGAATCAAGTGCGCGGTATTATAATGGGATCAGAGGTGTAGGAGCATAATTGTACCTTGGATCAGTATGATATTGATTGTGGTTCAACTACAGTCCATACCGAAGTTAATTTGGAGTAGGCTAGTGTCTGTAGCGGCTTAATACATTGTATGTTTAATCTGGACTTGGTCCCGGGGTTTTGCTGCATTTGCGGTTTCATCGTTAACAAAATTCGGGTGTCTGTGTTATATCTTTTCCGTATTATATTTTTATATCAATTCTTATTTATATAAAGGGGAATGTTGATGCTGACATGGCGGAACCAGGTTTAGTTTCATGAATGCAAGAAAACTATGGCGCCACATGGCATGAATATTATACGAAAAGATACGACTCTAAGCCTGGAGTCCCTTTAGAATAAAAGCCTTTTGCACAATGTTTAAGTGTTGCGAATCTTCGATTTGAAACCATATATATTCCCGATAAAACCTCTCGAAATCAATAATGACAACAGAATTGGGCGTGAAGAATAAAGTCTATTTCAACTAGGCGATTCAAGCTCTGAGTTACATGTGCAATTCTTCCATCCTTTAAGAGTTGAATTTTAAGAAGTCTATTGTGCATGCAGCCTTAATACAAGTAAGAGTCTTATTCCCAATTTACTTTTTCTTTCTTACCATCTAATGGTAATAACCTTATATTCCCAATTGTCTTCTTCTTTCTTCCCGTCTAGCGCTTGATTAACCAAGGGGAGTTCCAAAACATCGACCTATGTCAAAACGTATTCTTGGGCTTAGTAGCATATGCTTTAGGATGGGAAAACCATAAAGCCAGTAGTTTTGGTAAGCAATTAGGGTTTCTTTATGATAATGCTTTCTCATATTCTTTTGATATTATCAATTTACGAAGTGATTATTTTTTTTTTTTTACAGCGAAAAGTTATAATTTTATTGATAAAAAAGAAAAAAGGAAAAATAAAACAGAGTAAAGCGCATGAAAGTGCAGCAAGGAAAAGAGACAATTGCTACAAACAGCCTAACACAACAAGCCCCCAAAGGGTACATGCCAAACGCAAGAAGTCAAAGAAATAGAAAATTATTTCTTCTTTGCAGGAGTCCTTCTTCCTCTCCCCAGCTCTTCATTTTGAGAGTTTGTATCACCATTCCACTTAATTCTGAGTTCTTTCTCCGTTTCTAATTTCTTAGAATCGGTATAAGAGGGTGTTTTGTGAAATAACGATGGTAATATTATTACTAGAAGAGAGGAATGCTTGAGTCTCTGGATTTGTCTCAGTTTAGATATGGATGTTGCACCAGCCGTGAAAAATAAGAACTAGAAGGTTTTTCTCGAAATGATAGGATATCTACTCATATTTTACAACAAGACGTGCTCCCATTGATTGGTGTTAACATGAACCATCCCATGAGTGTTATGTACAGAGTTTCACCGTTGCTTCGAGAGCCAAGAACTTGATTCAAAATGCAAAAAAAGAAGACAGCTGATTGGTATTCATGAAAGGAATCATCATTGGGGAAGTACGTCTTTTGGTTAGAATGGATAGCTTTTGGTATAGGGTCATAACATGCATCGTTTTCGATGAGATACATCTTTTAGATAACCTTACCTTAATTGTTACTTGAAAAGATACGACGGAACAAGATGTGTATGACAGTATGAGGAGCAACGTCGGTGAAAAGTGGTTAACAAACAGAATATGTTTTGGGGTTTCCACTCTTCGAGGAAGATCGAATGTTGCCTTTATATACTCTGAAGAATATATGCCCGTTTCATAGTTTTAAGCGAAATAAAGAGACAATCCATGAAGCAACAATCTGCATTTGGTGGATATCCATGACCTCTTTCATAATTTAGCTTGCAAAAGAAGAGACACAACCATGAAGCAAAAATCTGCATTTGGATGCATAATAGCGAAAAGAAAAAAGAGACACAACCATGAAGCAACAAGGGGATCTGCATTTGGATGCATGATAGCCAAAGTAAAGATGGTAATATTGATCTTACAAACGGGAGGGTTGATTCCAGTAACTTGGAAAGTATTTAAATGGTTTATGTGTACTGAGTCAGGAGTTGGGTCACACATATCTCCGTTTCAGAAACAATCTATCTTGAAGCTCCTTAAGGACAATATGGAAGCTACATATGAACCAGAAGAATGAGTTATGAATGGAAAAGTTAAACGCATGGAAACTGTTGCACCGGAAGCATGGTATATTTATATTTTATTTGGGGATGAGGATGGGATTCAACTGCTAGAGGGGCATTCTGTAGCGTTTTCTCAGTATCAGTTTGGATTGGAGGAAGAGGTACCGGGGATTGGAGGAAGTATCAAGATTGAATCAAAACAAAGAGTTTCATTGAATGAGTTTTCATTTAGATAACATTAATACAATTTTTTTTTATTATTTAGATTACAATGAGAAGTGAATATATATAGAGATTACAAAGGGAAGAAAACAACTATGCCTATGGAGGCTAACAACTATGCCTATGGAGGCTAACAACTAACAACTATTAATATGGTGGCTTCAACTATGGTAGGCTATGGTGGATTCAACTTAACACTCCCCCTCAAGCCGGTGCATATATGTCGCTCATGCCTAGCTTGCCAATAAACTTTAGAAACACCTTACTTGGAACTGCTTTAGTTAAAATATCAGCTACTTGATCTTCCGATCTAATTCTAGGTAACTCTACGATCTCATTGTCCAGCTTCTCTTTAATGAAGAACCTATCTATATCCACATGTTTTGTGCGATCATGATGAACTGGATTGTGTGCAATATCACACGCTGCTTTGTTATCACAGTACAAACAAATTGGTTTCTTGGGAGGATACCCCAATTCAGTTAGCAAATGTTTTAACCACATCACTTCGCAGATACCCAACGCCATACCTCGCCATTCAGCATCTGCACTTGATCATGAAACAACTCCTTGTTTTTTGCTTCTCCATATAACAAGATTACCCCCAACGAAGGTAAAATATCCTGAAGTAGACCTCATATCATCGCATGACCCACCATAGTCAGAATCAATATATGCCTCCATACTTTTGAAGTCTTGACCTTTCTTAAACAAGATCCCTTTTCCTGGAGCATACTTCAGGTATCTTAGGATTCGCATTACCGCATTCATATGTGTTTCTCCAGTATTATGCATGAATTGATTAACAATACTCAATGCATATGCAAGATCGGGTCTTGTATGTGCCAAGTACATTAGTCTACCCATGAGCCTTTGGTATCTTCCTTTATCAACAGGCACTTGGTTTCCATCCGAACATAATTTCAAACCTGGATCTACTAGTGTATCTACAGGTTGACATGTTGTCATACCTGTTTCCTCCAACAAATCAAGGGAATATTTTCTTTGTGACAAGAATATTCCTTTTGTTGATCGAGATACTTCAATTCCAAGGAAGTATTTTAAAGAAGCAAGATCCTTCATCTGAAATTCACTTGATAGATAATTTTGGAGAGCCTTTCTTTCTTCTGGATCATCTCCTGTAACTATCATGTCATCTACATATATGATTAAAGCTGTAATCTTACCTCGATTTTTCTTTAAAAATAAAGTATGATCTGAATTTTCCTGGCGATAACCAAATGCTCTTATAGACTTGGTAAATCTTCCAAACCACGCTCTCGGAGATTATTTCAGACCATACAATGACTTGTTTAACCTGTAAACTTTTCCGTTATGCAACTCTGACTCCATCATTCCTGGTGGAAGCTACATATACACTTCTTCGGACAAATCTTCATGTAAAAAAGCGTTCTTGACATCAAACTGTTGCAATGGCCAACCCAAATTTGCAGCAAGAGACAACAAGACTCGCACTGTATTCATTTTAGATATAGGTGCGAATGTATCATTATAATCTACACCATAAGTCTGGCTATACCCTTTAGCAACCAATCTTGCCTTAAAGCATTCAATTTCACCATTTTCCTTGTATTTGACTGTAAAAACCCAGCGACATCCCACGACTTTCTTTCCTTCTGGACATTCAACCATGTCCCAAGTATTATTTTCTTGTAAGGATTTCATCTCATCGATCATAGCTTCCCTCCATTTCGGATCAGATAATGCTTCATGCACGCTGTTAGGAATAACTACAGTAGATAATTGATTCACAAATGACTTATTTGATTCGGTCAGACGGTGATTAGAGATATAATTACTCATGGGATATTTAGATTTTGATGAAATATCAGGTTCATACATAGTTTTAGGGATACCTCTATTCCGACGTTCTGGCAATTGTTTATTTGCAGGTTCAAGAACATCATCAGCGAACGGTTGGATTAGGGTTGGTGATCTATCATTATCTTCTTCAACTTCATCTGCATTATCTTCTGATCCATATGCATTATCTTCTTCAACTTCATTTATAGCTTCAATTTCACCATTTGTGTTAATTTCTTCCCCACTAACTTTCTGTTCTTTTGGAATTTCAAGAACAACATCTTCTTCGATTATGTCTTCTTCATAGTCAAGAGTCTGAATTTATTTTTCATACTCCCCCTGAAGTTCAGACTTCGAGTAATACATCACGTGTTCGTGAAACTTAACATCCAATGTGATGTACATTTGTTTAGTTGGAGGATGGTAGCACCTATATCCTTTCTGACTTGCAGCATATCCTACGAAGACACATCTTAAAGCTCGGGGAGATAACTTGCTCCGTTGGTTCTTGTGTAAGTGCACAAATACTACACAACCAAATATGCGTGGAGGCAAGTTTGGAACTGTTAGTGAAACTGTTGCCTCACCGAGAGCTTGAAAAGGTGTACGAAAAATGATAGTCTTTGGAAGGTGTGTCTGGTTGATCACATATGCTGCAGAGGCAAGAGCTTCACCCCAATAAGTTAACGGCATATGAGATGATATTAATGAAGCGCGCACAACTTCAAGCAAGTGCCGGTTTTTCCTTTCAGCTACCCCATTCTGTTGAGGATTATTAGGACAAGTTGTATTTTATTGTCTGATGAACAATACCACATTCTTTTAAATAATGTTGAAAATCAGTACTTAAATATTCGCCTCCGTTGTCACTTCGAAGAACTTGAATCTTTGTATTTTATTGTGTGTTGACTACTTTGTGAAACCTCTGAAATAAATTATTCACTTCATCTTTTGATTTCATCAAGAAAACCCATGTCATCCTAGTGCAATCATCAATAAAGGTGACAAACCATCGTGCGCTTCCAAGAGTGTTAACTTTAGACGGCCCCCAAACATCAGAATGAATAATCATGAATGGAATAGGACTTTTATTTAAACTTGATGGAAACGAAGTACGATGGCTTTTAGCTAGTTCACATTCTTCACATTGAAAAGTAGAAACATCAATCTTTGAAAATAGACTAGGAAATATCCTTTTTAAGTAGCCAAAAGAAGCATGCCCTAACCGTCTATGCTATAACCAAATTTGTGATTTCTCCTTCTCCCCCTGAGTACCATTCACAACTAAAGCATTAGATAATCTTTCTGAAATTTTTGACTCCAAATCTAGATAGTATAGCTTTCCTTTTCTAACCCCAGATCCAATCGTTCGCCGTGTTCGAATGTCCTTAAACACACAAGAATTAGGCCAAAAGATAACAACACAATTTAAGACTTTAGTAATTTGGGAAACTGATAATAGATTATAATTTAGAGAGGGAACGACTAAAACGGAATCTAAACTCAATGTATCCGTAAGATTTAATGATTGTTCTCCAATTACTGGAGCCAAAGATCCATCTGCTGTGTAAACGGAGTTGTGTATGGATGTTTTAAGAGGAGAAACCTGTATGGAATCAAAAGTCATATGGTCTGTGCAACCCGAATCAATTATCCATGAGTTATTAGGAATAACTTACGAAATATTAAAAACCTTACCATTGGTTGTTTCCATAGCGGAGGTTAGATTATTAACCACATGTGCTGCTGCAGCGGAATTCTTTTTCTTGGGATCGCATTTATCCCACCAATCTGGATACCCGACAATCTCAAAGCAGTTGTATTTGGTATGACCATGTTTACTACAATGAGTGCAGGTGGCAGACTTATGTTTAATATTGTATTGACGACGGGTTGCCATTGCAGAAGTTTCAATACTAGATACAAGGATCCTTCTCCTTGCTCTGATACCATATCAAGATTGAATCAAAACAAAGAGTTTCATTGAATGAGTTTTCATTTAGATAACATTAATACAATGTTTTTTGATTATTTTTATTACAATGAGAAGTGAATATATATAGAGATTACAAAGGGAAGAAAACAAATATGCCTATGGAGGCTAACAACTAACAACTATTAATATGGTGGCTTCAACTATGGTAGGCTATGGTGGATTCAACTTAACAGGAAGAGGTACCGGTGATATATGTTTATGAAAAGTGCAGCTTGAATAGCGGGTGTACGGGAAGTGATTTGGAAAATTGTTGATGCAGTTGGTTGAGTGTATTGCATATGAGGATCGGATGAGTGTTGAGTGTTGGTATGTTAACTAAGAAAGGGAATGTTCAGAAGGGCAATGTGTTTCCTATGGATTTTGACACGAGTAAATTTAAGGTATGTAGTTGATCGGGAAGGAGTATAATTATTGGTCAGAAATCCATGAACAGTTGTAATCCCTGTAATGCTAAGTTTCGTGCGCCATTTATATGTTGGTGATGCAATTATGAATAAAATGGTTCGTGCCTTTTCTTTTGTAATTGATGCCACAATAAAAACATCAAATACATAAAGGAGTAGTGTACCGAGTTACTAGCAGTCTAGCACAACATAAAGTTTGGACTTATGACTGATCAAGTACTTGGTAAAAATGTTGAACAGTTCTTTTCGGATACTTTTTGTACCGCTATATTCCTAAGTGTTCTAAAAGATCCAAAAAAGGAAGCAACTATATAAAACTAGCCCTTGCATTTCATATTCGTCATTAACCACTCCTTACTGGCCCCAATCCGAAGAACGTACCAGAAGCAATTTTATGACCCTAGCCCGTACCAGAAGCCGAAGAACGTACCAGAAGAACGTACAGGTTGTGCGTTGTTCAATCGATTAGAATATCCGACCTATTGGTTGTTGATTTAAATCGACTGACACTTGAATATTGGTCTTTGGTACCATCCAATTTATCTCTCTTTGATTAGACTCGCGAATCATATTTGCTTGAGTAAATCAAATCGAGAGATTGAGATAATAAATCCTTGAGTATTTTTTATTGATTGAGTCTAGTTGATTCTATAGAAAACAACTCGGAGTTTTCCATACATATTGTTAATCCAAATATAGGGTGAGGTTGTTAGACCCCCGCTTTTTCTCTTACATTATCCCCTTGGCTGACTGCCAAATATGTGATTATGGTAGCAGTCAGTTCGCGCATTGACTTCATCTCTTCGGATTCTTTCCTTCACATCCACTTGTTATTGTAGGATCAGAATATCGCCACAGCAACATTCTTTCGAAATTATTAACAACATTTCTGTGAGTTCTTCAATGACACACTACGAGCGTCGCTGAATAATTCAAATAATGACGTAATAGACAACGACAGCATAAAACACGATAAAGATGTGAAGATTTTGTAGTTGGAGAGAACACTCGCGAGAGCGTAGCGGGATCTCTCTAGAACGTAGAGGGAGCTCGCTAGAATGTAGCAGATCCTGAGAGAACATAGCAGAGCTTGAGAGTTTATGAGTTGTATGTGAGCTGTCATCCACTATGTAAACACCTATATAAAGAGAAGAGAATGAGAGATAAAGGAGAGAGACAATTTTATGAAGAGAGACAGATATTTTGCAGAGAGATATTTTTAGACAGAAAATGTATTTTTCTTATTATCTTCTTCCCCAAAACTAGATCTAGAACTCCAAATACTCATTAATGGAGATTCTAAATGTAACACTCATGTAATTACAACAATCATAGTGAAGAACCATGGATGTAGATCAAATTGATCGAACCATGTAAAAATTTGTGTGTCTATTTATAATTTTAGTATTTTAATCATCACTTTCATATCAAATGAGTTTAGATCAAGAAATTATTATCAAGATATTACAAGGGGTGTGTTGTGGGAATTCCTGCAACTATATTTTGGCGCTAGAAACATTACCTACTACTTGCTGATTCCAAGAAGATTCAAAGAAATTAACTACGGTTGATGATTAGTTCAACTGGATCTATAAGCTACCCAGGCAAAAACAAAAATTCCAATGAGAGAACAACGATAAACATCAATAATTCACAAAATCAGAGATTTAGAAGCATTCACAGATATTAGTGCCGCATCAAAGATTAAAGACCAAGAAAGTGCAGCAAGGAAGAAATCTAATGAATCTACATCAATTAATTGTTCAAACATGACAAATTCTCTCTCATTTTATTAAACTATATGTTCATAATCTAGATCTGGAAGATTTTGAGTTTTAAACTACCAAATTTTGTTTTTCACAATAATTGATTTTTGGCTGATATTTTGAATTAAAATGAGTGTTGATCATGAATTTACACTCATAAACCTTGATTTTAATCAATAATTTTGATCGTAAGATAAATTATTTACAGATTTCAATATAAAAAAAAATTCTCTCTTTCTGTGTTTAATATAAAATAACATCATCTACAGATTTCATATACAGGACCAGTTGCTCCTTTTTAACAAATCCATTTAGCAAATTTCAGAAACGACTATATATTGAGATTTTTGATTGATCTTGCAAGCTTTATTGCGTTGACAAAATAGAACACATTAATTGACCTAATTTTCATTTGATTATATTTTGTTACAGCGAAGATAAGTAGCAAAGAAATAGATTAACTCATACCAAAACAACAGTATCACCAGCGAAACATTAAGAGAAATACAACTTGGTCAAGTAGCAGATGAAGAAAATGAAACATTATAATAATATTTGTTTATAAACAGATTATTATAGATTGTGGTCTTATTACAAAGAGGGTCTTATTATTTCACAGAGACTATCAACAACGAAGAAAAAAGGACAATCCACTTGTATAATACAAGAGAGCAAATGACTCTTGGACAATAATCTCGCAGATAACAATAATTTTGAGCAAATGAATCTTGGAATTTCTTTTGTTTACTTGCGAGATAAACAACGAGCAACAAGATATACAACGAGCAACAAGAGTAGACGGTAGGTGATTGGATGGTGACAAAGGAAATCCAAAAGAAATCATCAAACGACTGAAAAGATTCTCAACACTAGTAATGAACTTGCGATATCATCGCAAAAGAGAAAATAAATCCATTGTTCTATTAACAGCACTATATTAGGTGAAGACAAACTCATCTGGCAACAATAACAAGCGAGGCTAAAGCAATGGGCGTCAATCAAATTTGGTTCATCACCAACTCCAGAAAGCAACCAAAGAAGCTGTGAGCAACACAATCAAGTTAGGAACCATCGAATACGATATACACAGCAGAGAAGCAGTTAGCCATCAGCTATGGAAATTAAAAGTCTAACCTGTCAATCGCCAGCAAGAAGAAGAACACGGATACTTCAATCTAGGGAAATTTGCACACAACATGTTCCACTTCATTAACTACGAACAACACAATTAAAGGGGAAGTATTCTTATCATCTCTTTTCTGATCACCAAAATTATGACCTAAGAAAATTCGAACATTTACATTGTCATTTATAACTTTGTGATTTCATTGAAGTAGATTAAGATCACTAGTTATATTGCATTTGATCATTCACAACCTGTTGTTATTGAGTCTTCTTAATTGTTTACATACTTGATTTACGAGATGCATATACATTAGATCAGCTCAGAAATGTTGCCAAGTGTCGGCCATTATCAGAACTACGAAGAAAATAGAAGCCAAGTAATCCCTTCATAGGAATGGAGCATCAAATGATGGAATGAAGCAATGACCTCAGTTTTCATCAATAATAGCTCCAGCAAAGTCAAAAAAACTTAAAAGGGGAAAGTAAAGTCAAAAAAACTTAAAAGGGGAAAGTAACATCAAATTTTCATTATGTAAGAATTAATTTAGCAAAGTATTTAGGAAGGAGATATAAGCAGAGCATGAAGACAAAGAGCCACCAACAAAGCAAAAGAAAGAAGAAATGTAGATCAAGGTTGTATCGTCAACAACTCAGACGAACCAAAACTCGTCATCATCATTAAACTTCACGAACAAGATCACTTCTAACTAGTCAGAAACTTCAGAAGATAGCAGGCGAAATAAATAATGAAGGAGCAAAGGAAAAGAAGAATAGGCAAAATAAATGCAGATGAAAATCTAGGAGCCATTGAGAGCTTTTGGTATTGATACCAATTTTTAATCACCAAAGTTCGCAGGGACAACAAGATATCACAGCAACTCATTCGGGAAAAGGTTATAACCCCCACTACAACACCAAATGAACAGCAGAACGGCATCCAGATTTCTACCCCCTGTATGTCTGCAACACCAACTGATCAGTGGGATGAGTCTTAGTTGCTCCTGCGATTGTCTTCGCAGATGAAAATCGCATATATGTCTGCAACACCAACACAAAGAACGACAGCTCATAAAAAACAACAACAAGGAAATATCATCAATTCCTAGCGAAGACAACGCATAAAAATAGTCAGAGACTAAAGCATAGGAGACGTTATGGAGCTCAAGAGAAAAAACAGATAAAATCTGCAGGAAGCAAAATTGAACCATTAATGAAACAAGGAGATCTTAATGAAGTTAGCTATCGTGAACATCGATATCTTACCGAATAATTGAGTTTAAGAGGCAAACCAAGAGATAAAGACTGAAGTGTTGAGGACTATAAGCACATTTGTAAACGCCAACAACAGTGAAAACAAACACAGTCCGCATCAACAATTGATTATTAACATGATGTATTCGAAGGATGAAGAATACATTTTACGCAATTACAAATTACAAAAGGATAGCTAAGCAAAACAGGTTCAACAAGGAGGAATTCTTGCGAAGACATAAAACTTTCCTGTGAAGACACAAAGTATAATTATAGACGAAAAGAAGAAGCTACACGTTAATGAAAAGATGAAAGAAAGAGCATAACCAAGCGAAGTCCTTTAAGCTTGCAGCAAAGTATGGTAACAGATCCAGAGTTCATGGTTTCCTTTAAGCTTGCTACCTGTTATATTTTTGCAAGAGATACGAAATTCTTAATACAGAATCACGCATCCGCAGCTATCAAATAAAGTTTAAGAAAATATATACACAACAACAATAGCGAGTATAACCGCAACAACAACAGCAGCAAGTAGAACCACAACAACACAAGCAAAAGCTGGTACATATGGTCCATGGAATAGCGCAAGAGATTGGAGTTGCGAGATCGATTATCACCTCATTCTTTATTTTTGTAGTACCAGAATATTGCCACAATTATATTCACGAGAGATTAATGACACTTCTGCGAGCGTCACCAAAAATTCTTCAACAACATTTCACGAGCGTCACAAAATAGTTCAAAGAATGACGTAATAAACAACGACAGCATAAAAAATGAGAAAAATGTGAAGATTTTGTAGTCAAAGAGAATATTCGCGAGCACAAGGCGGGAATTCACGAGAGCAAAGCAGGAAATGAAGATTTTGTGGTTATAAAAGAGTTTCGCGAGCACGATAGAAGATTTCGCGAGCAGATGTCAGATTTCGTGAGCAAATGTCAGATTTCACGAGCAGATGTCAGATTTCACGAGAAGATGTCAGATTTCGTGAGCAGATATCAGATTTCACGAGCACGATAGCAGAGCCAGCAAGGAGCATAGCGAAAATCCTAAAATAAGGGAAGGATGAGTTGTCACCCACTATGAAGACACCTATATAAAGAGGATACCAGGAGAGAGAAAAGGGAGAAATAATTTTAGAAGAGAGAGATATTTTTGCAGAGAGATTTTAGGAGAGAGAATGTATTTTTCTTTATCATCTTCTTCCCTAAAACTAGATTTAGAACTCCATTAATGGAGATTATCAATGTAAATAAAATGTAAATTTAAACAATCATAGTGAAGAATCATGGATGTAGATCAAATTGATCGAACCATGTAAAAATCCGTGTGTCTATTTACAATTTTTAGAATTTTAGTCATACTTTTAATATCAAATTAGCTTAGATCAAGAGATAATTATCAAGATATTATAAGGGGTGTGTTGTGGGAATTCCTGCAACTACATTTTGGCGTTAGAAACAGGGAAAAATTACTTGTCAAATTGAAGAAAATTCAAAGAAATATGCTATCGTTAGAATTAGATTTTACTGGATCTAAAAGTTTCAAGATCAGATATGGAGAACTACAACAAAAGATCATGATTATACAGTAAATAGAGAGAAGGAGATATGTTAAGTGGCGGATGAAGAAAATATCAGCAAAATTGTGTCAACAAATCATCGAAAAGGACAAATTTCTTCTCACTTTTCTTATTCTTTGTTTCATTTTTCGGATCTGGGAATTTCAAAACAGAATTGGGAAAATAGATTTTTTGTAAAACCTAAATTTTGCTTTTTGTAAAAGTTTGATTTATTATGGAAGTCTTGAATCTAAAAATATCTTTGCTACGAATTTGTAGTAACCAAACTTTGTTTTACAAATTTGTTTAATGAATTTCTAAAAATGTCAAATTCTGAGATTTTCTGTTCTTCGCAGGGAAAAATCCAATGAATTTGGATCAGTTAATTTTTCAAACAGGACAAATTATTTATTATCTTATTAAATTATATGTTCATAGTATAGATCTGGAAGATTTTGAATTTTAGATTATTAATCTTTGTTTTTCACAAAAATTGTTGTTTAGTTGATATTCTGAATTCAAAAGAGTTTTGATCATAAATTTACGACTATAAATCTTGAATTTAATCATAGTTTTGACAACTAATGTGTACGTGATTTTTGTGATTGAAGTCACAGATGAAGGAATCAAAAGTTCCAACGAAATTTCTCTTTTGCGATAAGATGCATCCACCAACACCAACGTTTTAACAAGAAACTTAAGAATCCAACAGAAGAGAAAGGATAAGGACAGTACAGTGTCAACAATCACGATGAAATCAAATGAAGTTTCACCAACAAATAATTTTATAGGACAAGATTTCTTCTCTTTTACAAACCATGGCGAGCATATCAGCAAAGCAAGGAAGTAAAGAACTCATAAGAATCCCACTACATGGTGCTCGCAGAATACGTTGACAGCATAAGAATGACGTTGACAAAAATCTAAACACTATTGCAAGTACTGAATAATAAAAAATCTTATATTAATATAGTATAGATTGGTTCACAGCAAAATATGATAACAGTATAGATTTGTGTTGTTTGACATTGGGTCCCTTACGTACAGTAATAAGATTGGTTCATTTTAAAATGTAGTTGATAATAGTATATAATAGATTAGTCTTGACACGTTTCTACTTAAGTACTGGCAGATCAAGTTGAAAGAGTCTCGCGAAACGTGAAGATTTTTATACAGTAAGACTTGTTAAAATTGAAGTATTGACTTGATTGTTAAACTTGTTTTCTATACTTGAAGTGGCGATGCTGAGAAGATTAAAAAAGAACAGGATATTACTTGCGATTAAGGGCATTTATTGCTACATTCTCCGCCTCGTGAAGATTTTCTGCGATAGTACTTGTTAAACTTGTTTGGCGATGTTCTCGTCAACACTTTTATGCGAAGATTAAGTACTATAGTAAGAATATGTACAGCGAGCACTTAAGTAACTTGAGCAAGTAAGGTGAAGAAAATAAAAAATCATGTTAGACCACCAAACTAAAGTGGAAGGACCACCAACTTATTATTAATAAATTAAAGAAGATGGAATCACATCTGCGAAGAATTGAAAACGTATGGAGGAAAGAAGTGATAACAGGACGAAAATATGGTTTGCTTTTGCAAACAGGAGTCAGTTCAGATGATATTTACCTTGCGAATATTCTCTTTTTTGCAAACATGAGTCAGTACGCGTGAAACTAAGTTGTACACGTAGCCATACGTGTTAAAGCAACTTTGTCAGCAGACCAAACAAAAATACACAGAAAAGAAGAAAAGTAGAACCAAATTGAAGAGAGCATCGTGAATATTTAGGGTGAACTTCTTTTCTTTTTACCTTATAAAATTGGAAATGTAGTCTTGCGAAGATGCGCCCCTTGTAAACTACATTTTAAAATGAGGGGAATGGAAATATTGACGAGCAGAAATTGGTACATCTACTTTCCACGAGAGGATTATTTCATTACTTCGCCAAATTGGTCAGAGGCAGGAATTTGGTATTTCATTACTTCGTAAGATATTTGATTATTTCGCAAGTTAATTTCGCAAGAGAATGGTTAGAACAATTGGTATGGTGCAAAAGGCATGTCAAGAGTTCATTTCTTATTTCTTCTCAATCCATAAGAAAATCAAATACTTCGCGAGAAACGGCAGCAACAGAAAATCGCCAAAAAAGCTAAGTACCACTTCCTTGAATATATTACTTACAGAAAATGAAAATTTTTGATCACAAGATTTCAAAGAACATTTCTAAGATTTCAAAAAATTTGAAAAGTGATATAGTCGCAACATTTCTAAAATTTATAAGGTTTCAAAACATTTCAAATAATTTTGATTTGATTGATCAGAACGATATATTCGCAAAAATTTAAAGATTTCAAAAAAAAAATCCAAAATTTCTCAAATTTTTTATTTGACTTACCAAAAAAGAGATACAATCGCTAGATTTCAAAAATTTCAAAAGTTTATAAAAAATGAGATCATCGCAAAAATTTTAAAGATCGCAAAAAATTTCAAAGATTTCAAAGATTACAATAAATGAAACTATCGCAAAGATTTCTAAGATTTCAAAAAAAATTGATTTCATTTCCAAAACAGCGATACCCTCGTAAGATTACAAAGATTTCAAAAGATTATATAAAATGGAATTATCGCAAAAAATTTCAATGATTTCTAAAGTTACAGAAAACGAAATTTCTAAGATTTCAAATTTCAAAAATACGCGATACAATCTCAAGATTTCTCTAGAATATTTCTTTTACAGAAAGAAATTTTTGGTTTAACAAATGCGATAAAATTGCAAGATTTCAAAGAATATTTCTAAGATTTCAAAAGATTTTAAAAGAATATTTCAACTCACAGAAATGAGCAAAAGAAATTTTTATTAAAGCTGCGAGTGTAATCGCGAGATTATTCAAGATTATGTAAAGAATTGACAGAAATGAAAGAATGAAGAAACGCGAAAATATCGCGAGAAACGCGAATAAAATTTCGCAGAGACTTAAAGAATGGGACAAACCTTTATGGCGTGCAACCTAATTCGCGAATAAAATTTCGTAAGAGGCAAATATAAGACCTACAAGCACGTTATAAGGGGGGTATCTCGTTACATGATTCAACGATAAGGTTATACCGCTACTGGAACCTGAGTCATGCAGATGTTGGGGTTAAAGAAAACCTATCCGGGAGAGAGATCTTGGATTTCCAGCTTTATAAGGTTATACCCCGGTTGGACGACCGAGGATATCTTCCAAGAAGTGCAAAGTATGACCAAGGCGCCGAGGTACACGGTTTAGCCAAGGGTGCCCGGGACGGACGAACCTACCCTGGACATCTTTGGTAAGTCTTGGCTATGATGCACTTGGCCTGAAGAAAACCCCACCTAGGGTGTAGTCTTGTAACTATAAGCCATATAGGCATAAAGGACAAGAGGCTACGAAAACAACTGGTTGTTGGTAAATCTGGATGGGAGGAGCTAGTCTTGTATGGCCGATATGCCCTCCTTGAAGGGGAAACCAGGGGGAAGATAAGGGCGGCACCCTCCATTAGGGAGCTGATAAGTGTCTTAAGACGGCAATGTCATGGGGATTTATGATCGCAAGATCATTTAGGCCTGTTATATTGTTGCGTGACGTAAATTATACAGAGGCAAAAAGCCAAAATAGAAAAAGTTAAGATGAGATCAATGGGTTTTTACATGAAAGTGTAAAGACGTCCTGCGATTTCATCGCAAGACGGCAATGTCATGAGACTTTAATCTCGTGAGAGAACTTAGACTTGTCATATTGTCGCAGGAAATTCAAAGAAAAATGGATAAGACAAGATCAATGGGTCAATACATGCAAATGTAAAGACGTCCTGCGATTTTGTCGCAAAAAGAAAAGTTGGCAAAATAAGACCTTTAACTAGGAAGGCAAAATAAGACCAACAGATTAATATTAAACACTATTTATTTTTGCAGGAAAGATTTGTTCATCGCAAGAAAGATAGCAAGTACTATTCAGAGTTTGTCAGAAGTATTAATTAGAGTCTCTCAAGAGGAATGTCTACAATCTCGTAGCATTATTCACAATCTCGCACTATTCATCGCCACTATTCATAGCATTATTTTGGAATCTCGCAAAAACATTAAAAAACTAGCAAATTCATTCAGTATTCGCAGGAAATTTGATTATTTCGCAGAATATGATTATTTTATTGAAAGAGGCAGAGGCAATTCATTCATTTAACATTTTCTCAGATATTCTTCCTTCATAGATAAAGAACAGAGGCAATTATGGATTACCAAGAAAACATTTTATGTTCTTTATCTACTCATCAAGAATCATTTCCAAAATGGACTAGGATTTTCAGCAAAAATGAAGTAATAATTTCACAAGAACAGAGGCAATACTTATGATTTTCATTAAAGGACGGATACTTCTTGAAGATTGAATACTTCTTATATTTCTTCAGGGATACTTCATACTTCACGAGCACTTCAAGAGTTAATACTTCTTATTTATTTAACAAAGATATGGAACTTTGCAGAAGTATAGAGGCAAGTATATACTTTTCAAATCCAGTATTCTTTCGCTCATTCCTTCATCAACAAAAATCAAAGACTACTACAACAACAGATTTTTTCTTAAAGATTACTTTTCAAGCAATATTCAAGAAAAAAGAGGCAAGATGTAAAATTTTAATATCGCCACAATTATATTCATGAGAGATTAATGATACTTCTGCGAGCGTCACCGAAAATTCTTCAACAACATTTCACGAGCGTCACAAAATAGTTCAGAGAATGACGTAATAAACAACGACAGCATAAAAAATGAGAAAAATGTGAAGATTTTGTAGTCAAAGAGAATATTCGCGAGCACAAAGCGGGAATTCACGAGAGCAAGGCAGGAAATGAAGATTTTGTGGTTATAAAAGAGTTTCGCGAGCACGATAGAAGATTTCACGAGAAGATGTCAGATTTCGTGAGCAAATGTCAGATTTCACGAGCAGATGTCATATTTCACGAGCAGATGTCAGATTTCGCGAGAACGATAGCAGAGCCAGCAAGGAGCATAGCGAAAATCCTAAAATAAGGGAAGGATGAGTTGTCACCCACTATGAAGACACCTATATAAAGAGGAAAGTAGGAGAGAGAAAAGGGAGGAATAATTTTAGAAGAGAGAGATATTTTTGCAGAGAGATTTTAGGAGAGAGAATGTATTTTTCTTTATCATCTTCTTCCCTAAAATTAGATTTAGAACTCCATTAATGGAGATTATCAATGTAAATAAAATGTAAATTTAAACAATCATAGTGAAGAATCATGGATGTAGATCAAATTGATCGAACCATGTAAAAATCCGTGTGTCTATTTACAATTTTTAGAATTTTAGTCATACTTTTAATATCAAATTAGCTTAGATCAAGAGATAATTATCAAGATATTATAAGGGGTGTGTTGTGGGAATTCCTGCAACTACAATTTTGGGATTTTTTTTTACCAAGCTTCCTAGAGGAAAGCATTACACTTACAAACTGTGCGTTTAACTCATACAAGCGGATGCTGCACAGTGGGTTTAGAAGGAAGAATATAAGCTGGGGTATCGCGTTTGATTTTGCATATACACGTATTTTTTACATATTTTTGAACTTTCCATGACGAGGATAATAATAACAGGACAGAAGTATCGGTTTCTTTCGCAAACATAGATTTAATTTCGCAGAGGAGAGTTAAAATCGCACAGAGAAAACAAAGTTTCATCAAGTGTACTATAATTCCGCAGAGGAAAAGAAAAGAGTTGGTGATTATTTCGAAAATTAATTTAGCAAAGAAGAGAGTTGGTGATTATTTCGCAGATATATATCGCAAAGAAATGACAGAAATGAAAGAATAAAGAAACGCGAAAATATCGCAAGAAACGCGAATTAAATTTCGCAGAGACATAAGAATGGGACGAACCTTTATGGCGTACACCCTAGTTCGCGAATAAAATTTCACAAGAGGCAAATGTAAGACCTAAAGTATGTCATATAAGGGGGTATCTGATAACATGGCTTAGGGATAAGGTTATACCGCTGCTGGAACCTGAGTCATGTAAATGTTGGGGTTAAAGAAAACCTATCCAGGAGAGGTACCTTAGATTTCCAACTATATAAGGTTATACCCTGGTTGGACGACCGAGGGTCTCTCCTAAGGAGTGCAGAGTATGACCAAGGAGCCGAGGTACACGGTTGAGCCAAGGGTGCCCGGGGCGTACGAAACTACCCTGGTCATTCTTGGCAAGTCTTGGATATGATGCACTCGGCCCGAAGAAAACCCCACTTAGGTTGCAGTCTTGTAACTATAAGCCATATAGGCATAAAGGACAAGAGACTGCGAAAACAACTGGTTGTTGGTAAATCCGGATGGGAGGAGCTAGTCTTGTATGGCCGATGTGCCCTCCTTGAAGTGGCAACCAGGGGGAAGATAAGGGAGGAACCCTCCATTAGGGAGCTGATAAGTGTATAAATACGGCAATGTCATGGGGCTTTACGTTCGCAAGAACATTTAGACATGTCATATTGTCGCGTGACAAATATTCTACAGAGGAAAAAAGCCAAGAGAAAAAAATAAGATGAGATCATTGGGTTTTTACATGAAAGTGTAAAGATGTCCTGTGATTTCATTGCAAGACGGCAATGTCATGGGGCTTCGTTCTCGCAAGAGAACTTAGGCCTGTCATATTGTCGCAGAAAAACTGACAAAACAAGGATAAGGCAAGATCAATGGGTTTTTGCATATAAATGTAAGAACGTCCTGCGATTTTGTCGCAAAAAGAAAATTTGGCAAAATAAGACCTTTAACTAGGAAGGCAAAATAAGACCAATAGAATAATCTCAAACATTAACTATTTTCTTTTAAGAATGCACGAAAGATTTTTTCATCGCAAGAGAGATAGCAAGTACTATTTAGAATTTCTCAGAATTACTATTCAGAATCTCTCAGAAGTATTATTCATAATTTCTCAGAAGTATTGTTCAGAGTCTCTCAGAAGGATTATTTTCATTTTCGCAACACTATTCATAATTTCGCAGTACTATTTGCGGCACTATTCACAACACTATTTGCGTCACTATTTCGGGAACACTATTCATAAATTCGCAGATTATTCAAGAATCTCGCAGATAGTGCAAGAATCTCGCAGGAGATGTGATTATTTCCCAGAATGTGATTATTTTCTTAAAGAGATTATCGCATGAGGCAGAGGCAAGATAAGAATAAAGAAACAATTCGTTCATGTAATATTTTCTCAAGGACTCTACCTTCATAGATAAAGAACATAGGCAACTATGGATTACCAAGAAGTCATTTTATGTTCTTTATCTTCTCGGCAAAAATTATTTCCAAAATGGACAAGAATTTTCACCAGAAATGAAATAATAATTTCGCATGAATAGAGGCAATACTTATGACTTTCATTCAAGGACGGATACTTCTTAAATTTTGAGGATGAGTACTTATTCAAGGATACTTCATAATTCATATACTTCAAGAGTTGATACTTTTTATTTACTTCGCAAAGATCTGGAACTTCACAAAAGAATAGAGCCAAGTACGTACTTTTTAAGTCCAATATTCTTTCGCTCGTTCCGTCATCTGTAAATATCAAAGACTACCATAACAACAGATTTTTTCTTAAAGATTACTTTTCAAGAAATATTCAAGAAAAAAGAGGCAAGATGTAGGATCAGAATATCGCCACAGCAACATTCTTTCAAAATTATTGACAACATTTCCGTGAGTTCTTCAACGACACACTGCGAGCGTCGCAGAATAATTCAAAGAATGACGTAATAGACAACGACAACATAAAACACGAGAAAGATGTGAAGATTTTATATTTGGAGAGAACACTCGCGAGAGCATAGCGGGATCTCGCTAGAACGTAGCGGGAGCTCCCTAAAACGTAGCGGGAGATCGCTAGAATATAGCAAATCCTGAGAGAACATAGCAGAGCTTGAGAGTTTATGAGTTGTATGTGAGATGTCATCCACTATGTAAACACCTATATAAAGAGAAGAGCAGGAGAGAGACAATTTTATGAAGAGAGGGAGAGATATTTTGCAGAGAGATATTTTTAGAGAGAAAATGTATTTTTCTTATTATCTTCTTCCCCAAAACTAGATCTAGAACTCCAAATACTCATTAATGGAGATTCTAAATGTAACACTCATGTAATTACAACAATCATAGTGAAGAACCATGGATGTAGATCAAATTGATCGAACCATGTAAAAATTTGTGTGTCTATTTACAATTTAAGTATTTTAATCATCACTTTCATATCAAATGAGTTTAGATTAAGAAATCATTATCAAGATATTACAAGGGATGTGTTGTGGGAATTCGTGCAACTACAGTTATGCTATTGAGTCCTTTATTATGTGCTTCCTTGACATGATATTCGTATTTTATGGGCATAGTTTTCTATCTTGTAAAATCTAACGGCAGTTGTTGGCACCAGTCATGTGGCAAGATCCAACGTTTCACCTATCTTCTGCAGCTTCTTTCCTCATCAACCGATTGACACGTGTGTGTATTTTCCCACGCGTCTCGACTCTTAGTCGTTATGTTTCTTTTCGTATAAAATCTGTCCCCTTCATATCATTTTCTTCTTTTTTCACATTTAGAAGTTTTCTTTCTCTCTCTCTTACTTATTTCTCCTTCTGCCTCATCCTTTTACCGTCTTCGGGTTTCAGTAACTTCGTCTCAAAAATGGAACCACACATAATCGGTGCTGGTAAGAATTTGTCCAAGGAAGATTAAGCATATATGAGGAAGCATAATCTTCTGATACACCTAATTCCGAGTCTATCATTCAAGATCACTTCATCCCCCAGATAACCACGACAGAGTTTAAGAGCAAAGATGAGAGTCTGATTTTGATAGTTCCCGAAGTTGCTCCTCCTAAGACCCTTCCACTTGAGAACCTGCCTCAGTTGTGCGTTGAACGTGGTGATTAAAAAAGCGGGGTCTAACAACCTCACCCAATATTTCGATTAGCAATCTGTATGGACTATCTCTAATATACTTTTAAGAGAATCAACTAGGCAGTCAGACTCAATCTTAAAAAAAGTATATCAAGGAGTTAATATCTCTATCTCTCGATTTGATATTTACTCAATCAAATAGAAATCTGATCTTTATTAAATACAAGAGAGATATAAACTTGGATGGTACCAAAGACCAATATCCAAGGATCAATCAATTTCCAATCAACAACCAAAGTTTGGATTTCATAATTGATCGATACAACGTACAACCTGTGATATTTCAATTATATAACAAAATATAATGCGGAAGAGAAATAACACAGACACCAGAAATTTTGTTAACGAGGAAACCGCAAATGCAGAAAAACCCCGGGACCTAGTCCAGATTGAACACCATATTGTATTAAGCCGCTACAGACACTAGCCTACTACAAACTAACTTCGGTCTGGACTGTAGTTGAACCCCAATCAATATCACACTGATTCAAGGTATAGTTGCTCTCCTTACATCTCTGATCCCAGCAGGATACTATGTACTTGATTCCCTTAGCAGATGTCACCCACAACCAAGAGTTGCTACGACCCAAAGTCGAATACTTTAATAAACAAATTTTTATCACATAGAAAAGTATACGATAATAGATAAATCTATCTCTCACAGATAAACCGATGAGTTTTGTTCCGTCTTTTGATAAAATCAAGGTGACCATGAACCAATTGATGAACCAGACTTATATTACCGAAGAATAGCTCAGTATTATCAATCGCCTCACAATAATCTAAATCTTATGGTAGCGAAACTAGATATTGCGGAATCACAAACGATGAGGCAGAGATGTTTTTTGATTTCTTTTTATCTTGCCCTATTGGAGATATAATCTCAAGCCACTTATTCAATTGAACTCTTATGATAGAAAATGGAAAGAATCAGATCG
This sequence comes from Papaver bracteatum, assembly GCA_023529315.1. NCBI lineage: Eukaryota > Viridiplantae > Streptophyta > Magnoliopsida > Ranunculales > Papaveraceae > Papaver > Papaver bracteatum. The sequence continues at coordinate 1,080,507 of JAJJWX010001756.1, forward strand.
CACAACTACAAGAGAAGTAGTTTCGTCTGGTTTTACCATCTGAATGAAGTCTTTAAGTCATTAACCGATAGGGTCTCGAGAAGAAACCTACGGTTAAAGGAGAATCGACTCTAGCAAACCAACTAGTATCACACAAGAGGTGTGGGGATTAGTTTTTATAGATGCTAGATGTCTCCTTTATATGGATTTCAAATCAGGGTTTGCAATCTAAGTTACCTTGGTAACAAAGCATTCAATATTCACCGTTAGATGAAAAACCTAACTTATCCAAGCTAATATCTTTCAACCGTTAGATCAAATCTTAGCTTGTCACACACACATGAAATGTATTTCATTTAGGTTTGAGTAACCGTACCTAGACGTGTACATTTGGTTGATTCAAAAATGGTTTACCAATGATTAGCCATATGATTACTTTCATATCAACTGTATTCATCTTTCTCATAACTAGTTAAAATGACTCATAAGAACTAGTTCAAGAGTTGTTCAATTGCAAGGAAATCTTATGTACTATACAAGACATAATTGAAGCAAAATCGGTTTGATTCACTTGAATCAATTCATGAACAATATAGCCACAGTTTTCAAAGAATGCATTCCTTATTGATTTATTTTTTAAGTTCATAAGCTAACCGATTTGAGATATAACCAGCTTGGGTATGCATACGGGTACGTGTACTCTAGCTTTACCGGAATTGGGTTTGAAAACCCATCAGAAATTTTCGGTAGGAAAACTTCCGTTACTTGTACGGGTACACTTACCTAAGGTGACTAGTTTTGTAAATTCGTAAACTCCAAACTCCAGCAGAAATTCTCGGTACAAGAACCTCCGCAAGTCAGCGTATGGGTACGCGTACCCAACCTTTATCCTTCACCAATGCCGCATGCACACATATGCACGCACTTGGTTTCCGGTACATGGATTTATACACTAATGTGCAAACACACTATATATGCTTATATCCATAGGTGGTTACGTAATCTCAACTCAACATTTCAATCATTGAATCGTTATTCTATAATGTTAATAGTCGTTAGACATAAAGAATCGACTATCTTCATCAAAGCCATTTTCAAGATTAAAATGTCATTATGACTTTCGTCACGGGTAAAGATGAAACGTGGTTAAAGCGAAAGCTTACCAACACATATTTCGAGAAATAAATAGGAGAGTAAACTCGGCTCAAAATATCAAATGTGTATGTATGAAAACTATCATACTTATACGACTGTGTCTCAAGAGTAGGAGATAGAGTAGACTTTTGAGTGCTAGATGAGTTCAAGTCTCCACATACCTTTTTGGTCGGATGAAGTTCCACCGGTTCCTTGAGTAGTTCTTCGTCTTCGTAAGATAATCGCCATGGAGTCTGGAGATCAATTATACTTAACTATCCTAGACCGAGACTTAGTCATAAATAAACTAGAAATTACGACATATAGTTTTGATCACTAATATTGACAAACATGCTTGAGATAGCAACGCATGCGAGTTCGACCGAGCAATGCTCTAACAACGATTACCGAGAACCTCCCATAGAATTTGTTTCGACCACCCTCGTAAGTCATGAATGGTCCCCGTGGAAGTATTATATCTTCTCGAAGCCACATTATTTATAGTGTATTAGAGAGCTTAATATTGAAGACGCTCTGAACTTATCTGCTCATCGGAGTATCTTTCGTGCTAACAAGGCTCTCCCCTTGTCTTGTTTTTGATGGGCTTCTAGTGTACACACATTAGTCTTTTCCTAGGGAGAAGCTTCTCATACTTTATAAGATGTTTCCTCCCTTACAAGGGTGCCCATTCATAGTTCTCATAGATTCTAAGAATCTAACCCCGAAGGCACTATGATAACTGCGGATTCAGATTTGTTCAACGCCTTAGTGGAAGTGTATGGTAAAATACCCGATCTCCACGTGTAAACATCTCAAAGGATGATCTCACGATAAGGTGATAAGATGGAAGTATTGAATCATCCTTTAAAATATGATCTCCTCTGAATCGAGATATCTGCTACAAGGCTACATGGATGACGTGTGTGAGGAGTGGTCTAATCAACTCATATGGTCAAGTCTAAAAATGAGAAATGCATTTAATGAAGGATTAGAAGAGGCGTGGGTAAAAGTATATCACATCAAAAGACTCGAACGATCCATACCACAACCCGATGATAGTGCAGTACGATACCTTTTAAGAAAAAGTAGTAGGATTAGGTACAAGATGAGACAACTCGGAAGGAGAACCAAGCGAGACATTATGAGGGATGGTATAGAGATCGTTTGAGGCAATGAGAAGATATATGATAATTCCACCAGCTCGGCGAGGTAAGGCCACACCAATACGAGTCTAGTTTGTCTATAAATATCAGTTCATGTAGAAGCAAATGGACATGTAATCTTTTATGGTAGTTCTACAGAGAATTCTAGAGAGATATTTAAAGATGGAGATAGTGAGAAATCTAAGTGATATTTGTAACTCTTTCAAGGATAAGACCTTAATCAATAAAGAAGATATTTTTTTCTCGTGGATGTAGGTCGAACCACGTTATATGCTTGTGTTCATCTTTACTTTTATGTTATTTACATCTTTTTCATCCTTGAATCTTAAATGTTAATAGTTTTATATCGTTAGATCCCACTTGGGTGTGCTCAATCGTTATAATTTGTTTTTTCCCATTAAAGGCATGACGTATAGAAGGAGGTAATTTACTCGACAAATGAGAAAAGCAAAACACCTTTTTCTGTCACTAAAACTTTATCCAAGTGGGGAATGTTTTGACATCATCACATGTCTCCAAAATTCATTGAAAAGTCTTCATGTATTAACACTGCATAGTCTAAACTCTGACTTAGTAATTGCACATGACCTGCAAGCTTAAGGTCCCTCCTTTCTAAATGAAAAGACAAATTAAGTATTATTGCATATATCGCAGGTAACACGATAGTGAGACGTTCCGATCATAGGAACCAAGGAGAAACTGGCGGAGCCCCACCCGAAATACTTGACCATATGGATCCAGGCGAGGCCTTGTACAACAATGTGCTCCCAAGAGAGGGACAGCCCGATGATCAGTATCGGGAAGACTTAATAGATAATTCTAGATCTGATGAGGAGGGAAATCCCTTCAAAGGACAAGATGATATTCACTTAACTCAACCAGGGGGGTTGAACCATTCGCTCAAGCGAAAGGAAAACATTGAAACTAAGAAGGAAAATTCTTCTAGTCTTGATAACACCACTGCATCCCTCACATCCATCGTGAAAGCTAAAAAGGAGCATGAGGAAAGAATGAGAAAACTAGAATAACACAACAAGAGGCTCGAAAGGAAAAAATCATAAGCTAAGGCTTAGAACGAAGAAGAAGGCTCCACCCATGAAGGAGATCCCCGAGGAGGAAAATCCTTTCGATAATTTGCATGACGATGAACATGCTCACATCCTTGATACCTCTAATGAGGATACAGGGGACCTATTTCCCAAGGGAAGCAAAGGAGTTCTGAACGAGGACGAAATCTCATTGGAGGGGTCATCAGATATCAATCCTAGGCATAAACGAGAAAAACAATATATAAATAAAGAAAAAATATATATATATATATAAAGAAAGCAAAACTAATGGTTATACCGAGAATCTGACTGTTGGAAACCCTAAAAGAGGGGATATAACGAAAGAAAAATTTGCTCGCACTAGACCGACGTCTCACACCAAGAAGTCCGATAAGGACTCAGGACGATCAAGGTATCTTTATCCAGAAATATCTTTTTCTCCAGAGAGGGAATGAGAGCGAAAGAAGAAGGTCGAAATGAGACATATTGACGACCAGTTACAGGTCCGACTCTGTCAACTAGAGGCGATGTACAAAGAGGCTATTGGACGACAAGGAGGCCAAAAATTGGCAGAAGTGATATAAGAGGCAGGTCAATCTCCCCTAGCTGAGAGTCTACTGGCTCAACCGTTTCCAAGGAAATGATTCCCTCCGACCTTCGTAACCCCTTTTACCAGGACAGGCGATGCAATCGAACCTCTTCGATCTTACCGCATGACGTTAACACAATGGAGCCAATACGATGCCGTAATGTGTAAGTTCTTTCTAGAAAGTTTGAAAGATGAATCCCCAATGTAGTTCAATAACCAAGCGAGATACTTCGTTCTCTTGTAACTCATTGGAGAAAGTTGGGTGCTAAAATCGGTAAGGTTCTGGAGGCCTATGCGATCTTAGGTTTAAAAAATAGTCTGAGAAAAACAGAACCCATATTCATCCGAACGTATGAGACAATTCCACCATGCTTAGGAAGGCTAATAGAAATCCAGGAGGACTACATAGCCCTCGAAAAACTCCAAGATGGGACCTACGACAGGCTGGTTAAAGGAAACTGTAGAGGGACCAACGTGCTTGAACCCCAAAATCTCCAAACACAAGATAGAGGTACAAAGCGATCCAATAATGAATCCACACATTTTGATAAACATCAAAGTGGGGGATGGAAAGGGCGAGACAAGGCCCAGCGAAAGAAGGAAAAGTTTGTAGAACCGGTCTACACAAAACTTTATTAGAGCATTGCTCGATCGAACTCGCATGCGTTGCTATCTCAAGCATGTTTGTCAATATTAGTGATCAAAACTATATGTCTTGATTTCTAGTCTACTTATAGCTAAGTCTCGGACTAGGATAGTTAAGTGTAGTTGACCTCCAGACTCCATGGCGACTATCTTACAAAGAGGAAGAACTACTCAAGGAACCAGTAGAACTTCATCCGACCAAAAGTTATGTGGAGACTTAAACTCATCTATCACTCAAAAGTCTACTCTATCTCCTACTCTTGAGACAAAAGTCGTATAAGTATGATAGTTTTCATACATACGCATTTACTGTTTCGAGCCCAGTTTACTCGCATATCTTTTTCTCAAAATATGTGTTGGTAAGCTTTCGCTTTAACTATGTTTCATCTTTACCCGTGACGAAAGTCATGATGATGTTTCAATCTGGAAAATATCTTTGATGACGATAGTTGTGAATAACGACTGTTATAACATTATAGAAGAATGTTTCAATGATTGAAATGTAGACTTGAGATTACGTAACCATCTACGGATATAAGCATATATAGTGTGTTCGCACATTAGTGTATAAATCCATGTACCCAAAACCAAGTGCGTGCATATATGTGCATGCGGTATTGGTAAAGGAGACAGTTGGGTACGCGTACTGGCGGAACTTTCCTCCCGAAAATTTCTGTTGATTTTGGATTTTACGAACTCACAAACCAGTCACCTTAGGTACGCGTACTGGAGAAACTTTTCTTCCCAAAGAGTTCTACTGAGTTTGGAAATCAAAACCAACTCAAATCTGGTAGCTAAAGTATGCACACCTGTACGCATAACCAAGCTGGTTATTTCTCAAATCGGTAGTTCATAAACTCAAAACAATAAATTATAAGGAATGCAATCTTTGCAAACCGTGGCTATATTGTTCATAAATTTATTCAAGTGAATCAAACTGAATTTGTTTCAATTGTGTCTATGTATAAATACCTAAGCAATTGAACAACTCTTCAACTAGTTCTTTTGAGTCATTAGAGCTAGTTGTAAAGAAGATGAATATGTTTGATATGAAAGTGATCATATGGCTAACCATTGGTTAACTACTTGTGAACCAACTAAGTGTACACGTTTAGGTACGGTTACTCAAACCTAAATAAAATACATTTCATTTGTGAATGACAAGCTAAGTTTCGATCTAACGGTTGAAAGATATTGTAGGTACTGAATATCGCAAGATAATAGTTCACGAGTATCGTAATAAATAAAGGAGGAGAGAGTTATAAAATGATACGATGATAGAAGTAGCGCGGGGAAATATGAAGTTTTGCGAGGATGAATTGCGATACTTCGCAATTCATATATAGCTGCATAAGTTTTACTATAAATAGGAGTTCAAATGTAAAATTCGAGAGGTTCTTTTAGTGAGTGTAAGAAATTATCTTAGGAAAGAGAATAGAAAAAGTTGTAACTATTCTAGTTCCATTTTGATAATTCTATGTAATCAACTAAGAGAATTTATAAGAAAGTGATCATTCACCATCAAGAAT